>OZ038493.1:33572489-33582489 GCA_964036315.1 Acanthosepion esculentum | reverse complement strand
GCCATTTAACGTAGACACAATTTAACTGAGCCAGAAATAAGTAATTGAAATAATATTCCTCTCCCACTCAGTCTGGACAACCCCTATCTTGGTTTGAGCAATAAAATCATAAAGTTGGAGTCAAGAAAAAATATTTAAACCACAAAATATCTGATAAAAGATTTTCTTGAACATGATGGAAATTATTGGGTAATAAATTATTTTAAAAACTTTTTTGTAGAAATAGTTTTAGAGTTGTCATTGAATTAAAATAGACATATGTACATGCAGACATACATATATAAATACAATTCAGGATAGTAGCTCCTTGTGCTTTCTCAGACTAATGTTTTCCACTCACATGAAGTGGAAAGATTATATTGAATCAATTGCTAAATCTGCTGCTAGGAAAGTTGGTTCTAGACAATTTTTTTCACCAGAATCTATCTTATGCATTTATAAGTCTACCATTTGCCCATTGCTGACATATATAGTCTGGTGCTCCTGCTATAACTTTTAGAGATTCTTGATAAAATCCAAAGAAGAATCTGCAATGTTATTGGTCCTGACCTAGCATCTCAGATTAAGTCACTTTCCCAATACCATAATGTGTCTTCCTTGTGCCTTTTCTATAAATATTTTGATGAGCGTTTCTCTTTGGTATCTAGACTTTATGAATTAAGGTGCTGTACTAGATTGGCAGCTAGGTCTAATCATTTTCCAGTTGAAATGGCTACATGTAACTGTATTTTATATGCTCACAGTTTCTTCTCTCTTTTGGCTTGCTTTTCAGTCAACTTTGATCTTCCAAAATTTAGATGTATTATATCAATCGTTATTTTCTGTCTTCTTAATTCCTGTTCTTTTATTGTTTCTTCTCCTTAATAATGTTTTCTTTTTCATATATTCTTTCAAACTCTGTAATCTCCTTGTGTCTAGTGGCTTTATTGCATTTTTACGGTGAAATGATGAAAAAAAAAAAGAATCTTGAATGAAAATGAATTAGGCATCTGTGTCATGAGAACTAATTTCCATTTGTCTGGCAGCAACCTCTGGGTAACAGGAAAAAGTGTATGAGTCAAAATGTGTTGACTTTGAAATACTTTTTATTATACTTGTATTTAAACTGAATATATTTTTAAAAATATATATTTTAAATGGAAAAACAATTTAGATTTTAAATATGATCCTCTTGCCATCAGTAAAGTTCCAAAGAAGTATTCATAAAAATGGGACTTACTGTTAAGTGTTGATAAATTATTTGAAGACTATCCAGAAAGCATTTAGCCATTTTGAATGTTTTGTCTTGGTTGTGTAAGCTTGATCTAAATTAGCAACTAAAAGGAGAGGAAGGGAGGACCTTATTGCTCACAAATTAAAAGACACACTGTCACGGAGTTAGTCAATTACCACTGAGATATCAGTGAATGAGCTTGTGTATTGTTTTACAGTTGCACTCACAGCAACATCCTGTGTAGGGTTTTTGGTAAAATATTGACCTACACAGGTGTGTCCTTCATTTGTTGATGTGGCTCCTTGTGACTTCTGGCTTTTCTCTTTGTAAAAAAAAAATGCTGTTGAAGGGGCAATATGAGGCTGCATATGAGAATGTCATAAGCTGATCGGGATACCAAAGAAAACTTTATCGACTTTTAAAAAGTGGAAAGGACATAGTGATACATGTATGAAATCTAAAGAGAAGTACTGGATTCATGTGCTATTGTTCTAGACTGGCTATGTTAAGAATGCGTTTGTGTGTGTGTGTGTGTGTCTCGGGAGGGGGGGGGAATCAAACTTGTACTTACCGCTTCAAGCCAAGCATGCCACCATATTCCTGATCTGATAGAAATTGTGGCTGTATTTCCTTCCTTTTTTATGGAAGAGCGTACACTGCTGGTGAACCAGAAGTCACCCGGGATTGGACAATAAATTGCCAAGAAGAGCCGTATGGTGTGCATGTTGGAAGATGTAAAATTGTAACTGACGAAAGGTACGCAAGTTGATACCCGTTCAGTATCAGCTGGGTCACCTTGGAGAAGGGGTATGATGTTGAAAGACCTGAAACCCCCAATGGACCTCAGCTTGAAACATCACTGATGATGTGTACTAAAGCACCCAATAGATGTATTTTACAAAATACTAAACGGCTAGATCCTTTCCAGAGAGAGTTTGTGTGTATATTTTTGGTGCAGTTAGTGAAGAAAATGATCACACAGTTGCAAGAGATAAATGATTTTATGTTTATTGTTACTATTTTATTTACTATGAAATTAATTAGCTTTTTTAGCTACTTTTAATCAAGTGTGGATAGACCAATATAAATTACTAACCATTAAATAAAAATGAAACATTACATAAACAATGACATATGATATAAGCAAATACTTACTTTAATATGTATACACTATTTTACAATTACATTTTTGTTTATGAGCATATACTCTCTCTCTCTCTCTCTCTCTATATATATATATATATATATATATATATACACTCAAACAACAAAGGAAACATTCTATAAACCCAACCAACCAAAGTTAATACTCTAAAAGTAGAAAAAATAACTTTACCATTTAAGCACTAATTTATTAATAACAAAGCAGAGACATAAGTGTGTATGTTTTTGTGTATACACATTTATATGTATATATGTGCATGTGCATATATATGTGCCTTTATACCTATATATGTTACATGCATTAATGTGCATGTGTGTGTATGCTTGAGTGTAGTATAAATACAGGTATATGCACATAAATTGAAACAATAATAAATAAAAATTTATTTATAAAGCTAACCTGTTATAATTAATACTTATGATACCATCAAACCAAATAAGAAAACAAAATAAATGCCCAGTGAAGATATATAAACATGTGTAAATGTATGTATGTATGTATGTATGTATGTGTGTGTATATATATATATATATATATATATATGTATATGTGTGTGTGTGTAAGTATTTATGATTTAAGCATTAGTATCATATAAATATATATAAAAAATATTTATCATTTAAGAATTAATATCAATTATTTATGTAAAAAACAAAATACATAGATAAAATCTGGAATGCTCAAAAATTAAAACATGGTGGCATGTCTAGAGAATATAATAATTAGCCACAAATGAGATTTATCAAAAGAAAAGAGGAAAAAGGGAAGAAAAAAATAGAAAAAAATTAAAGAGTGAACATAAAGTGTAAAAAATAAAACTAAGAAAAGGACAAATGAGCATGAGACCCTACAGGTCTGCACATCCACACAGATGAGCACAATTTTGAATAAACTTAGACCAATGATAAGTGTTTAAAAAGAAAAAAATTGAAAAATATAAGCAGTAAATTGCTGATACCCCCTGAAGAGTGGATGGATGGGTCTGTCAACCAATCTCTGGAGTTGGGATGCTGAAGGTAACATTAATCAGCAAAGTGACAAACATTTCCTTACATGAATTCTTTCTCTCTCTCTCTCTCTCTCTCTCTCTCTCTCTCTATATATATATATATATATATATATATATATATATATATACATACAGAGTGTGATGGGTAAATTGTCATCTTAATTACCCAAAAATGAAAATAAAACTGACATTTCATTTGACACATATTTAGCAAAATTACGCAAAAATATCTTGAAATATTAAAGAGTAAATTTATTCGATAAAATCACCATTGGCTTCAACTATGGCGTCCAGACGACTTCAGAATCTCCTGCAACTCCTCTTTCTTAAAGTTGTTGACTGCTGCCATGATCCTTGCCTTCAGTTCATTGTTGGTGTTAAAGGAGTTTTGTTGATCTATCGCGTAACTGTGCCCCACACATAATAATCAAAGGGGAGTTAGGTGGCCACATATAAGGGGGCAGTTGACCTAGCAACTTACATATATATATTTATGTATTACTTTTTAAGTATATAAAAGTACTCAATTTTTAATATTTTTAAAAGAGCTTTTTTTTTTTTTTTCAATTACATCACCTCCATGCAAGGTGTTAATTCCACTAAGATGCAGGGATTACTGGAAGTGAAAAAGAACAAGGAGACTTTAGTGAAAAGAAAGGACAATAAAAGAATGGATTTCAGGAAGATAGTGATTAATATTGCATTTAAATTTTTGAAGATTTTATGTAGTAGAGAAGTATGAAAATTTTTATTTTTTCATTTAATTGCCCATTTGTAGCCTGTTTCACGCTTAGCAATTTTTCAAAATGGGTACATGTTTTTTTTTGATGCTCCCAAGATCTTTCTATGTTTTTCAAAATTTTAGAATGTGTATGGTAGCGGCATATTGAAGCACTGGTTAGCGGCTTAGATTGAGGAATTGGAGAACTGAGTTTGATTTCATTTCATTCACTTATGTGCTAATAACCTTGGGGGAAAGTATGTACCCAAATCTTCTCCCCCCAGCTATGGATAAATAGCAGAACATATTGGTTCCTATAGCCTTGGTTGGCAGCCAGTCTAAGAGAAGGAAAACTGAATTCAAACCATCCTGGAGAGGGTTGGACTCCATCAGGCTATCTTGCCCAAGACACACACCAATCCTACTGCAGCTGTAGTACACGTGGTACCCCTTAGACTCTAATGGGCTACGGGAGTTGTGATTGTGTATGGTTTAATAAACAAAAAGAATTAAATTATTTCCAACCATCAGTATGCTGATGCATTTCTATTGCTTCGATTTTTGATTTGTATCTTTTCTCCATGGTGTCCGCATATTTTGTGGTTGTACTAGTGTTTGGTAAGAGTTGCAAATGTATAATAGTGCTAGCCTTATTTTCAAATAAAATTCTACAATTCTCCTTTGTGAATTTTTATATTTAGTTATAAAACTGTTTAACTTTCAGGTAATAAACATCGTTGCTATCCACATTATACTACAGTCTGCGGGAATGTGCGCTTGTGTATGTGTGTCAAATTGGGAGGCTGTTGAGAAGTCTCTTGTTTAAAAACATGGCAATATTTTGGTATGTGCTGTCCATTTCACTTGTCTATTTCCCAGCACCTGACCCCTTCATTTCTTTCCTGATGGCATCCATTTCTGAATCTAATTCTTTTTTTTTTCTCTTTCACTTTGTAAAGGAATGAAGAAGACAGTAACCTCTTTTCCTGCACCCTCTCACTTTCTAGTTTCCTCTACTGTCCCTACAGACACACTTACTGGCTGGGAGAGGTACATATAGCTGACCACTGCTGTAGTGTGGCAGCACCGTCATTCCACTGTCCATCTCAGTAATATTGATCTTGGACAGTTTCTTTCCCTGGTGTCACCACCTCTTCTGTCCACCTTCCACTCCATAAAGCCGGCTGCACACTATTTCCTCATTTATGGCACATTTGCAAAGAGGCTTTACAATCTGTCTGATTGCTCTGGGACTCTGAGAATCCTCCGACCACATCATGCGGCCGGGCCACAGATGAAGATTTATGGACACTCTGCTAGCCTAAGCGTGCTATTTAGCTTGGTGACTGTAATTTATTATTGAGGACCTGGTTCAAAAGAATGCTCATTTCTCTCGTCTATAGTTCCCCTGAGTAGGCTTGATTAGCCGGCGAAGAAACAAGACAGGTTTGCTTGATCAGACTAGCCAACTCACTGGCCATATAGCCAGCTCCTTTTTCTTTTCCTTCCATCTTTTCGGCAGGTACTCGCTTTTGGCCATGGCCGGAACAATTTAATTACTGCTACATAACTTTCCGTACCTCCCTCATGCCCACTTCCTGTAGCCTCTGTGATCTCCCCCACCATTCACTAGATCACCGTTGTTCAGTTTAGCTGGCCTGTTTATTTAATGTACTGCTACGTAAGTACTTCTTGTCACACAGTCATAACATATAATTGTTGCTAGTATATTAAAAGTAATTGATTTGAGTTGAAATAAAGCTTGTCTTTCTCTTACCTGCAACAACAAATTTTGAGCTGACTCTGAGACTGTCCATCAGCTGACCGGCCCTAACTCATCTCATTTCAACATGTTCTGGTTTATATTTTAAATGCTCAAGAATGGATGTTTTTTTCTCAGTTTAAATCAAGTTTTCTTATTTGTCTCTCAAATTTGGAAGAAGTCAGTCTGACCAGTTTTCTCTCTTTTGCACAATTGTTTCAGCTCTCCAATAATATCCAGTTTTATCTGTCTGTCTATCTATCTATCTATCTATCCTATCATTTTTTCTCTCTTTTGCACAATTGTTTCAGCTCTCCAATAATATCCCGTTTTATTTGTCTATCTATCTATCTATCTATCTATCTATCTATTCTATCATTTTTTCTCGCTTTTGCACACTTGATTCAACTCCACAATAATATCCAAATTTATTTTACTGATTTGAATGTTTTCTTTTTTTTTTGTATCAACATAATTCTTATTACATATCAATATCTAACCTTTGAATCAGACTTACCTAGGTTCAAATCTTGATTCACTCTCTCTCTCTATATATATATATATATACATTCTGGAGAAAAAAAACATCTGTCTCTACTTTTTATAGTATCAGTGATTTTCAACTGGGAACAAAACAGACACTTTTACTTGCAATGAAAAGAAAACAGATGAAATTTCTAGGATTCATAATGCAGAAAGAAGGCTTGGAGAATTCGACACTCATGAACATCTTGAAGGCAAGTGGGGCAGAGAGAAACATTGAGTAAACTAACTTATGGAATTGTGTAATTGATTGCAGAATATGGACAAGGATGGATAGTAAGGGGATCAGCATGCTACAAAGAATAGGAAGCTGTGGAGAGCCAGGATTGTCCCTGTCCTGAAGGGAGATGGCATGTAAAAGATGATCAGTGATTTTTAAAATAAAATTTCTGTTAGGTTGGTGAGAAAATAATTGTGGTTTTTGTTATTTTCATATTTGACACTTATTTTGGAATGAAATATTATTTCATAATTTGTCGGATGTGCGATAATGTAACAGTTACCCACTCAGAAAGAGAATTTGGCATACTCTGTTTGAATCCTAACAGTGTTTGTTACATTCAGTTTTGTACAAATGTCCTTGGCAAAGCTATGAATCCATCTCTTCTTTTTCAACTGTGTGTTAAATAGTAGAATAGACTGGGCTCTCTAGCTGTGGATGGCAACCAGTAGCCAGACCTACATTAATTCATGAATATAAATATTCATTTTCTTTTTGATTTTTAATACATTTTTATAGTAAAATCATTACATTATATATAACTTGACACTGTCAACATCATATTTGCATAGATTCCTGACCACTGATAAACCCTTTCTTCATGAGCAATACTATCACATAATACATAAAATAACCCTGTTTTACTACTTGCATTAATTACTGATCAGTGATAATTTCTTTCTGATTACCAATGTCTGTCTGTTGTAAAATCATTTATAATACATATAATAGACCTATTCTATTTGTAGTACTGGCATTAATTCTTGACTACTAACAGTCATTTTCCTTCTGATTCTTAATGTATTTCTCTAGTAAAAATCATCAGCAATGCATTTACATTACACATCTAATAGCCTAATCCTGTCATTAACACTTGCATTAATTTCTCGCTACAAACTTTCAATGTAGTTCTGTTTTAAAGTTATTTATAATAAAATTATTAGGAATGTGTTTACATTACACATCTAATAACCTTGTTCGGTCATGAGCATTACATTTATATTATGCATTTGATATCTTTGTTCTGCCACTAAAACTTGCATTAATTTCTGATAGGTGGAAGTCTCCCCACCCCGCATTTTTCAATTTATTTCTGTAGTTAAATCCTTTAAATCCTATGGTTAGTATTCATATACAGTGTAACCCGGATATAAGAGAAACCCGGATATAAGATAGATTTTCTCTGGTCCCAAATTAGAGCCATACTTACCTAAACAAAATAGACCAAACCCGGATATAAGAGACTTCTTCTCTGGTCCCGACAACTCTCTTATATCCGGGTTACACTGTAATAATCTTGTCTTCATTACAGATCTCACATTAATCTGGGTCCATTGAAAATTAGTTTCTTTGTGATTTTTTATGCTTGGATGAAAACAACAAAAAAAAAAGATTTTTTAAAATTTATTTTATTTCATACCATTTTAAAAAAGTTTTCCCATTTTATTTACTCCAGATTTGTATTTGGGTTTCTTATTTTGAAATCTGGTCTCATCATAACTTGCTGTTTTATTTAGACGTAACTTTTTTCCTTTTCTTGTTGCTTTCTTGCACAATATTTCAGCCAGTCTTTTCTCCATCTGTCATCAGATAAAATAAAGATGTTGCACTCTTCGCATAACCCTCTCCAGGCACTGTCATTCTGTCAACTTATTTTTTTTCCTTCCTGCAAGTGAAAAGGAAATCTTGTCGTTCAATTCTCTGACCATCTTTATCTTACTCACTTCTTTCTGCTTACTGTCAGTTTTCATTTGTGACATATTAGAATTGAGGCCTTGTATCTGTCCATCAGTATGAACTGACCATTTCACTATCTCTTAAGCTGTCTGACCATTTTTAGATGTCAGCATCTGCCTGTATTTAGGCTTGACAGATTTTTGTTGCTGGCCAACTCAACTGTTTTTCATTTGATGAAGTGTCTGAGATAAGTTCACTCTTTGACCATTTTGACACATAATCAATATTTTGTCTTTTGTGGATTTAAATCAAGAATTCTATTTTCAAAGATCTTCTCTATACTTTTTCCATTCTTTATTTATATTGTTATTATAGATTCTTCTTGTTCTGCGGCCCATATCTAGGGGTATCTTGTCTTATTTAGTACTGCTCTTCCAACCCGGGTATAGAACTTACAATTACCTTTTGACCAAATTCATGAACCAATGATTTAATCCACTAGGCTTTTGACCTGTGGGACAATTCTGAGTGGAGAACTTGGAGCCTTAAACCTAACCTACCTGTTGATGAGTGTTGCTTCTTGTCATGCTTGACTGCACTTGCCAAGGCTTCTCTTTTTACTGCAGCTGCTGCTACTGAAGTCATGTTCCATTTTGTTCTATTTTTTATTTTAATTTTAGGCATAAAAACTTGCAGCAAAATTTGTACAGTTTGGTAATTTATAAACATATTATAACAGCAGCAGCAATAATAATAATAATAATAATAATAATAATAATCATGGATACTGTCATAGTTTTCATCATCATTGGTGAATTAGGCTCTATTCCTACAACATTAAACAGTAACTTAGAAATACTTTGAATGAAGCCTATGTTCAAACCCTGCAGAAATTGGCATTACCAGGAACTGTTAACATCCTGCAATAGGTGCTCTCTAATTTGAGCTCAAAGTGACTTGGTGGAGAGAACTAATAATATAAGATCTCCACAATAATTTACTACTATAAAAAATAGGGGGATAATAATATAGATCAAATCTTATGTTGACTTTTTTAACAATATCTTAATTTTGGTAATCACTCTCAAAATTTATTCTAGGGAGAAAACAATAGTGACATTTTTAATAAAAATCAGTGAATGAAAGATTGACGAATGTTGCAGGAGACCAAAGTCACACTTACTTTTTTAGATATGCTTTGACGTCCCAAAATGATTTTCTTCAAGTCACAACCATCTTAGGAGAAAGAAAGTCATTTTCCACCAACTGGAATTTTCAAAGTCATTGATTCATTTATTGTGTTTATGAAATAGAAAAATTCTAACACACACATACACACAGGGTGTGATGGGTAAATTGTCGCCATTTTATATTTTTAATTTCGAGCATGCACATTGTTTGTTTTGATTTTGTCAACAGCACAGTATAGTAGTGTCAGTTGGTCACTATCTGTGAGAAAAAGATGCAATTCACTCAGCCAGAAATTTGGAAATAGCATGCTGTACTGCTTGGCATTCATGCCTGAAGCTACAATAAAAAACACTTCAGAGTGTTTGGGTGTCAAAGGATTTGTTAAGAGTTTGATGAGTCTAATGGTGATTACAAAGGTATGGCAGTTCAGAAAACTCACTTTGATCATTCTAAAAAGAAAAGAACTGAATTTGTTGGTGAGGGCCTCAGACACAACATG
>OZ038493.1:33554989-33562489 GCA_964036315.1 Acanthosepion esculentum | reverse complement strand
GATAGGTTTGCCTATCATCCGGTTCCCACTCCTCTCCATTCTTTTTGAGCAGGAGTAAATGTTCATCCCTTGTTTTCTGTTTAGGATTGGGTTTTCGGTTCCTTCTAAGGTCTACTTCGACTATACTCCTAACATCTCTGCCAGGACTATGAAATTTTATTTGCTAATTAAATCTTGACCTCTTCATGTCTTGAATGAGCTGTTTATCTTTGCTCTTATCATTCCCTTTCTTATGCTAATGCAACTCCACACAGTAACTCTCTACCTCAAGTTGCTCTCGGGCCTTGTATTGGGTGAACATTAGTAAACAAAAACAAAAAAAATTCTGATATGACAGCAAGGTTCTGTGGAGCATCACACACTTATCCCTGTAGGTAACTGACTCTTATCATTCCCTTTCTTATGCTAATGGAACTCCACACAGTAACTCTCTACCTCAAGTTGCTCTCGGGCCTTGTATTGGGTGAACATTAGTAAACAAAAAAAAATACTGATATAACAGCAAGGTTCTGTAGAGGATAACACACTTATCCCTGTAGGTAACTGACTCTTATCATTCCCTTTCTTATGCTAATGGAACTCCACACAGTAACTCTCTACCTCAAGTTGCTCTCAGGCCTTGTATTGGGTGAACATTAGTAAACAAAAACAAAAATCCTGATATGACAGCAAGGTTCTGTGGAGCATCACACACTTATCCCTGTAGGTAACTGAATGACAAAATTGAAAAGAATCCGATGTGGTACATATTTTTTTTCTTCTTTGGAAGGACTTCAGACTAATGTTTTTATTGATTGGATTGTACATATGTAGCAGGGAAGGAGTGAAATATAAACAATTGTAAACTTATAAAAAATGTTATTCAAAAAACAAGAGAAAAATTATTCATGTGTGTAACTATTGGACTTTGCTGCAAAGAAAAAATTCTTTTCTTCCAAGGAACTTTATTGAAATGCTCCTGGATATTTCAGTAGTTCCATTTCTTTCAAATAATCTGCACTTCTGCAAAATAAAGTTCTTTTCTAACACTTGACTGTTCATCATTCTCACTAATTTTCTCTTGACCTATTATTTTGAATATTTTTCTTCTTATTTTATGTACCGTGTCCCCTTCAGGAATTGAGTGATCATAGCTCTCCACAATTTCTTATCCTTTGTAGTTCTTCATAAGTTTTGTTTTTTCATTATGTCTTGTGGAAAAATGTACTAAAATTAATAAATAAAATAATATTAAAAAAAAGAAAAAGAAATACATTTTTTCATGATGCTAGCAATAAATGAACCAAAATATTTTTATTAATCCATTTGGCTTTATCAAATGCCCATTAGGTGGTGTTGTTTAAGTTCTATAAAAAGACAAAACTTTTCCTTCTTTACTCTCTTTCTTCCTCTTGTTCCAAGATGTAGCAGGATATATAGTAAAATGATATCCACGCTGGGAAACATTTGTTTCCCTTGTCCACTGATAATTGAACTCTCTTTCCATTTTCTCATGTGTAGCATTCACATGTGTCTTCCAAAATTTCACTGATGAGATAAGACAAGTTTTACTTTGCTTGTTCCAACTCAGTGCAAGGCTAACTTAAGCTTGAGCATTATAACTACTGATGAAACAAGCACTACCTTTCTCCGGTCCTTCCAACTCTGTGCAAGGCTGACTTGAACATGACCATTATAATGATGCCTATAATGTTACTTACCCTAACCTCTCTACCAAAAAAGAAAATGGACATAACCAAGAAATATTGAGAACTTTGTTTCACTACAGTTTTATATACAAAAAGAGAATAAATGGTCTGTAGTAGAGACCCAAGTTTTTGTATGCTTCTTTGTTTGCATGCGAACCCACCTAAAATACACCCAACATGCAACCTTCAAATGCCATGCTCTCCTCATCCCTGTTCTGTCATCGATTTGCACAGGCTTGTTATTTAGGTTACTTACTGCTTTTCTCTGTCTCTCCTGTCTTCAATATATGTCCTGTGATATTACTAGTATTTATTAAAATACAATGTCTTAAGCAAAAGACATTGTGTTTTAATAAATACTACATCCATAAATTTAATAAATATTATTGAATTCAAAATTCTCATGTATTGTGTTCCTCTCCTGCTTGATCTTTCACTTGTAGTTGTTAGAGTTAAAACATTTATTAATATTTATCTATTTATTTACTGAGCTGCTAACATTAAGTATATAAACTGTAATTATACTTACCATAATTCCCTATGTATAATACGCATTTTTTTTCTAAAAAAATAATAAGCAAAATTAGGAGTGTGTATTATGCACAGCTACAAAAAATCTTTAAAAAATTGTTGCTTTGGAGGTCGATTGACACTAACATTCAATGATTGCGATCCCATAAGGATATCAAATACAATCATATGTACCTAGCAATACTTACAAATGTAAAATAAAATAAGAATTATCATAAAACTAAATTAGATTAATATTATGCTATGTTTAAAACCATTTTTTAATAAGAGTAGGAAACGCTGGCCATAATGAAATTGGAGCGGTACAATTTATAGGGTTTGATTACCAAACAAGGGAGGCGTGTGATGCATGAGTAGAAGCATTTTCCCTCAATTTTAGGGGTGCGTATTATGGATGAAGGTGCATTATACATGGGGAATTACCTTAATTAACTTTCCCTAAAACAATGTTTCATTTTTTAATTCTGGGGACAGGGAACAAAACTACATATATATAAACATGCTAAAATTCACCTTCATCCCGTACCGTACGCTGACGGCTTAGTGGGAGAAGTTCCGACTGACGCAAATTCAGTTGGGTTTCGATCCTAGCTAGAGGCAACCGGACATCTAGCCACACTGATGAGCTGTGAAACAGCAAAAAAGGCTGTCTGTGGATGACAAAAATATATATATATATATATATATGTGGGTGTGTGTGTGTATGTTTTTTATTTAGAGTGAGTAGAATGAAGTTTTAGGGAAATTAAAATTTTTTTATAAATATCTTCAATTACAGCTTGAATAAGACTAGGGAACGCTGGCTGTAATGAAATTAGAGAGGTGCAATTTATAGGGTTTTATTACCAAACAAGGGGTGCGTATTATGCATGAGTAAAAGCATTTTCTCACAACTTTAGGGGTGCATATTATGGATGAAGGCGCATTATACATAGCTGAGTAGAATGAAGTTTTAGGGAAATTAAAAATTTTTTTATAAATATCTTCAATTACAGCTTGAATAAGACTAGGGAATGCTGGCTGTAATGAAATTAGAGAGGTACAATTTATAGGGTTTTATTACCAAACAAGGGGTGCGTATTATGCATGAGTAAAAGCATTTTCTCACAACTTTAGGGGTGCATATTATGGATGAAGGCGCATTATACATAGCTGAGTAGAATTAAGTTTTAGGGAAATTTAAAATTTTTTATAAATATCTTCAATTACAGCTTGAATAAGACTAGGGAACGCTGGCTGTAATGAAATTAGAGAGGTACAATTTATAGGGTTTTATTACCAAACAACAGGTGCGTATTATGCATGAGTAAAAGCATTTTCTCACAACTTTAGGGGTGCATATTATGGATGAAGGCGCATTATACATGGGTGAGTAGAATGAAGTTTTAGGGAAATTAAAAATTTTTTATAAATATCTTCAATTACAGCTTGAATAAGACTAGGGAACGCTGGCTGTAATGAAATTAGAGAGGTACAATTTATAGGGTTTTATTACCAAACAACAGGTGCGTATTATGCATGAGTAAAAGCATTTTCTCACAACTTTAGGGGTGCATATTATGGATGAAGGCGCATTATACATGGGTGAGTAGAATGAAGTTTTAGGGAAAATAAAAATTTTTTATGAATATCTTCAATTACAGCTTAAATAAGACTAGGGAACGCTGGCTGTAATGAAATTAGAGAGGTACAATTTATAGAGTTTTATTACCAAACAACAGGTGCATATTATGCATGAGTAAAAGCATTTTCTCACAACTTTAGGGGTGCATATTATGGATGAAGGCGCATTATACATGGGTGAGTAGAATGAAGTTTTAGGGAAATTAAAATTTTTTTATAAATATCTTCAATTACAGCTTAAATAAGACTAGGGAATGCTGGCTGTAATGAAATTAGAGAGGTACAATTTATAGGGTTTTATTACCAAACAAGGGGTGCGTATTATGCATGAGTAAAAGCATTTTCTCACAACTTTAGGGGTGCATATTATGGATGAAGGCGCATTATACATGCTGAGTAGAATGAAGTTTTAGGGAAATTAAAAATTTTTTATAAATATCTTCAATTACAGCTTGAATAAGACTAGGGAACGCTGGCTGTAATGAAATTAGAGAGGTACAATTTATAGGGTTTTATTACCAAACAACAGGTGTGTATTATGCATGAGTAAAAGCATTTTCTCACAACTTTAGGGGTGCATATTATGGATGAAGGCGCATTATACATGGGTGAGTAGAATGAAGTTTTAGGGAAATTAAAAATTTTTTATAAATATCTTCAATTACAGCTTGAATAAGACTAGGGAACGCTGGCTGTAATGAAATTAGAGAGGTACAATTTATAGGGTTTTATTACCAAACAACAGGTGCGTATTATGCATGAGTAAAAGCATTTTCTCACAACTTTAGGGGTGCATATTATGGATGAAGGCGCATTATACATGGGTGAGTAGAATGAAGTTTTAGGGAAATTAAAAATTTTTTATAAATATCTTCAATTACAGCTTAAATAAGACTAGGGAACGCTGGCTGTAATGAAATTAGAGAGGTACAATTTATAGGGTTTTATTACCAAACAACAGGTGCATATTATGCATGAGTAAAAGCATTTTCTCACAACTTTAGGGGTGCATATTATGGATGAAGGCGCATTATACATGGGTGAGTAGAATGAAGTTTTAGGGAAATTAAAAATTTTTTATAAATATCTTCAATTACAGCTTAAATAAGACTAGGGAATGCTGGCTGTAATGAAATTAGAGAGGTACAATTTATAGGGTTTTATTACCAAACAAGGGGTGCGTATTATGCATGAGTAAAAGCATTTTCTCACAACTTTAGGGGTGCATATTATGGATGAAGGCGCATTATACATGGGTGAGTAGAATGAAGTTTTAGGGAAATTAAAATTTTTTTATAAATATCTTCAATTACAGCTTAAATAAGACTAGGGAATGCTGGCTGTAATGAAATTAGAGAGGTACAATTTATAGGGTTTTATTACCAAACAACAGGTGCGTATTATGCATGAGTAAAAGCATTTTCTCACAACTTTAGGGGTGCATATTATGGATGAAGGCGCATTATACATGGGTGAGTAGAATGAAGTTTTAGGGAAATTAAAATTTTTTTATAAATATCTTCAATTACAGCTTAAATAAGACTAGGGAATGCTGGCTGTAATGAAATTAGAGAGGTACAATTTATAGGGTTTTATTACCAAACAAGGGGTGCGTATTATGCATGAGTAAAAGCATTTTCCCACAATTTTAACACAATTTTAGGGGTGCGTATTATGGATGAAGGCATATTATACATGGGGAATTACAGTATATCAAGCCAACTATGATTTTTATTATTATGATAATTATTGAAATCCATAAATATTTAGAGAAGTCAAAAATATTTAATATCTAATAAGCTAATAATAGTTCGGCCCTGGCATCAACTTAACAATTTGCTTAGGAAAACTTTCAAACAAACTGATAGAAAATAGAAATGTCTAACTACACGTATGATTCAAATCAAAAGTTGCATGAATAAAAAACATATTTAATATGTATAACTGAACAATTTCAAGTAATTTCATCATCCACCAATGTTTTTAAGGTAAAATAAATTCAAATAAAATTACCACATAAATTAATATCTTTTAAGGAAAATTTATTAACATTATTAAGAAAAATATGATAATAACTTCCCTGCGACTTTTCTATAAATATTTTCATGGTAATTCTTGTGATGAACTTTTCCCTACGGTAACTAGATTTTACGAATTTAACTGCAGTACTAGATTGGTGGCAAGGTCTCATAATTTTACAGTCGAAATAACTAGATGTAACCATAAGTTCTATCCTAATAATTTTTCTATCACACTTTTTGACTTCCAGCTTCTTGCTTCCCAGTCAACTTTGATCTTCCAAAAATTTAAATGCAATGTCAATCATTATCTTACTGATTCATCTCATTTTACTGTTCCCTCTCCTTCATAATGTTTTTTCTCATATTCTCTATCACTCAGAAAGCCTTGCATTTTAGTGACTTTACTGCCTTGCTTGGGGTGAAATGTTTAATATATATATATATATATATATATATATATGTATGTACTTTTGACAAAGTTGTGACTACTTATGTTTTGTATTTGATGGCTGATAAAATACAATGTTTTTTTTAAAGAGTATTCATAAATGTGTCATATGGACAGGTATGATAGACAGGAGGCCAAATCCTATTCTTGAGTGCTTGATAAAAGGTTTGGATACATTACAAAGAGAAAAAGATAGCAAAATGCCCTTGTGGAAAATGTTTTCATGAATACATAATATGTGTGTGTATCTTTTGTTAGAATTAATGTACAAAAAGTAAGAAAACACCTTTTTTCATAAATACCAACATTCATTTTATATTTTTTGTTACCTATCTACTGGCCTCCGTGCATTAATCTCTCTCTCTCTGTATCACATGCACAACATATATAGCTTCTGTGTGCAAATGCTGACAAAGGTAGGGAACTTAGTTACTTTATATTTGCTTTTTTCAAATCTCTGGCAGGCACCTCACAAGAAAACAGCAACATATCACCTTTATACAAAATTCACTCGACCCATTCTTAGTTACTTATCATGTTAAAAAGAAGCCAACTTTGTCTCCCTGGGGAATGCCTTTAGCAGCCTGCAAGAGAATTCTGCAGAAAAGTATAAAGGATCAGTCAGTCAAATAAATAATTAAAAAAAATGAGAAGGAGGGATAGTCTTGTACTCGCAGTGTTTACCCCAGACAGTGTGATTTAGAGGACAGGAAATATATAGAGTAAGTATTACACTGGTAACAAGAAGAGCCATTAAAGGTGACATGACAGTTTGCGGCAGAATGAGGAATTGTTGGAACCTCCAGTTTCGGTTTTTGCTTCTATAGAGCTGGACACAAAAGAAGTAAAGACAGAATGACTGTGTGTAGAAAAAGCAACCAGGGTCATCAAAGGTGTATATTGTCCCTGTTTAGATGCAGATGGGATCCTTTAGGATTATATGATTATCTCACAACAGAGCATGTATTATTCACTCCAGAAGAGAATAAGGAAGAAGTGACTCAACTTAATGCCCTTTCCCCTCCATCTTAAAAAATGTGTGTGTGTGTATACAATGCTTAGCATTTATATTGTTGTACAAATGTCAAAAGAAGGCTTTTAACTGTTTAACATTTTTTTCTTTATATTTGCATTCACTTTGTATTTTCCATATCAGTATATATATGGTAATGTTAATATTAGCCATTTA
>OZ038493.1:33507489-33547489 GCA_964036315.1 Acanthosepion esculentum | reverse complement strand
ATAGATATGTATTTTACATTATATATATATTGTGCATATCATATATATATTGAATAATTATATAAATACATTTTATATATATATATATATGCATTGTGTATCTTGTATATATATATATATATATATATATATATATATATAAAAATATATGTGTATATATATATATAGATATATATATAGATATATATATATATATATAAAAATATATGTATATATATATTTATATATAGATATATATATAGATATATATGTATAATACACGAAAACACAATGAGTGTGTATATATATATATTTATATATATATATATATATATATAATATAAACAATATACATATACAAATATAAAATTGTTTTTATTATATACATCATAGGTTAATTGGGTTTAAATATTATATATATATATATATATATATATATATATATATATATATATATATATATATATATATATATATATAATGTATTGCATGTAATGGTGTTAATCCTGTGACCCAACAGTATTTTGTGGCAAGATAAATATAAAATTGTTTATATTATATACATTGTAGGTTAATTGATAGCAGCTCACATTGAGGAATTTGAGTACCTTGTTTGAATTCCAGTAATATGCATTGTATTCACTTACATGGTAATATCTTTGCATAAGGTTGGATTATGTCCTGTTGGAGCTCTTCTGCTAATGAAATTATGGTGCTTCCCTCTGATCACCCTCTAACCCAACCACACATTGTTAATAATTTTTTTTAATTTTGATGTATTTTAGCAATGTTAACGTAGTTTGAAATAAACTCATTACGAATTCTTTAAATAAAAAAATCTGTTTTTTGTTTAACAATAAAAATAATTTTTAAGAAATACCACATTTTTACTATTTGTTGCAAACCAAATTAGCACCTGTTTCAATCCAATTATATTAAAATCAGATTTTTTATATAACCCACGTTAATAACCACAAAACATTCAAAATAAATATGAGTTTCTCCAGTTAATATCATTTCAGTTTATGAAACTATTTAGAAGTTATTACATCTAGAAAATTAAAATCACTGCTTCATAAAACTTTTGAAAATTTAAACATTCTGAAATAAAAATCAAACATGTTATCTACTTGAAACACAATGACACAAACTAAAACATTTTTCCTTACTTTTTTTCCTGCACGGTCCAATATGAGTTTGTCATTTCCGTTTCTGAGACTATTTAGAAGTTATAACATCTTGAAAATTATAATCATTGCTTTATAAAAAGGATGCAGCCTATACACAGGATAATCTGGCCATCTTTATATATATATATATATATATATATACATATATATATATATATATATTTGTTTACATTTGTAAAAACAATATGCTAGATTTAGTTGTGTAACTCTACCAAGTGAAGAAAGCTCTGGCTGACACAAAATTAGTTGTTTCAATCCTGGCTTGAGGCATTCGGAAGTCTAGTCGCACTGAGGAGCTGTGATACAGCGAAACAGTACTGTCTGTGAATGACATATATATATATATATAGATATATATAAATTGTGCCCCATATGGGTGGCCGTTAATAATAAAGTACAACTCAAGACTTCACTTTTAAATAAACAGTATTTAATCACAACTGCAAATAAATATCTAACACAAACAAAAGAAGTAAGAGTCAATCAAGTTACTCAATAATCACTCAACAATCAACTGGTAATCAACTTGTAATCAACCAATAGTCATCTCGTACACTATTGTAAATAACCTAACACTGGTATTTATACACCTGGCGGGAAACATATTCATAAGACCAGAGTGTCACACTCAAACCTCAGTGTCGGCAGCTACTATTTTCTTCCTATATGACACACACACACATACACACATATGATCGACTCTCCCGTTGAATTCGACATATGAGGGTCAGGCAGATCAGTTCCTAGTAACTGAGAGCCCGACACGACACATATTTGATTATAGTGGTGAAGGCTTTGTGCAGGGCCATCCACACTTTTTGGAGAGACAAATACACTGAGTGCCACAAGGTCCCCAAACAACCCTCCACAGGTTTTGAATTCAGAGTTGTCCTTCTCCTAGACCAGTTGCCATCCAAGGCTATAGAACCCAGTCTGTCCTGCTATTTACCCATAGTTGGAGGGAGAAGAAGAGGATTCACACCTTTCCCAAGGGTATTAGCATGTAAGTGAATGTAATGGATTCGACTGGAATTCGAACTCGGCTCTCCGATTCCTCAATCCGAGCCGTTATCCATTACTCCACCATGCCTCCTAAATACACACACACACACACACACACACACACACACACACATATATATATATATATATATATATATATATATATATATATATATATATATATACTCATCATTGTATGTAGCCCAGCTCATTGAGCCAACACAAACGATCCTTTCTTTAGCTGTATAGTATGTGCAACACCAGAGCTACATACAGTTTTCAATTTGTAGTTACTTTCTCCTAGACCAGTTGCTACCCAAGGCTATAGAATCCAGTCTGTCATGCTATTTACCCATAGCTGGGAGGGAAGAAGGGCATTAGCACATAAGTGAATGTAATGGTTCTGACTGGAATTTGAACCCGGCTCAATGATTCCTCAATCCGAGCTGCTATCCATTATTCCACCGGACCTCCCAAATATATATACTCAATTCTGGGTTAAATAATAATAATAATAATAACAACAACAACAATAACATAAGTTACAGAATGAAATTAATTATGTAGATGAAATAGATTATTAAGAAGTTTTTCTTTGTTACTTTTCTTTTCATAATTCACATATTTTATGAATTTGTCTTTCTTCATGCTGAGGTAAAAGCTGTGAAAAAAAATGCTAACAGTTTACCAAATGCCATTCTAAGATCAGGCTCTATAAATCCCTGATGTCTTTTGTGACCAGCAGACATTTGCCTTGATCAGTAAACTTCTCTGGGCAAAGACAGAATGTTTCTCCCATGTCAGACTTTCATCAGACCTCTGCAAAAGTTCTGTCATAAAGAGATGAGATGCTTATCTCTCTTATTTCAATATCTTCTGTTTATATCTCTCAGTGTCTCACACACTCCATTTTTTATTTCTTTTTGGCTTTCCTTAATGTTCTCCATGTATGAGGAATGGAGAGTCAATAATTTCCTGCAATTTGCCCAATTTCTCTTATTGGCTGATTACAAAGAATGGTGCCAGTAAATTATATATATATATATATATATATATATATATATATATATATATATATATATATATATGTAATGTGTGTGTAAGGAGAGAGAGAGAGAGAGGAATTTTTACCAATTGTTTTTTTGTGAAGTATTACCCTGCCTCTACAAAAAAAATTAATACTAAGTGGTCATATTGTGAAAAGATTGTGTCCACTATCATGGAAGTTAATCAGATAATGTAGCAGAAAATACATGCGCTAAGGGTATTTGGTTGACTAATTTTGACCAGGAATATCTGATTTAGTCAAATACTCAATTTTCTCCTTTCTTCTTTTGCGGTTGTTGTCATTATTATTATTATTATTATTATTATTATTATTATTATTTTGCTTTTTTCTCTCTTTTGTTTGCCACTCCCTCATTTTTTGGTCTTTTAATTTTTTACCTTTTCTTTCTTGAATTCTTTCTTCCTTTTTTATTTCTTTTAACTTTTTTATTTCTCTTTTTCATTTCTTCTCTTTATTTTCATTTTTTGTCTCATCTTTTTGCTTTGCTTTCTTACCATGAAAAAAATATCAGATATATTTTTTATTTTCCTTTCCATTTTTACTTCTTTCTTTTTCTTCTTCCTTCCTTTTATTCTTCCTTTTTCTTTTCTTCTTTCTCCTTTTTCTTCTTTTTTCTTCTTTTTCTTCTTCCTTTTCTTCTTTTTTCCTTTTCTTTCTTTTTTCTTCCTTTTCTTCTTTCTTTTCTTCTTTCTTCCTTTTTCTACTTTCTTTCTTCCTTTTTATTTCTTATTTCTCCTCTTTTATTCTTTCTTTCTTTTTTCTTCCTTTTTTCTTTTTCTTTCTTCTTTCTTCCTTTTCTTCTTTCTTCCTTTCTGTCTCCACTATTTTATTTATATTCCTTTTCTTTTTCTTTTCTTGTGATATTTTTTTCTTATATTTTACTTTCCACCTTTTGCAGCATTACTTTTTTTTTTGTTGCTCCGGCTATGTTCCCTCTTTCTTTCTCTTTCATTTCACTTTTTCTTTATATCTCCTCTTCCCTCTCACTACATTTTTTTTGTTTTCCTTCATTCTTCATTCGACACCTTCCCACTCACTCCTTATTTCTTCTTATCATGTGAGACCAAACATTTTCAAATTAACTGCCAATAGACTCTGACCAGGACAACATTCCCATCTCCTAATCAAAATGACTTGATCTTTGCTTGAACAATGGACAAAAAAAAGTATTTCATGTCATTCCAGTTATGTGTTTAGATTGAACCAAAGAAAAACCATAAGCAAAATAGAAATAAATGTCCAGAAAGTGTTCGCTGTAAGCACAAAGCTGAAGCCAAGGTAGAGAACCCGAGAAAGTGCCAAGGCATTTTTGATAATAACTGCTGGTCTTATCAATCAAGTGCCCATTGTCTTAGAATTGTGAAATTAAGCATTTACCTTCTTTTTTTGCTCATCAAACGAAGTTGATAAGTGGAAAAAACAAAAAAGCTAAAGTATGCGGTAGGATTAGAGAGTTATTTTACCTGATTTTGGTTCATTCTGGCATCTGTTCTGAGTGAATAAAAGACCGAGGTAGTTTGATATTGTCTTTAAAGATCACCTCATTGTTCTTTCAGGTGATAGCTAAGTGGCCACTGAAGCAGACTGGGTGATTAGATAATCTAGGCTTTTATTTCATAACTATGTTCCTCATGGTTAATGAAAAAATATTTCTCATAAAAATATGGGATAGAACTGCTGCTATGTTTCTTGTAATGGTATTGTTACTATTTAGTTAACAGTCAAAGACTTTAGGGCAAAATGAAGATTCACTTGTTTTTTATTTTGGATAGATAATGTTACTTAATGATGAACTAGTTGGTGGAAAACATTTTATTCCAAGGCTGAAATAAAAAAAAAAGTGCATTTTTAAACTGTGTTAAATGATATTTGAATGGGCAGTCCCTTAAAATATATGACTTTTATAAAATTGGAAAACGTTTATGTGATATTTTAATTAGTAATAATAAAATTAAATAGTTCGCATTGCCTTATTTAAATCTGTACTCTGAGTTTCACAGATTTTTTTTATATCCAGTACTTAGATTTTTTATGAAATGACTTTTTGTATTTGTAGATCATACATGCACACACACACACACACACACACACACACACACATGAGAAATGTTTGATGAGGCTTTGAACACACACACATATATATATATATATATATATATATATATATATATATATGTATGATAAAATATAGTTTAAGGTATGCTGTATCTATGGGTTAAATTATTAGCCTGACAATTGCATTTAGCATGGAACAGACTGTTGACTCTGGGTGTTGACATCAATGTCCACTTATATATATATATATATATATATTATTTGCTTATTCATTTTCTTATGTATATAAGTGTGTTCTATTTTAGATATTTTTAAAAGATCTTTTTGATTAACATAAAAAAACATTTTGAAAAATGTCTATTCATGAAACAATGCTTTTAAGTGGTAAATAAAACAAAAATGTTGTTTGTGTATATGTGTGTGTGATATTCAACAAAGTGACTAATTTTATATTTGTATTAATCCTCTGTGTGTGTTTATGCATATATACATATATATGTGTGTGTGTGTGTGTGTATATATTCGGTACAGACTTTTTTTTTTTTTTAAATTAAGGACTGAATAATAATAATAATAATAAAAATGCTAAAAACTTTGTATAAACCTAATATATATCACACAAGATATCATAAAATTTATACACACTGTTTCAACAGCAGTTTTTGTATAAACCTAATATATATCACACAAGATATCATAAAATTTATACACACTGTTTCAACAGCAGTTTTTGTATAAACCTAATATATATCACACAAGATATCATAAAATTTATACACACTGTTTCAACAGCAGTTTTTGTATAAACCTAATATATATCACACAAGATATCATAAAATTTATACACACTGTTTCAACAGAAGTTTTTGTTTAACCTGGAATGTAATTAAACACTTTCATACTATATAATAGTATAATTCTAATAGTTTTATTCTGTCAATGATGCTTTTATCAATTCTTGCCAACTGGCAATGCCTTTTTTTAACTACTGGAAGAAAAAAAGTACTTTATTAGTGCAGGCAAATGGTGCAGCTAATTGACAGCAATTTAAGAAAGCAGAAAAGAAAAGAACTCTGCTAAAAACCTTTGTCTATCGAAACTGAGTTCAAATTCAGTAAAATTTAATTCTGATTTTTCTTTCATTTTTTTCTCTACTGCCAGAATTTGTTAGGTGAAAAGAATTTTGATGTAACTGTTTATTAAATTCTAACTGTGATCTTAAGAGTGGCATGAATAGTTTTATTATGAGCATTATTTAGTAGAAATACAAAAGTTCAGTTTATTTAAGCCCACTTCACTAAATTTTATCAGCTTACATCTAGGTAAACCTTTTTCTTTTTTGAGTTCTTAATCCTTAATAAATAAACAAAAAATTATTTAGTTATAAATAAACTCAATACTTTCTGTCTAAACTTTATTTGTCATTAAATGTTTCAGTTAGCTTTTATACAGTCATAAGCACCCCTATTAACAAAATATGTGCCAGTATATATATATATATATATATATATATATATATATATATATTACATACACAGAGAATTATTGACCAATGAGAACTGACCCAAACATAATTTAAAATTACCAGTGTTTTCTTTTTGTCTGTTTTCTCCCAATCCCTGATGAAACTTTAATGAAAGTGAAACATGTTAGAATTACGTACATTTTCTATTTGTTCTTTTATTCTGTCATATATTACTTTTTCGTTGGAAGCAAGTATAATTATTACCTGAAAAAAGTTAGTATATTGAGAGGGAAAGAAGCAGATGACATTGGCAGTTAAAATTTATACATATTAAATGTCTGATCAAAAGAAGTTTAACTGCATTCAGTGAAGCCACTTCAGCACATTTTATCATAAACATATATCACAAAAGAATAAGATAAAATTTTACTGTGTTTATAATTGTTTTTTCATCACCACCACCATCATCATTATTATTATTATTTAAATATTTTTTTATAATTGTATTTTATTTTCCTTTTTTTTTTTTGGTGACTCTTCTCTTGATTAAGATTCCCTATATTATCACCCTTTTGGGAAAAATCATTATTTTAACATCTCTCTTTCTGTCCACCACTCACTCACTCTCTCTCTCTCTCTCTCTATATATATATATATATATATATATATATGTATATATACATCCAGCACCTGAAGATTATGTTGTACATGAAATTCAGAGTTGTGCTACCAGTGAGGGATAATATGTTTGTTTATTAATACATACTTAATAGCTCTGTTATATTACATCGAGCACTGTTTTATTATCACCAGCACTATATGTGTGATATATGTATATATATATATAGAGAGAAAATGTGTTTCTGTGTGTATATAGGCATCTTTATTTTATTTTTCCAAATATAATTATAGTGATAAATATTTGCTATATTTATTGGAGAAGAGTGGTCAATATCAGAGATAGAGCATTTCTCGATCTAGACAGTGTGACATTGAAATAAAAATTTCATACTGGCTGTCAGTTTTATACTTGGTCTGAAGATTGCTGTAGACATGAAGCTGACAGTCAATATTTAGTGTTCATTCGTATGCCTACTCTGAAGGCAGATTGATAATATAGACCTAGAAATCAACACTTTATGGTGAGTGACTTTCAGGCCTCAAGTGACCATATCTAAAGAATACTTTGACTTGAAGTGTGATACTGACAGTTAACATGCAGTGTTTATTTCTATGTTTACACTGTCTTTACATTATATTATATATCCTATATATATATATATATATATATATATATATATATATAGGGAATTCAAACTAGCATGAATCCATCCAGCTCTTATCTCAAATGACAACTTAAAAGAGACTGTTTGACCAATACAAGGAATGTTAATAAACTCATGTTAAAAAGATAAAAAAACAATTGAAAACTACAGACAAAAGTTCATTTTCTCCATCAAGACATTCATTTCTGTAGTTTACTGCTACCAGCAAGCAGAAACATTTTTTCTCCTGATGATGGCCATGTTGGCCGGAATTAGTCGAGGAATCTAAATGAAATAATAATAATAAAAGCATAAGAATATTAATCTACAACCCAGTATGTCTGAAGATTTTAATTAATTTTTTTAATAATTTTTATCGTTCAAAAAAAAAAAAAAAATATATATATATATATATATATATATAAATATAAATTCCCAAGAGGATAGAATCCAGGTAGAACTCAATTTTCAGGACAGAGTAAGAATATAATATAAAAGGCTCAAACACTAATATTCCATGGTTATAATTTATTACATTGGAATTGTAATCACGATCCAACTCATCAGACCTCCAAATTCAAATTTTGAATTTGTAGGTCTGATGAATTGGATCGATTCCAATATAATAAATTATAACCATGGAATATTAATGCCTGAGCCTTTTATATTATATATATATATATATATATATATATATATATAGACTACTGTGCAAAAGTTTGAAGCCACCCCCAGAATTAGCATGGTATGAACTTGACAGAAGAGTGAAAAAAAAGGAAAACGTGCTCTTAGAGTCATTGAAAAAAGAATGGAAGAAATTATCAAACTTATACTTTGAGAAACTTTTGCAATTGATGCCAAAAATTTGTGCTGCAGTAATCAAAGCTAAAGGAAGATATTTTGATGAAATCAAAATTTAATCATAAAATGTTTTTTTCTTTTTGTTATAATAAAATTTCTAATAAAGAATCATATTTCACTTTTTTAACCATATATAATAATTTTCTCTTATTTAAAGTAGAAAGCAGCTATTTTTTGAGCCAATTTAAAAACTTACCAAGGGTGTCCCCAAACTTTTGAACTGTAGTGTGTGTGTGTGTATATATATATATATATATATATATATATATATATATATATATATATAAGTAACTGGAACAGATATTTCCATAAGGATATAGATTCAGGGAGCACTCTATATCAAAAACAGAGCAATAATAATTATTATTATAAAGGAAATGAACTCTTAAAAGACCATGAGGTGATATTTATTTCATTAAGGTTGGAAAATTCAAGCAGAGTTGGGGGTCTAAAAATAAATATCACCTCATGGTCTTTTAAGAGTTTGTTTTCTTTATAATATATATATATATATATATATATATATATATATATATATATTTATATATATTCAAAGACTTATCTCCCAACTCCAAGTTTCATAGATATAAGTCTGCTCATCAAGAGTAAGATAAATCAATTAAATTAATAGTGTTGGATAAAAAGTCCTTTTTAAAATTACTGTCGATTGTATTATGTAAATATATATCTCTATCTATAAAAGGCAGGATGTGTGTTTGTGTGTGTGTAACGAATTCACGGCCGCAATTTTCGATGCATTTGCACCAAAATTTACATGCACATGCTCCAAGTTAGGGGAAGGCCAAGACCAACTTTGCATTTCCCAAATCTCATTGATAGTGGAAATAATCGATTTTTTCATGCTTCTACGGCAGTTTTCATGTAGTTTCTGGCCATTTTCTACTGGCCAGAGTGAGAGCCTATAGCTGGCTGCCACAAATAGGCAGGAAGATTCTATTGGTCAGTGTGAGAGCCAACAGCTGACTGAC
Organism: Acanthosepion esculentum; assembly: GCA_964036315.1. Lineage (NCBI taxonomy): Eukaryota > Metazoa > Mollusca > Cephalopoda > Sepiida > Sepiidae > Acanthosepion > Acanthosepion esculentum. The sequence continues at coordinate 33,537,614 of OZ038493.1, read as the reverse complement.
ATGAATGTTAACTAGCATGCTAGCATGCAAAACAAATCGATAGCTGCATTCGTCACAAGTGGGAAAAATTTAAATCTGCATGGCACTTTACTCCAATTGGCTCATTTGCTTGCTTAAACTCAACGTTGATTCTGATTCCGCAGAACTGGGTTGAGTGTGAAAAAGTATTTGTTGTTAACATTCTTTTTTCATTCGGGTTTTTCCAGTTACGAGTCCTTTTTTAAAGCTGATCGTTTTGTGTGCTTTTTTTTAGTACTTTTTTCGTAACAGATTTACTGTTTAGTATAGAGCTTAGAAAAAATTTGCAGTGTGAGATAGGCAAGAAGTAAGGCATGTAGCAACATCAGCATGGCAAAGGGAACTCCTTTAAAGGCAAGGAAGGGCAAAAATATTTTAAGTCAAGTGATAGCGATTGCTGTATGAGTCGTACGATTTTTGAATGAAGCACGGGCAACACTGGGCCATGCTGCTAGTATATATATAACAGCAATGACAATGATTGTGTTTCACAAAACAAAAAAGTTGACAAGGGAGATAACATTTTGAATGCAAGTTGTCTTTGTAATTACAGAGCTAAATATCAAGAAAGGGAGAGCATTAATAATAATAATAATAATAATAATAATAATAATAGCAAAATTGAAATGTTCACTTATTGTTTCTACTCTGAGTTCCATCATGGAGATTACATCCACTTGTCAAATGACTTTTATATTTTGACTGTAGACCAAAATAATTTTTACAGTCAAGTCTCCTGGCAAGTGGATGTAATCTCTGTGAAACTCAGAAGAGACAAGATAAGTGAACACTTAATTTTATTTCTTTATTACTACATACATCCATACATATCAAGATGCTGAAGGTATCATCAATCAGCTAAGTGACAAACTTCTACTCATATTAATTCTATATACATACGCATACACACATCTCTCTCTTTCTCTCGAGACAGATGTGTGTGTGTGTGTGTGTGTATATATATATGCATGTGTGTGTCTGTATATATGTGTGTATATATATATATATATATATATATATATATATATATATATATATATATATATATATATATATACATGCAGTATATGAATAATGGTTCAAATTACTTCTGATTTGCAGAAAAACTTTCCCACTCATAAAATAAATCTTAATAATAACTCTATATATATATATAAGATTATCGATGTATGCTTCTTACAGAATGTAGGTGTCGTAGTTTGATGAGACAAATCAGAAGAGACAGAATAATAAACTATATAGACAAACTGAAATAATACTGTACCCTTTATCCTAGGGTCAACTGTCCACTAATTTTAAGAGCATTTAAAATAAATAAATCAATCTACACAGGTGCGAAATACTCTCTTTCCCCCAAGTAATGTCCAACTTAATTTTCCTTAAGCAAAGACATAGGCGTGTCCAAAAATGAACATCTTTCGCATGCTTCTATTTTGTCTCATCGGCTAATTTTTGTGATTGATTATTTATGTATAACTATATGTAATATATTTTTTCACTGTTAGTTTTTGTTTTTGTACAACTATCTTAAAGATCATTTGTCTTAGTTTTACTTTTTCTTTTTACTTATCTAAAGTAAGATTTATTAACTTTTCTTTTACTGATGAGCATACATAATAAATATTATTATTATGATTATCATTCTGTTATTTTCCCAAGTCGTCCAACTTTATTTTAGTTTTTGTCTATAAAAGATATATGTGTCTCTGAGAATTATCATTTTTAACATTTTTCTCATATTTCTATCTAATGGCCTAATGATATACAATAAATATTATTATTATGGCTTTTTGAATTGCTCTTATCAGCTTACTATATATATATATACACAGTTGTCGACAGAATTATTCACCACACTTATCTAATTAAAAATAAAGTTGTAATACCTCAAATTTACATGGAAACTTTGTGTCCATTTTTTCAAAAATGATGAAGTAATGGATTTGAAAGAATGTGCATTGATGCCCACAAGAACATTTTTATTTTTATGCCAAACAATAATACAAAAAATACCCAAAAAACATTTAACATATGACAAAATTATTGGCCCTCTTGCCTCAGTAATCAATTGTGTAACCTTCATTCTTGATTATTGCCTTTAATCATTTTTGATAGTTCCTTACTAGATCACGACACACACTGATAGATATTTTGCTCCATTCTTCCTTGGAAATAGCTTCTAGTTCCTCCAAATTTGAAAGACAGTTTTTTCTCTTACTTTTTTCTTCAAATATATCCATAAATTTTTAATCAGGTTTATGTTAGGACCTTGTGTGGGGTATGCCAATACCTTAATTTTGCTGTCATCTAAGTATTTTGTAACAATTTGTGCCATGTATTTCGCGTCATTGTTATATTGGAATGTCTCAAAGACAGCTTTCATGCAATTTGTTTTATATTATTTTTAAGAATAGCCCAATGCTACTCTTTAGATATTATACCCTGTACTTTCACTTGTTCCCCTGATCAAGAAATAGCAAAATATCCCCAAAGCAGAATGCTCCTGCCACCATGCATAATTGGAGGGAGGGTATTTTTTTGTTTTGTGAGCTTCATTCCCTTTCCTCCATGCATAATAGGAGTTCATGTGACCAAATAATTCTTGTTTCATTTCATCTGATCATAAAACAGAGTTCCAATATTTACTGCCATGTTCTAGATGGCTTCTTGCATAAGCTAATCTGCATTTTAGGTATTTAGCCTTAAGCAAGGGTGTTTTCCTTGGTCAACAAGTCTGAAGTCCTGCTTGATGAAAGCATTTAGTGACTGTCTTCATCGATACATTCAACTCTGATGTCTTCACATCATTGACAATGTCCTTTGTCATTAAGTGAGGATTTTTTGAGACATCTCTAACAATTTTCCTTTCAATTCTCTCAGAAATTAACTGTTTTCTGCCTGTCCTTAATTTATCTTCAACACAATGAGTCTTGTTGTACTTCTTGATAAAGCTACGAATTGTTGATCTAGGTACTATTAAACACTTGGAAAGTATTGTATACCTTGTTTGTACACATCAACTATCTTCATTCAAAGCTTCTTGTCAAGTTTAGCCATCTTCATCATGGTTGAAGAATGAATGAGTTATCACAGTATGTGGCACTCACTTCTTCATTACCTTTTAGAATGTTATAGAATCAGGTGAACAGTATTTCATTTTCAAAGGGTGTTTGCATTAAATGTCAAATTAAGAAAAAAAAAACATTACAGTTGCTATAGAGCAATATTATTTCCATAAGGGGGTGGGGCAAATAATTTTGGATTGCTCTAAGTTTTAGAAAAATTTATAAAATTTTATAATTTTACTGTAAGTGTTTTATTTTAGGTGTTTTATTGTTTTTTTTTAAATGGAAATTAATAAGAAAAGCTAGAATATGTAGGTCATTAAATGACCCATGTCCTTTGTGCATACATGAGAAACTATATATTACTAAGTTTATAAAAAATAAAAATGTAATGAATCAAATGAAACTCACATATTGTCTTCTTCCTTACATCTTAGAATGTTATAGAATCAGGTGAACAGTATTTCATTTTCAAAGAGTGTTTGCATTAAATGTCAAATTAAGAAAAAAACATTACAGTTGCTATAGAGCAATATTATTTCCATAAGGGGGTGGGGCAAATAATTTTGGATTGCTCTAAGTTTTAGAAAAAATTATAAAATTTTATAATTTTACTGTAAGTGTTTTATTTTAGGTGTTTTATTGTTTTTTTTAATGGAAATTAATAAGAAAAGCTAGAATATGTAGGTCATTAAATGACCCATGTCCTTTGTGCATACATGAGAAACTATATATTACTAAGTTTATAAAAAATAAAAATGTAATGAATCAAATGAAACTCACATATTGTCTTCTTCCTTACATCTTAGAATGTTATAGAATCAGGTGAACAGTATTTCATTTTCAAAGAGTGTTTGCATTAAATGTCAAATTAAGAAAAAAACATTACAGTTGCTATAGAGCAATATTATTTCCATAAGGGGGTGGGGCAAATAATTTTGGATTGCTCTAAGTTTTAGAAAAATTTATAAAATTTTATAATTTTACTGTAAGTGTTTTATTTTAGGTGTTTTATTGTTTTTTTTTAATGGAAATTAATAAGAAAAGCTAGAATATGTAGGTCATTAAATGACCCATGTCCTTTGTGCATACATGAGAAACTATATATTACTAAGTTTATAAAAAATAAAAATGTAATGAATCAAATGAAACTCACATATTGTCTTCTTCCTTACATCTTAGAATGTTATAGAATCAGGTGAACAGTATTTCATTTTCAAAGAGTGTTTGCATTAAATGTCAAATTAAGAAAAAAACATTACAGTTGCTATAGAGCAATATTATTTCCATAAGGGGGTGGGGCAAATAATTTTGGATTGCTCTAAGTTTTAGAAAAAATTATAAAATTTTATAATTTTACTGTAAGTGTTTTATTTTAGGTGTTTTATTGTTTTTTTTAATGGAAATTAATAAGAAAAGCTAGAATATGTAGGTCATTAAATGACCCATGTCCTTTGTGCATACATGAGAAACTATATATTACTAAGTTTATAAAAAATAAAAATGTAATGAATCAAATGAAACTCACATATTGTCTTCTTCCTTACATCTTAGAATGTTATAGAATCAGGTGAACAGTATTTCATTTTCAAAGAGTGTTTGCATTAAATGTCAAATTAAGAAAAAAACATTACAGTTGCTATAGAGCAATATTATTTCCATAAGGGGGTGGGGCAAATAATTTTGGATTGCTCTAAGTTTTAGAAAAAATTATAAAATTTTATAATTTTACTGTAAGTGTTTTATTTTAGGTGTTTTATTGTTTTTTTTAATGGAAATTAATAAGAAAAGCTAGAATATGTAGGTCATTAAATGACCCATGTCCTTTGTGCATACATGAGAAACTATATATTACTAAGTTTATAAAAAATAAAAATGTAATGAATCAAATGAAACTCACATATTGTCTTCTTCCTTACATCTTAGAATGTTATAGAATCAGGTGAACAGTATTTCATTTTCAAAGAGTGTTTGCATTAAATGTCAAATTAAGAAAAAAACATTACAGTTGCTATAGAGCAATATTATTTCCATAAGGGGGTGGGGCAAATAATTTTGGATTGCTCTAAGTTTTAGAAAAAATTATAACTATGAATATAGTAGATTGAAACTTTTAAAAATTAAACAGATTATTCAAAACTAAATATGGAATGAACTATTTATGGTAAATTCAGTAAGTACTTGTAAATATTCACATATCCTTATGAAATATTCACATTTTCAGTGGGGGGATAATTCTGTCCATATCTCTATTTATGTGTGTGTGTGTGTTTTACACATATGCATAATACTTACATACACACAAACACATAGTCCTTTCCAAAATCAGTTTTTGTATTTACCAAATATTAGAATTTTAGGGGAAGGTTTCAAGAAACTTAAATGATATTCCATTTGTGTTGAACATCATAGTGATTATGAAGAATGACATATATGGTTTATAACACAAGATTTTTTTAATTTGATCAAACCAATTCTTTGCAGCCATCTTCATGTATCTATGAGTCTGTGTGTTTGTGTGTGTGTGTGTGTGTGTGTGTATATATATATATATATATATATATATATATTGTGTGTGTGTTTTGGGCAAGCTAGTGTTGACACTTCATTTGTTATTTCACACTGGGCAAGTCCTCAGCATCTGGATGAATAGATACACCCCTACCTTGTATTTTGAAAAAGACTTGCTGTGAAGTGAAGCCAAAGTTAGGACCCCATGAGCAGGATATCAGCTTCTTTTATTATTTTTCCCCATTTTTATTTTATGTTTTGACTGTTGATGATAAAGCTCAAGTGAATCTCATTAAGAAAATCCTCATTATTCATTCTTTATTAGCCTATTAAGAAAAAATTAGTTTTCCTATTTGCATTAAATAACTCTTCCTGAAAGAACCAGGTGAAAGTGAATCTGGGTTGCAGTGAAGAAGAGCAGATTTTTTTTTATGGGTGAGGATGCTGTTGAGGTGGGATGTTAACCAAGATACTTAGAGAAACAGAAATTTTATACCATTCAGTTCTCAAGAAAGAAAATATAATTCTCTAGACCAGTTGTTCCCAAATGATACAATGCCCCTCATAGCTGTGACAGAAGAGGACAGTAGGTGAGGTGGAATGATTGAAAGACAATCAAAGATTTAGAAACAATTTTAAAACATTCATGTCCCAAAAAGAAATAGGATTTCAAAATTTAGAATATTATTATGTATTACTTGTAATTGCATGCATGAGTCCCAGTATAAATAGTTATAAATAATTATTGACCAATTTTATTATTGTGATATTTTGCGTTAAGTACTAAGAATATAGCAACTAAGATCCATAAATTGGAGAATAGTGTTACCAATAATAATAATGTTCTGACTTTGAATCTGCAGTTATCGTCTTTAACCCTGCCTCTGTTTTTTATTTTTAAATGTACTTTGTATGAAATAAAATTTCGTGAGGCATGAATAAATTTTAATTCCAAAAATGCTGCCAAGAGAAAAAAAAAATGTTTCAGAACCACTGCTCTACACACAGAGACAAATTGGTATATCTAAGATGTCCAACTTCTTTTCAATAGCCTGAGAACTGATTGTGTGGCCTTGATGTCGCTTGACTTTCATCTGAATGTGTTAACACTCTCCCATGAAGTTACTCAGTCATTAGTAAGACACCAATGAATTAGTCTCTGTATCCTGTAACCATTAGCTCCTCACTAATTGTGCACATGGATTCTTCACCTCATATACAGAAACTTTTTGTAGAACAGCAGTCATAGTTAGAGGCTCTGTCAGGCTATCTTTCCCTAGACACATCATTGCTGCTACAGCTGCAGTACACATAATGTACCTATAATCTTAAATGTAACAACAATCACATTACCTAGGTTGCCCAGCACTTGCTGCAATCCAGATTTGTGCCGTGTTGACTTCTGATTTTTTTTCAAAGCTAAAATCATTGTTGATCTATTGTAGACAATATTAATGTGAATGTGACAAAGCAGCTGATGGTAATACTTAAAAAATAATTTAGAGATTGTTTTGAAAAGTAGAAGGAATATTGTGATAAATGTTTGACATCCCAAAGAGAGTAATTTATAAAGGAACTAAATGCAGCATTGTCATGATTTGGTTCTTGTTTCGCAAGCTGAGCACTTTCTTGACAGATCTTATAGATGTTCACACCAACATCTGTGGGCACAAACAAATTGCTAACTAAATAGTAAGTTAAATAGATAGAAAGCTTTTGCATTATTTACCTGTGGGTCTGTTGTCCTTATCTTTGTTGTTGTTATCATGTTTCAGCTTTTGTGCCATTTAACCTTCATTATGTACTTCAGTGTGTAATTGGACTCAGTGGAAATGGAGTGAGCACTTTTCTTTTTATGTGCCATGTCCTTTCAGGATGTAGGCAATCATAGCTCTCCACCTCCCTCTATCCCTTGCAGCTCTCAGCAAGCTCCTTCCCTCTGCTTCCTCCCCCTGGCCATGTTCTGTCATCCACACGCTCAAGCTCGTCGAGTATGTCACATGCTGCTTTTTCCTGTCCCTCTTTCTCTCTGCTTGACCTGTGAGTATCAGATTCTCCAGGCCCTCCTTCCTCATTCAGCTGCCTCTTTATGATTTTAAGTATAAGCCCTCTCCTTGTTTGTAACCTCTCTAAGACCACATTGTTGCTCACATGCTTGGTCCATGATATCCTTAGTATCCTTCTGTAGAACCACATCTCCGTCATCTCAAGTCTTTTTTTCATCTTTGAGGAAATCATCTAACATTTGCTGTTGTAAAGAAGAAAAGACGTCATGTAACATTTCAATATTCTTTTCTTTGTTACCAAAGAAATCCTCCTGTCTTGCAATACTCTGCTCAGCTTTTGGAACGTGTCCTTGGCCATCCCAATATGTCTATGGATCTCAGTAAGAACTTGACAAGATAGCCTCAGATATGGTCAACAGAACAAAAACAGTCTACCCTTATAGATTAAATGAAAGTGTCACTTCAAAATTTACCTGATGTTTACCTGGATTGACAAGTACCTGATAAATGGCACAACAGCTGAAATGTGGTAATAACAACAGGTTACCATTGCTGATGACAATAGCAATGGTAATATTAGCCGTTTTCTTATAAGGAAACATTTGGCATTCATTGATTGAACAGTCAGTACTGAAGTCATTTATAAAAACTTTCTCTTAAGGCAATTTTTCAGGAAAATTGTCTTTTCAAGTTCAATAGCTGTTTTCGTTTTTTTTTGTGGAACGTCAATATCTTGATTATGTCATTATTTTCTCCTCATTCTGATGTAAATAAATCATTAACATGTTTATATCTAGAAGCATTTCAGCACCAGATACTTGTTTTAAGAGAGAAATGTTACCTTGTAGTTTACAGCAGGGAAAATGAATTCTGTATTTCAGGTTCAAATTCTGACAAAGACATTTTGTTTTCATTTCACACTGATATCCATCATAATAGTTTGTAGATATTTCTTCTCAATTACAGGTAAGGTAGTAGGGGGTCCCTGTTCTAAAACTTACTTGTAAAATACTGTAATGGCTTGTCATCGGTTAGAGTTGGTTAAAACCGCCTTGGGTGAGTGTTGAGTTAATAATAAAAAAAATGGTAGCTCTCTGGATAATGCTGGGGTTACTTGGAAGTGCCCATCTCCCCACATAACATGTGACACATTCTGTAACAAGAATTCTTATTTTTATTGTTGACTGCTTAAGATGGACGGTTGTCACACAAAGTTAAAGAATGTCCTGGGTATGACGTTAAACTACATCCAACAGCGAGGCCTCTGATCAGGAGGTTTTGAGGAGCGTGGGACCACCTCTTAATTGCTGGCATTCCCAGGTCTACACTGACCTGGTGTGGTAGCACCTGTTAGGGTCCTATCTATAGTTAACACCCAAACTGGGGTCAAAACACTATGAAAGTGCAAAAATAGGTTAATACCAGAAATACTTTGTAAAAAAAAATTATTGCCAGCAATAAATTTTCAAAGAAAAAGTTATTACCAGCTATACATGTTTGAAAAAAAAATATATATATATATATATATATATATATATATATATATATATATATATATATATATATATATATATATATTATGAGCTGTACATTTTTTGAAAATATATTACCAGAAGAAAAAATATTATCAGAAATAGATTTTTGAAGAAAAAAAATATTAGCATAAATAGAGTTTTTGTAAGGAAAAAATATTACCAGCAATAAAAATTTTGTCGACATTAAATAACCCATTGAGGTTGATATACCTTAAAACTAAACCAACAAACAAAGCTAAAGTGCTCCAACAGCTCAGCTATAAAATCTTTTGGAAAGGCATGAATCAACTCCCCCTAATTAATGGGTAAATAGCAAGGCAGATTAAGCTCCCGAGCCTTAGATGATGGCCTTTCTATATAGAAGGACTTCTTTGAATTCAAAATCATGGAGATGGCAGTGGAAAAATACTTCCTTAAGAACAGACTTGGCGATTCACTTTTCAAATATGAAAGAAAAAGGAAGCTGTGAAGAACCATGATCCCTCAATTCCAGGATAGATTTAGCACTTTAGGAGAAGAAAGAGAAATTATGAAAGTATTTTTTTTTTTTTTTTTCACTTTCTCTTTTTTTAAACCGGGGAAATATTGAGTAACCTTGCTTGAATAAACATACTGATTGAGTGACATTAATTTTTGCATCTTGCTTCATCTTTACCTATCTGATAGATATCAAACATTTGTATGCCAAATGATTAGACATAAATTTTGATGGAGATTTTGCGACTCACATTGGGCACCTACCACACGTCCCTGACAGGATCATTGGTGAGTCACCACGGTTGAATGGTCTAGAGCTAAATGGAGCACTTAGAGTTCAAAATAGCCCCACAATGGACTGGCACTTGTACGGTTGGAACATTGCAAGAGATTGACAGGCAAGACCTGTACTGATTAAGGAAACATCTCAAAATGTATGGAACTTTGTTTCTCTGTTACTGGAATCATTTCTTTGATAAGGTTTCTCTGCTTTTTGGGATGTCTTTTCATTGTCAGTTCATTTGTTTGCTGCTTTTGTTTTGTTTATATATATATATATATATATATATATAACATTGCTTAAAAGTAGTCAAGTGCCTGTCGTATATTTTGATGTTTACAAAGCAACTTGTCTAAGCAGGTCTACAAAGTAATAGATAGGTATGAAGCTTATATACATTATATATATATATGTGTGTATATATATATATACATATATATATATAACAATAAATAAAATAAAAAGGATAGATGATTATATGTGTTTTGATATATTGTGGTATTCTATCTTATATATGTGTCTGTATGTGTGCATTGTACTAGAATTTTTACCTTCTGGCACACATCTTCAAAAATATATATTTACATCTATCTAAATATATAAATGACATTAGTGTGCACACACACATACACATACATGTGTGTGTGTGTGTATATATATATATATATATATATATATATATATATGAAACTAATTAGAAAACAAGTGAACATTTTATTTATTATATGTATATATTATATATACACACATACTCACATATAGCAATCCTTATACAGTGAGCACATTTTTTATTCTTAGGAAATTATTTTGTATATATCAACAATATTAATTTCTCTATCTATCTATCTATCTATCTATCTATCTATATATATATATATATATATAGAGAGAGAGAGAGAGAGAGAGAGTGTCTGTGTGCATACATACTAGAGATATTTTTATATTTACATATATTTAAAGGCATATTTGTAGCTACACATATTTACTAATTCTGTGTGTGTGCGCCTCTCTCTCTCTCTCTCTCTCTCTATATATATATATATATATATATATATATATATATATATATACATATATTCATATACACAGTCATATAACATCCACAAAATCTTCATAAAAATATCTTGTGCCAGAACAGTTACATATCTTATGTGTATTTTGTGATTATGATTGTTCGTCCAAAATGAAACACCTAATGGTAGATATGATTTTATACTTATTTATATATTCTTCTTGCTTTGTCTTTGCATTTCAGAAAGTGTGTGTGTATGTGTGCTTTTTATTTGTCTTGATCCCCAAACAATGAACTTAAGCTATCTTTCAGTGGACAGCTTCAACTGGCACCCTGGGATTCCTCAGAAAGCTTCTTATAAAGAGACATCATAAAAAGAAAACTATCAAGTACATAAATAAAACCTCTATCTAAGGAGCTCTTCTTCTCTCTTGGCCTCGCCCACCTCTAAAATAGGGAACCACCAGTTCTCTTGATCAAAACCCAAATAGGAGAAGGAGAAATAAAAAGAAGAAAGAAAGTTGATTCTAAAGACATATGTTATCCCAAAATGAGCATGTTTCCCAAATAGCTGAAATTTCTATGAATGATGCCTTCTCAAAGACCTTTTTGATAGTTCCTTGAAGTAAAAGAAGAAAAAAAAAGGAGCCATGCCATTTTTTCAAGAATTTTAAGAAAGAAGAAAAAAGAAAATCTGTGAGAAGAGACCTGTCATTTCTTTTTATTCTTGATATTTACCAAGCTTATCTTGGTACAAGGCCAGAATCATGAGGCGTCTGGTGAAAAGTAAGCTAACGCTAATTTGGAAGAGATACAAACTTACTAATAATTATGCTATGGTAGACTGTTTAGTTATTTACAAAGCCAACTTTATTTAATGGAATTTCTGGGTTATAATTATTTACATTAGTCCAAATATCCTCATCTTTGTTGTTTCTATCAAAACATTTCAGCTGTTATACCCTTCAGCTTTCTTTTTAAACTGAAGCCTTTATTTAATCTACAGAGTTATATTGTTCTTGTTCCACTATCCATTTCTAGGTATATTTTGTCTTGTTCTTATTTGGTACTTCTCAGTTATCACTTACCCTGTTTCTCCTGAGTCCGAGTCATGGCCCAGAGATTCACTAGCATTGGTTCATGAATTTGGTGATATTGTAATTGAGAGTTCAATCACCTTGGCTGGGTATTACACATTTAAATGCAATAGATTCCTCATTGGTGGCTACAATCTTAACAATATAAGATATGCAGATGACACTGCTGATAGCAGATATGGAAAGGAAACTACAAAACTTCCTATAGAAGGTAGCAAAGGAGAGCAAGAAGAAGGGACTAAGCATAAACTACAAGAAGACAGAATGCATCAGCAGCAGCAAAAAGATGAACCCAAAATGCAAATTACAGGTCAGGGATACTAAAATTAAGTAGGTACAGAACTTTAAATATCTGGAAAATGTTCTAACAGAGGACGGAAAGTGTGGCACCGAAATCCGAAGACGTATTGGGATAGCCAAATATGCATTCCAAAAGCTAAGCAGAATATTAAGAGACAGGAAAATTTTGTTAGAAAAAAGAAAAGAGTATTGAACTGTTACATGATATCTGTCCTCCTGTATGGCAGCAAATGCTGAACAACTACCTTAAAGATGAAGAAGAGACTCGAAACAACAAAAATGTGGTTCTACAGAAGGATGCTAAGGATACCATGGACCGAACATGTGAGCAGCAGTGAGGTTTTGGAGAGAATGGAAACAAAGAGGAAACTTAACATTAGAAAGAGGCAGTTGAAATTTCTGGGACATGTAATGAGAGAGGAGGGCTTGGAAAATCTGATACTCACAGGGCATATAGAGGGAAAGAAGGACAGAGGAAAGCAATGTGTGGCATTCTTAATGGATGGTAGAACTGGGTCTAGAAGAAATAACAAAAAGACAAAGCTTATTAAGAGCTACAAGGGACAGGAGGATGTGAAGGGCCATGATTGCCCATATCCTAAATGGACATGGCATATAAAAGAAGAAGAAATAGGGTGAGCAGTAACTGAGCAGTACTAAATATGAACAAGATGAGATATCCTGAGACATGGGCAATAGAAAAAGAACACTATAACCCCGGACATTACATAAAAGGGTTCATGTCAGAATTCTATAAAGTTAAGCTGATTTTTTTTTTTTTCAGCATTTCACCCCAAGCAAGGAGGGAAGCCACTAACATGCAAGGGGTTACAGAAGATTTGGAGCAAGAGCAGATAGGAGTGATAGAGGAAAGGATGTGGAGAAGGATAGTGGATAGATCAAGGCAACTGGAGATGTCGATTGACGTTACATTTGAATAGTTGGAGATTATAGTTGTCAGGGAAACAGGAATAAGGAAGGGAGTTCCACAGGCGAGAGGTGCGAGATATGAAGCTATTGGAGTAGAAGAGACGGCTACATTTAACAGTTTCAACAGTGAAAGGGGGAGAGCGGGATGCCAGCCTCGTAGGACGCTTGAATTCATGGAGTCTGGGAACCAGCGAAAGCAGCTCATTGGAGCAATTACTGTGAAAGTATTTGTAAAAAAGACAGAGAGAGGCGACGGCGTGTCTGTGAGAGAGCGACTGCAGACAAGATGCCAGATCAGGGCCAATTACATTGCATATCCATCTCTGGATCTTATCAAGAACCCCAAGGCAAACAGAAGGGGCTCCAGACCATATATGGCAGCAATACTCTATGCAAGGGCAAATGGTTGATGTAGATTTGAAGGATCGATTCCGGGGAGAAAAATTTCCTGGCCTGGCACAGGGAGCCAACTTTCCTTGCGGTGGATGAAGCAATTGACTGGTACAAGGTCATAATTGTAGAACATGCACTGAGAAATGACATGCAGTATTTGATGGTATATAATCCCTCTTCCCCACTTATGTTTAATATCACTATGTTATGGAGTTTTGTTTTATTTTACAATGATGTCCAACCTTTACAAGGCCCAAGAGCCACTTGAGGTAGAAAGTTACATTGTCAAAGACACAGTTTATGCTGATATATGGGGAAGATAAGGTATATTCCAATATTGCTGTCATATATGGTCTGGTCACCCTGCTGTTTACCTAGAACCCCTTGATAAAATTCAAAGAAGAATCAGTAACATTATTGGTCCTAATCTGGCAGCTTGGCTTCTGTCAATTATCCACTGCTGTAAGGTTGCCTCTCTGTGCTTTTTCTATAAATACTTTCATGGTACTTATTCGGATGAGCTCTTTGCTATGATACCTAGACTTCATGAATTTAAGCACAGAACTAGACTGGTGCCGAGATCTCATCACTTGACAGTTGAGCTGGCTAGATGTTGCCATAAGTTCTTTACTGACAGTTTCTTTTCTCACACTTCTCCTTTGTGAAACTCCCTTCCAGGTCCATGCTTTCCAGCCAACTTTAATCTAAAAAAATTTAAATCTAATGTCAATCTCTATCTACTGTCCTTCTGATTGCTTTTTTCTCTTGCTCATTATTAATCTTTCTGTGTTTTCCTCCACATCCTGTAACCCCTTGTGTTTTAGTAGCTTTACTGCCTTGCATGGGGTAATACTCATGAAAAATAAATAATACTAAGGTGAACTGAAATGTTCTCACCCTAACTCACTTGCCAAAATTTGATCAACTGATCAATCAAACATCTTTTTTTTGCAGAGGTTCTTGACCAATTTGAGGACTTGGCTGAGCATGAATCATATCTGAATAAACTTTTCCTTATCAGTAACTTAGTTTCACATATAATATCAGAAATATTTTTGGAACATGATAATTTTTAAATGTAACCATTTCCATATAGCAAACATTTGGCATTCACTGAACAAACAGTTCGCATTGCTGTTGATTGAAATTAATAAAAATCTTTCTGGCAAAATAATTTTTCAGTTAAATCTTTCAAGTCCAATAACTGTTATAGCTCTTTACAGTATTGATGAGGATTTCTTTCCAAAGCTTTAGTTTTTTGCTTATGTGGAAAGTTCATAGGTTCATCCCTTCACAACAAGTGTGATCATGGATCTCCAAAACTTTCTATCCTTTGTCTTTGTGGCACATAGTTTTTCTCTCTTAGCTTTTCCCCCCACTATTCCTCCTTTCATTCACACAAACCTGGCAGACTTGTGGCCTTCTGCCTTCCTGTTATAGTAATTTACCCATGCATGCATGGACTCTCCCAGCTATAAATAGGAGCAGGTACTGCCTTTTGGAGAGTAACGTTTCCAGCAGTCAGCTCTGACAGTCAGACCAAACATTCTTGCTGTAATACTCCGTTTGTATATATTTGTATTACTATTTTCTGTTAATATATTTGTTTACCTCTGTTTCTCTCCTGTGGCTTTAATTCTGGCCCTAACAAGGCCACAACACTTCCCCTATCTCTCTGGCTCTCAATATGCTTTTTTGTTTGAAAAAAGGACTATCAACTGTTCAAAGATAGAAAGTATGGTCATCAGCAAGAGAAAAAGTTCAAGATGTGAGTTATGAATTGGATCAAGCAAGTACAGCAGTTTAAATGTCTGGAGAGTATTTTAACAAAAAATGGAAAATGTAACACTGAAATCTGAACACACATTGGACTAGTGAAAGAGGCCTTCCAGAAGCTAAGCAAAGTGCTGAGAAATAGAAACATTTTGTTAGAAACAAAAGAAAAAGTGATGGATTGTTATGTGATATCCATCCTCTTATATGGCAATAAATTCTGGACAATCTCCCCACAGGTGAGGAGAAAACTGGAAGCAACAGAAATGTAGTTCTACAGGAGGATATTGAGAATTCCATTGATGGAGGAAGTTAGCAACAAGGGAGTCTTAATGAAAATAACAACAAAAAGAATGCTTATACTCAGAATCAGCAAGAGATAGATGAAATTCCTTGGACACATGATGAAGAATGAGGGCTTGGAAAACTTCACCCTCACAGGGCTTATTGAGGGCAAGAGAGATCAGGGAAGGCAGTGAGCCACTTACTTGATGAGTTTGTGTGAATGAATGGCAGCACAGGAAGTGGGAGCCTTAATAAATGGAGAAAAACTGTTGTTGAACCACAAGGGATTGGAAGTTGTGGAGAGCCATAATTTCTCATGTCCTGAAGGAATGTGGCATATCGAAGAAGAATGGCAGGTTGAACTATGGATGAGATGTAAACACTGAAAGCAAACATGAAATGTGACTCAGTAGTTGTAATTTTTTGTGCTTGCATTGGTTAACTTGTTAAGATTTTGTAAACTTCATAAGGCAAAGGATTGAGATAATTTTGAAATGGCGAACCAAGCAATATTAATTGATGAGAATATTTTAATTGGGCCGTTCAATATACCTATGAATTGTTTTGACTGGAGTTGTGGCAAAAAAAAAATTTGTAAATCTCAATAACTCTGCTCAAATTTTTACCAGATGTAAGATACATGAAAGGAAATTTGGGAAGCTCCCTAGCTAAAATGCTGTAATCAAAACAACAAAGATTAAGAGACGTGTCGAAATAATTTATATTGTTAATACTTGCTATGAGAATTGGGAACTATTTGTGTTGGCCAGAGAAATGACTCAAATATTTTCATGCACTCACCTCAAAGACCATTAGCTATTTTTGATCGATTATTTCAAGTGATAAACTCGGTGCAATAAAGTCCTTAACAAAAGGTGGGAACATTTTAAAATTTCGGCAGAGAAAATCTTATGCCACCCTCAAGCTTATTATGACCAAACCATTTATAAATTTAACAGATTTCAATCCTTTTTTTGGTGCTTACTTTTATTTCAATCAAGGAAAAATTATCACCCACTGCCAATTATTAAAATGCCATCCGCTGTATTATATCATTATTATATTATATATGTTTATTATTATACACGTGTAATTATTATATTCTATATCATATTATTTTTAATTTTTACATATTATATGTATTATCATTATATTATTATATTATTTTTAATTATTGTATAATGTATGTATTATCATTATATTATTTTTAATTATTACATACTATATGTATTATCATTATATTATTTTTAATTATTACATACTATATGTATTATCATTATTATTATATATGTATTATATATTATTTATATTGTATATATGTTAATATATATATTATTTTTAATTATTATATATGTATTATAAATATGTATGTATAAGAGTAATATGGTAGATGATTTCGTTTATAGAAACTTCTAGTTACAGAACCTTTATTTCTTGTAAAATCTACTAGCGGATAAATTGCTTTTGGGCATAGAGGAATAAAATCTTGAAAAGAAAGTTCAGTTTATAATAAAAGATTTACTTGTAGCTGAGACTCTCTCTCTCTCTCTCTCTCTCTCTCTATATATATATATATAAACCAAATATACACTAATAAAAGTTTAATCATCTTTCAACTCACTTAGGATCAGTATCTCCAATTCTTACATCCCTCTCTGATTCTTTGTAAATTATATTTTGTAAATATTAGAGTTAAAAGGAAGTTGAGGGCATTATGTAGGGTTTGATATAAATTGGGGTTTTGGCTGGCCAGGTTATTTTATGTGTTGTTTTGTCAGTAAATACCAAAGAATATTTTGTGGTAGCTCAGAAAGTGTTAAATAAACAATAGTGAAGTCACAGAGGACAGGTACTCATCATTTATGCTTTAGTTTAATGGCACCAAGAAAGACTGCCTTATCTGGTTTTACCTTTTATTATTTATTCTTCTCATCTTTTATTATTCCATCTTTTTTTTTCTTTTCTTTAACAAGACATTATCCCACTCTCATCATCTTTAGCCATCCTCTCAAACTGCAACATAATCACAACACCTGCTTCCTGTTTCAAAGATGCATCTGGCAAATTATTTACATAATTCTTCATCTCATACTTGTCACTGATGACACTGTAAAATGATTAGCACTCACTGACCAGGAGTCATTTTATTCATGTCCATATATATATATATATATATATATATATATATATATATATATATATATATATATATCAAGAACAGCTTTGGAGGAAAAATGCAGGACAAAGAGGAAAGATTTTTGTATGACTTTCTATCCCTTAGGACAAAACATGTCACATGAAAACTTTTTTCACTTTGTCATATATATATATATATATATATATATATATATATATATATTAAAATTATATATATATATATATATTAAAATTATTTCCAGACACACATAAACACACACACACACACACACACACATATATATATATATAAACACACACACACACACACACACACACACACACATATATATATATATATATATATATATATATATATATATATATATATATATATATATATATATATATATATATGTGTGTGTGTTTTTATGTGTGTTTGGAAATAATTTTAAGTGTGAAACTAACAGTCACCAGGTTCTGTTGATTCATGTGTCCATACTTTTTATATCAATAATATCAATAATAAACATTCTTCTGACATATTGCTTTCCAGTTAACTTTGATCTTCAAAATTTAAATGCAATATCATCTTTATCTCGTGTCTTCTTAATTCCTGCTCTTTTATTGTTCTTTCTCTTTAATAATGTTTTCCTTCTTTCCATATTCTTTTTCACTCAGTAGCCCCTTCAATCTTAGTGGCTTTATTTCCTTGCTTGGGGTGAAATGCTAGGCAAAGGATTTTTGTATGTTCAAAAGTTCTTTTAAGTCTTTTTTTAATCATTTCACCCCCAAACAAGGCAATAAAGCCACTAAGACACAAGGAGTTACATAGTGTGAAAGAATATGACAAAAGGAAAAACATTATTAAAGTGAGATCTTACTAAATTATCTATTATTTTAGTAAGTATCATACTAAATTTTGTTCAACTCATTGACTCCTTTGTGTTCTTTATTTAAGTAAAACAACAATTCTGCCAGTCCAGACTGGATTCTTGAGCTGTGGTTGGCAACCAGTCTAGAAGAAAAAGGCTGATTTCAGAATGGTTAGGTGTACACTTGCCGTGAAGTGCAAGAAAGGTATTCCTTGTATCAAAACCTGGTTTGATCATTCAATGCAACTGATCTTCCCACATCCATCTTAGAAAGTGTGTTGAAAAAGTATCATTGAATATGTACAACTCCTTACTCTCCAGACCCCCCCCCCCCAAAAAAAAACATCTATTTGTATAAACACTGTTTCTTGAATGGACCCATCATCATTTTCCCTTAGGATGGATAGATCAGTTGAAACAATTTGAGAACATGAAAAACACAAATTGAGGTTCAAAAAATATTTTAAATGTTAAGACTAGAGCAGTGTTTACCAACGTGGGTGCTAGTGCCCCCTTGTGGACTTATGTTGAAAGGGGGTACTGGAAGTTTTTATTTCATTTGAGGGGGCTGTGAACATGCACAAACGGGGTGGTAGACATTTATCCATTTTTTTTTCTCAATTTTTAAAAGATTATTGAATATTGGCTACAAAAGGAAACTTCTGAAAGGTATCTATAGCTGTGGGAAGCTATCAAACTTTTCTTCATTGCTTTTCCAACTTCCTATATGGCTGAATATGGTTTCAGAACAAAGAAACAACCTGCAAATTACAAAACAAGATCTACAATTACTTCTAAGCAACATGGAACCTAGAGTAAGAGCCTTAGCCAGTAAGTAGCAAAGTCAACCATTGCATTGAAAACATTGAGATAAGCTATGAAATGAACCTAGAGTAAGAGCCTTAGTCAGTAAGCACCAAAGTCAACTATTGCATTGAAAACATTGATATAAGCTATCAAAGAAATACTTTTTCAGCATTTTAATCATTGGCATTTATAATAGAAATTAAAACAATATTAAAATTATTTTTGTACTCATACCTAAATGTTATCTTGCTATCAAAGATGTATTCAGTATAATATTGAAAATTTAATTTGACAGGAGGACATTGACAAATAAGTTTGTGTCCAAAAGGGCTACTAGTTGAAAAAATGTTGGGAAACTCTGGAGTAGAGTTGTTATATTCCGTGCTAATAGGAATATATACTTAAAAAACAAGGTGGATAAAATAAGTAAAGGTTTATTGTAAAAACCAGTATAATAAGAATAAAGGTAACAGTTATGCACAAAATCATCACAAGTCAGTCCAGTAGTGAGTGCTACTATTAGAAGGTCAGTAGTTCTCACATAAGTCTAAGTCATACTCAACAGATCCAAGCTAGTCGGTATTTACTAGCCCACCCCTGCCCTTACAAGAATAGATGTGGCACAAGGCCGAGTTTAACATGGGTTATCTGAGCCTGTAGCCTCGGCCAAAAAATGCCCATAGAACCCACATAAATGGGATTGGGCTGGTCAACCTCCCTGAACGAGACTCTGCCCTTCGGCAGAGCCTCGTCCAGGTTCCTCTCTGCCTGAAAGCAGAGAATTCGACCGTCTAGCTAGAACAGATTCCAGCTAGTCTCTGTTGTCCATTGACTTACAGATACTTATAGGTTGTTACTACAAGTGTAGTCACTCATGGGGGTGACAGGTTATTCCCTTACACCAAGAGTCAAACAAAAAAATGATAAAGGCTGAAAAATAGATTCATCAAAATATGTTGATAACTAATTTATCTTTCTATCTGGCAACAATCCTTGGATAACAGGAAAATAAGTATCAGCCAAAATGTGCAGCTTTTTAAAGTCATTTTTATCACTTTTGTATTTAAAATGAACATATATTTGTAATAAATGTTGTATTTTAAATAGACAAACAACTGAGATTAGTAATTTTATCATCTTGCTATTAACAAAACAACAGGTACCAAACTAGTATTTAAGTAATTATATTTGTATTCAAATACCCCCACCCAAATAAAGAAAAATAATGAATTAGCACTGTATCGAAGACTGTATGAAGGTCAGTAATATTAAACATCTACTTCTTTTCCTCTATACTGTGACCTGGTGTGGTAGCAACTTTTAGGGTCCCAGCTAAAGGCAAATAGTTAAGCCCTAAATTGGGGTCAAAACACTATGAAAGTATAAAAATAGATTTTTATAGTAAAAATATCAGCAATACATTTTTGAAAAAGAAAAAATATTACCAGTAAACCATTTTTGAAAAACAAAATTACCAGCAATAGTTTAAAAAAAAAATTACCTGCAGTACATTTGTCTCTCGGCAAAAACCCTCTTTACAAAAATATGTCAAGGAAACCTGATCTACAAACTGATTTCTTACAAAGAATACATATTCTATTCTTACAAACTTAGCCTAAAAATCTTGTTGGAATTAAATAACTCCTTGAAGTGTTGATATGCTATAAAACAAAATAAACTAAGCCAAACCTCTAAGTTCAAATTAATGTTTTAGGGAGTGCAGTAATTGTGTGAGAATTACCAGAAAGGACCTTTGAAGACAATAATGATCACAGTTTTTTTTATTGTTGTAGAAATTTATCAATGCAGCAGTGAATCCTGTTTGTTTCTTATTGTGACTCTCATGTATATATGTCAGGTGAAAACTTTTAAAAGAATTTGCTGAAATTGTGTTATATTCTTAGGACTTTCAATCATTTCATGAAATTGAAAAATAGTTTGTATTATAAAAGGTCCTCATGCTATGACTATCAAATATATTTTAGCAACATATAAATCAATTTTCTAACACATTTCACTGGAAAGAAAAATTATTGATATTGGGTTGCTTTATTTTAATGTAAACAGCTATTAAAATTTGTAATTATTTTTTTTCACTCAGAGAAGCAGAAAAACTGTTTTTCTTTTTTTTTATCAACAGAGATACAGTTTCCTGAAGGAGAGAACACTTGGTATACAACATTGATCTTCTACAAAATAGAAGTGTTTTTATATATATATATATATATATGTTTTTATATATATATATATATATATATATGGGTAACAAGAATTTAAGCAAATTTCATTAAATTCAACTGACAAGGTCTGTCTGTTTTAAATTTTTTATTATATTTTTTCCAGTTTATGAATAAGTTGTCACATAGCTGAATTAAATAGAAAGACAGGCATGAACTTTGGACAGTTTCTTCACAAATTTTATGAAGATGTGTGGCAACATATTGGTAAATTGGTAAAATATAATAAAAATTTAAAGTGAACAATTTAATGAAAATTTGTTTTATATATACAAATTTCTTCTCATGACTGTTCTCAAAAAACACTCAGTTGCATTTGAGAAAACCTTTATAATGTGTTCTTTACAGATGTTTGAGCAATGATAACTTTGTTGTGGGCCACGTTTCTTTCCTTTGCTGTATTATTCTGTTATTTGTATTTGCTGTGTCCCTTCAGGACATGAGCAATCATGGCTCTCCACAACTTACTATCCTTTGTAGCTCTTAGCAATGTTCATCATGACTGGAGAAAATTCAGAGTCTGTTCAGTGATGATGAAAGGTTATTTGAGTTTTTGGAGGTACTGAATGTTACAAGTCAGTTCTACTTCTATGTATTGTGTTCCCTCAGGACATGAGTGATCATGGCTCTCCACAACTTACTATCCTTTGTAGCTCTTAGCAATGTTCATCATGACTGGAGAAAATTCAGAGTCTGTTCAGTGATGATGAAAGGTTATTTGAGTTTTTGGAGGTACTGAATGTTACAAGTCAGTTCTACTTCTATGTATTGTGTTCCCTCAGGACATTAGCAATCATGGCTCTCCACAACTTACTATCCTTTGTAGCTCTTAGCAATGTTCATCATGACTGGAGAAAATTCAGAGTCTGTTCAGTGATGATGAAAGGTTATTTGAGTTTTTGGAGGTACTGAATGTTACAAGTCAGTTCAACTTCTATGTATTGTGTTCCCTTCAGGACATGAGCCAATCATGGCTCTCCACAACTTACTATCCTTTGTAGCTCTTAGCAATGTTCATCATGACTGGAGAAAATTCAGAGTCTGTTCAGTGATGATGAAAGGTTATTTGAGTTTTTGGAGGTACTGAATGTTACAAGTCAGTTCTACTTCTATGTATTGTGTTCCCTCAGGACATGAGTGATCATGGCTCTCCACAACTTACTATCCTTTGTAGCTCTTAGCAATGTTCATCATGACTGGAGAAAATTCAGAGTTTGTTCAGTGATGATGAAAGGTTATTTGAGTTTTTGGAGGTACTGAATGTTACAAGTCAGTTCTACTTCTATGTATTGTGTTCCCTCAGGACATTAGCAATCATGGCTCTCCACAACTTACTATCCTTTGTAGCTCTTAGCAATGTTCATCATGACTGGAGAAAATTCAGAGTCTGTTCAGTGATGATGAAAGGTTATTTGAGTTTTTGGAGGTACTGAATGTTACAAGTCAGTTCAAATTCTATGTATTGTGTTCCCTTCAGGACATGAGCAATCATGGCTCTCCACAACTTACTATCCTTTGTAGCTCTTAGCAATGTTCATCATGACTGGAGAAAATTCAGAGTCTGTTCAGTGATGATGAAAGGTTATTTGAGTTTTTGGAGGTACTGAATGTTACAAGTCAGTTCTACTTCTATGTATTGTGTTCCCTCAGGACATGAGCAATCATGGCTCTCCACAACTTACTATCCTTTGTAGCTCTTAGCAATGTTCATCATGACTGGAGAAAATTCAGAGTCTGTTCAGTGATGATGAAAGGTTATTTGAGTTTTTGGAGGTACTGAATGTTACAAGTCAGTTCTACTTCTATGTATTGTGTTCCCTCAGGACATGAGTGATCATGGCTCTCCACAACTTACTATCCTTTGTAGCTCTTAGCAATGTTCATCATGACTGGAGAAAATTCAGAGTCTGTTCAGTGATGATGAAAGGTTATTTGAGTTTTTGGAGGTACTGAATGTTACAAGTCAGTTCTACTTCTATGTATTGTGTTCCCTCAGGACATTAGCAATCATGGCTCTCCACAACTTACTATCCTTTGTAGCTCTTAGCAATGTTCATCATGACTGGAGAAAATTCAGAGTCTGTTCAGTGATGATGAAAGGTTATTTGAGTTTTTGGAGGTACTGAATGTTACAAGTCAGTTCTACTTCTATGTATTGTGTTCCCTCAGGACATGAGTGATCATGGCTCTCCACAACTTACTATCCTTTGTAGCTCTTAGCAATGTTCATCATGACTGGAGAAAATTCAGAGTCTGTTCAGTGATGATGAAAGGTTATTTGAGTTTTTGGAGGTACTGAATGTTACAAGTCAGTTCTACTTCTATGTATTGTGTTCCCTCAGGACATGAGCAATCATGGCTCTCCACAACTTACTATCCTTTGTAGCTCTTAGCAATGTTCATCATGACTGGAGAAAATTCAGAGTCTGTTCAGTGATGATGAAAGGTTATTTGAGTTTTTGGAGGTACTGAATGTTACAAGTCAGTTCTACTTCTATGTATTGTGTTCCCTCAGGACATGAGCAATCATGGCTCTCCACAACTTACTATCCTTTGTAGCTCTTAGCAATGTTCATCATGACTGGAGAAAATTCAGAGTCTGTTCAGTGATGATGAAAGGTTATTTGAGTTTTTGGAGGTACTGAATGTTACAAGTCAGTTCTACTTCTATGTATTGTGTTCCCTCAGGACATGAGCAATCATGGCTCTCCACAACTTACTATCCTTTGTAGCTCTTAGCAATGTTCATCATGACTGGAGAAAATTCAGAGTCTGTTCAGTGATGATGAAAGGTTATTTGAGTTTTTGGAGGTACTGAATGTTACAAGTCAGTTCTACTTCTATGTATTGTGTTCCCTCAGGACATGAGTGATCATGGCTCTCCACAACTTACCATCCTTTGTAGCTCTTAGCAATGTTCATCATGACTGGAGAAAATTCAGAGTCTGTTCAGTGATGATGAAAGGTTATTTGAGTTTTTGGAGGTACTGAATGTTACAAGTCAGTTCTACTTCTATGTATTGTGTTCCCTTCAGGACATGAGCAATCATGGCTCTCCACAACTTACTATCCTTTGTAGCTCTTAGCAATGTTCATCATGACTGGAGAAAATTCAGAGTCTGTTCAGTGATGATGAAAGGTTATTTGAGTTTTTGGAGGTACTGAATGTTACAAGTCAGTTCTACTTCTATGTATTGTGTTCCCTCAGGACATGAGTGATCATGGCTCTCCACAACTTACCATCCTTTGTATCTCTTAGCAATGTTCATCATGACTGGAGAAAATTCAGAGTCTGTTCAGTGATGATGAAATGTTATTTGAGTTTTTGGAGGTACTGAATGTTACAAGTCAGTTCAACTTCTATGTATTGTGTTCCCTTCAGGACATGAGCAATCATGGCTCTCCACAACTTACTATCCTTTGTAGCTCTTAACAATGTTCATCATGACTGGAGAAAATTCAGAGTCTGTTCAGTGATGATGAAAGGTTATTTGAGTTTTTGGAGGTACTGAATGTTACAAGTCAGTTCTACTTCTATGTATTGTGTTCCCTCAGGACATGAGTGATCATGGCTCTCCACAACTTACTATCCTTTGTAGCTCTTAGCAATGTTCATCATGACTGGAGAAAATTCAGAGTCTGTTCAGTGATGATGAAAGGTTATTTGAGTTTTTGGAGGTACTGAATGTTACAAGTCAGTTCTACTTCTATGTATTGTGTTCCCTCAGGACATTAGCAATCATGGCTCTCCACAACTTACTATCCTTTGTAGCTCTTAGCAATGTTCATCATGACTGGAGAAAATTCAGAGTCTGTTCAGTGATGATGAAATGTTATTTGATTTTTTTTTTCTATGTGTTCCAGATATTTCAGCAGTTTCTTTTTGATTTTATGTATAATTTTCCTTCTTGTTTCCATATTCCTTAAAGCTTCCTTATTACTCACATGTTCTTCCATGGTGTTAGTATTCTTATGAAGAACCACATTTCTGTTGCCTCAAGTTTTCACTGCCATATTTGATGCTACATTTATTATATATTGCATTTATATATATATCACACACAGACAAACACATTATATATATATATAGATATATATATATACTAATTAATATTTCAGATTTTCAAAATAGACAAAAAATATCAACTGTGTTTACTTCATATTATTTTCAAGCTTTGATCAAAATGAAAAGATGCTTACTATCTTGAGGACATAAAATGTCTGTATTTCAATAATCAAGTAACTTAATTACAAAAGATGTCAACAAAGTAATCAGTTATTCATAAAAATCGCAAAAGACCTGATTGGAAAAAACAGTTATTTTCAAAAATTGGATTTTTTAAATTTAAGTATGTAAATTAGTTATCTCCATTAAGTGATAACATTGAAACACCAGGCATTCCCAAGCAGTCACCCATATAGGTACTGACTAGGTTCGAAATTGCTTAATTTTGGTGATTGTACAGGAAATAGTGTTTCAATATGATGTAGCTATAAGCCTAATGGCAATAAAGATTTTAGACAAATGATATGGCTTAGCTCAGTAGTATTGTCATAGATTGAAGCCAAGAGGACAGATTTAGTTTTTCTGCTTAGGTCCAGCTCTTTCATTTTCTCCCCTATAGTAAGTACTATGGATGACACACATACAAACTTTGAGTTTTTTATATTAGTTGTAACATAATTATTTTACCCATCCAGAATGAAAAAGATTAAAAATATAAATGGAGACAAAAATGCAGAGACCCGTTTCTTGACCCATTTTATTTTTTCAACAACGCTGCGCAAAATCTTTTTATTGAAACATGAGATGAAGTAATAAAGTAAAGAGTCAGTGGAATTGAAAGGTAAAGTGTTTTCACCCAAATCTGTCTTTTTACCATTCATTCAGGTATATATTTAGTCCCCCCCCCCTCAATAAAAGAAACTACTGAAATACACAGAGGATGAATCAATTTATGCAATCATCTCTGTCAGTCAATATATGAAATTTAATAAAAAGTTGCATATTTTTCTTATTTTTTCATATTGCTTATTGACATATGCTCATATTAAGTGCACATATGTACAAATACATTCAAAGGTAAATAAATTAACTTTTTTGCTTGTTAAGCTGATGAGTTTTTCAACAAAAATCATTTACAGGTTTTTAATGAACAACTGACTTTGTTTGTGATATGTTGCGTTTATCCTCTTTCCCCGAACCCCATAAACATTGTATAGCTTTCGTTTTTTGCTTTGTTTCTTGCAAATAATGATTTTAATTTTACCAATTCTTTTATTTATTTGTATAACCAGTTTTTTCACATTTTGATTTTTTTTTTTTTTTTTTTTTTTTGCTTATTTCTCTGAAATAGAAAAATCCTTCTTTTTTAATCTCTTGTGATGGTTACAATATCGTTTTAATTCAATTTAGCACATTAGTTACACCTGGGCTGACACCTGCTTCCATTCTTTTATGTGCTTGGCAAGGCCTATTTGACACACTCTCTACCTTCACGAACAGAACGTAAACTATGGACACACACCCACCAGCAAAAATCTGTCACATCCGCTTTGAAAAAAAAACTATGGACATACACCCACCAGCAAAAGTCTGTCACATCCTCTTTGAAAAAAAAACTATGGACACACACCCACCAGCAAAAGTTTGTCACATCCTCTTTGAAAAAAAAACTATGGACATACACCCACCAGCAAAAGTCTGTCACATCCTCTTTGAAAAAAAAACTATGGACATACACTCACCAGCAAAAATCTGTCACATCCTCTTTGAAAAAAAAAAAAAAAAAAAAATAAATTCATGTGATCGTCATTAGTAACACTTGCTTGGTTCTTAGCCATTTTTTTCTCGTTGCTATATAACTTTTGCCTTTCAGGTGTCTTCTTTCTTGTCCTCTGTTTTCTTTTCCAAGTTTACACTGTCATAGAGCCCATGATCCTTACAAAAACTCTAAGGAGATAATGCCTCACCTCTCCATGTATCGTCATTAGATACAGCAGAACATCAGGGGCACATGAAGTGGAATGGTGTGTTATAGGCACAAACAAATAAAGTTGCTGGTTGTAGTTTCCTCCCCCCCCCAACTACAGTTTTTGAACCAATGTCCGTTTCAGACGATCAATCAACTCTTGTTCTGTTGCTTCTAAGAAGCGCAATAATTGAGTACATTTTTCCTGATTTTCTTTCTTGTATCTACTGTAATTGCAATAACACCTTTTCTTTCTTGACTTAGATGGAAATTGAATACTTGACATCCACTGACAGTCAAGACCATTTTCTTGCTGTCTCTCTTCCTCTCCCAGAGCTTTTGGACTTTGCAGAATGTTCCCAGTGTTCCAATGTTTAAAAAAGGGCGGACGTTGAACTGGGTAGGAAATATATATATATATATATATATATGTGTGTGTGTGTGTATGTGTTAGAATTTGGAACTAATGGCAATTTAACCCTCCATCTGATCGAAGATGTAGATACCTTTGACAAGAAGGTATCTTTGACTGTAATATTGATGTTTGATGAAAAAGAAAAATATTTCTTCTTTCATCCATTTGGGTATTCGCTTTTTTGTTCTGTTTTCCGTACCAGAATGGTCAGCTCTGTCACTTTTGAAGCAAGAATTAGACTGAATAAAAGATCATGTAGTCTTCAGTTGGCATTTTCCTGTTTTACTCACATATAAGGATACTTGAGACGTCTTTGTATTGAGGAACGCAGTGAATTAAATGGGAATTGGGTGGGTGGGGAAATAGGAAAAATGCAAGCCTCTCTTTCTCTCTCTCTCGATCATATATATATATATATATATATATATATATATATATATATATATATATATATATAAAATGAAATGAAGAGGTTATAATGGTTCCAACGAGAGAAAAGTGTGTATATTAAAAAGAAGAGAGGTACCGCAAACTTTTTTGGTTGTAATGTGGGTTTTTTTTTTAAAAATATTATTCTTTATTTTTCATAGTTTTACATAGTTTTACAACACGTGTTTCTGGTCTTACGACCGTCTTCAGGTAAAGGGTGGAGATTTCCACATATTATTAAAAATAATTATTTAAAATAATTAATTTTTTTCCTTTATGCTTTTCAATGTTACATCTTCTCTATATGAGACATTCTCTGTTTTTGTGTTGGTCATTCCAATGTCTTTCTTTAAATGGTAGTGAAGAGTTCTGAGCGAAGGGTCATAAAACAATTAAGGTTGGTTTGAGAAGTGATGAATCGGGTTGTCTTATCTTTTAATGTTTTAATAACCCCTGTGTGTTCTTAGATCTATATCCGTTTTCGTGTGTTCCTGTCAGCATGCGTGTATATATGTGTGTGTACATTCCCCCTGAATACATACATTGTTTCACTACGAAGAATTAGTAAACACACTTGTACACATACACACACACACACACATAAACATACACACACACATACACACATACACATGCACACATGTACATTGTCCCACCATAAGGAATCTGTACAAACGCACACACACTCATACACAAACACATATTTTTCCTAAGTTACATGGAACCAGCATGCACACACACACACACACATATACATATACATACGCATATACATACACACGTATTTCCTAAGTTGTGTGGAGTTTGTGTGAGTAGCTCCCCTGCTTTCGCCAATATGCGTGCATATACATGCATACATACATATACACACACACACATATACACACACATACACACACATACATACACATACATATATATATATATATATATATATATATATATATATATATACATACATATACATACATACATACACATATACACACACATACACATACACACATACATACACACACATACACACATATGCGTACATATATACATTTTTCGTGTTCCACAGATACCCGCATGTGAGCTTGCGTGCATGTATAAGAGCGGTTTGATCACTGTATTTGGTCACCATGTGTGCATGCTGTGTGCTTTTGTGTGTGGGGTCATGATCTATTCAGTTCCGGTTTGAATTTATTTATGAAGTTTTTTTCCTGTATTTGTAGGTAGGAATAATTGTCTGTTTGGTATATCGGCATGATATTAAATTTACCCTGGTTACATTCAAAAATATGTTGTGAAACAAAAAGTTTTCTGTTGTCTGGCAACTTTATGTTGCTTTTGTGTAGGGTGACCCTGTTGTTCAGTTGTTGGCTGATGCCTATATATGATTTCCTGCATTTTGTGCATTTAAGTACATAAATCACATTTTTGGAGTTGCAGTTTAAGTTTTTGTTTATTGTGAACGTTGTTTTGGGGTTTTGAAAAGTGTACGAGTTTCCTTCTATAATGATGTCACAAACCCCACACCTTTTTTTGTTGCATTTTGTGACTCCCTGTATTGTGTGTTGGGTAAATTTA
>OZ038493.1:33433991-33493991 GCA_964036315.1 Acanthosepion esculentum | reverse complement strand
ATGAATCAGAGGTTTAGAATGATCTAATAAAAAGTTTATGAAGTTTATGCTCCTGCACATCTGTACATATTACTTTTGTTCTTTTCCTTCACTCTACTTATATATATATATATATATATACACACACACATGTATATATAACATGGAAAATGGAATTTACCTTGCATGTTTGTTTTTGTCTCAGAAATGTCAGTTTCTGATTTTTATTAATATAAACAAGTGGTGAATTAGTGAAAGTTTCTATTCTGAGTGAACAGAAATGAAATATTATTTTATGTCCATTTTCTTAAAAAAACATAAAAAAATATCTTAGCTGATTTACTTACATTTGCACAGCCTTATTTTTGAAACCATGCATGATCATAGACATCAAAAGCTCAGGGATTTTACTGTGTGGTGAATATATATATATATATATATATATATATATATATATATATATATATATATATATATATAAAGAGAAAAAGAGACATTTTTGTCCATGGATGGTGTGTGTATGTGTGTATATATATATATATATATATATATATATATATATATATATATATATATATATATATATATATAAGGACATAATTCTTTTATTTTTTTTTTCACCCTTTCGCATGCATATATGAATGTTTGACATTGACACTATATGTATTTATTTATAAAATAATATTTGAATATATAAAAATCCTGCTCAAATCTACTGTAAGTTAAGTATTGTGTGTCAATGAATATATATATATATATATATATATATATATATATATATATATATATACACAGATTGTGTTTGAGTATATATATACATATATAATACCATTCATGTGTATATATCTATATGTATATACACGCACAAACACACACACACTATATATATATATATATATATATATATATATATATATATATATATATATATATATATATAAGTGTGTGCATATATACATAGTGTGTGTGTGTGTGTGTGCATATATATATATATATATATATATATATATTGACTGTGTGTTTGAGTATATATATATATATAGTGTGTGTGTGTGCATATATATATATATTTATATAAAGTGTGTGGGTGCATATATATAGTCATTGTGTATATATTTATATATATATATATATATATATATATATATATAGTGTGTGCATATATATAGTGTGTGTGTGCGCATATATATATACATATATATATATATATAAAATACTGTGTGTGTTTATGTATATATGTTTAATTGCATGTTCACGTGTGTGTTTGTGTATATATGTTTATGTGCATGTTCACATGTTTATGCGTCTGTACATGAGTTTGTGCGTATATATATATATATATATGTTTGTATATGTGTGTCTATATATAAATTTATGTGTGTGTGTATTTTATATATATATTTTATTGTTTTTATATATATATATATATATATATATATATATATATATACACACATTCGTGTGTGTGTGTGTATATATATATATTTTTCGTGCTTATACATGTGCGTGTGTGTATATATATATACATACACTGTGTGTGTATATATATATATGTGTGTGTGTGTGTGAATATGTATATTTATGTGACTGTATACATATATATATCAATATGTTTATGCATACATATGTTTACGTTTGTATATTTTTATATATGTGAGTGTATATATTTACATACTTTTGTGTATGTGTGTGTATATATATATATATATATATATATATATATATATATATATTTACATATGTTTGTGTGTGTGTGTGTGTATATATATATATATACACACACACACGCACACATATATATATGTGTGTGTGCATGCTTGTACATATGCGTGTATATTTGTTTATATATGTGTGTGTGTGTGTGTGTCTGTGTGTATACAGTGGGTGGAAACAAATATTTGCACACATACAAATTTTTAATCTATCATTTTTCCAACTAATGAATAAATATTCTTTTCATATAATTAACTGAACACAGATGCATAATAACTAAACATGCATAGAAAACAGAAAAAAATTTATTTAATAGAAATCCCATTTATCCATTTTAATGAGTGAAAAAGTATTCGTACAATATAAAAAAGAATACATAATCTTTATTTAATACTTTGCAGAATAGCCATTATTCACTTCCACAGTAACCAACCTCTTCTTGTAGATCTCAATTAATTATTTGCAAATTTTAGTTGGTATTTTGTTCCATTCTTCTTCGCATATGGTCTTCAGATCTGGGATGTTTGTTGGAGCTCTCAAGTGGATTTGAATTTTCAAATAACGCCACAGATTCTCGATTGGGTTTAAATCTGGGGACTGACTTGGCCATTTCAGGATACTTACATTATTTTTAGCAAGCCATTTTTTGTAGATTTTACAGTATGCTTAGGATCATTAACTTGCTGGAAGATCCAATCTGGAGGAAGTTCAAGATTTTCAACCAAATTCATTAAATTTGTTTCCAAAATATTTTGTTATGCTGTGGCATTCATTCTACCATCTATTACTGATATGTTGACAGTACCTTTTGCAGAAAAACATTCCCAAAGCATGATGCTGCCACCCCCAAATTTTACTGTTGGAACTGTGTTCTTTTGTTTGAAGGCATCACCATCTTTCCTCCATACATGATTTCTAGAATTACATGAAACAACTCAATTTTGGTTTTGTCTGTCCATTATACTCTTTCCCAATACAATTTTTCCTTATCTTTATGTTCACAAATGCATTTGGAGTATGTAAAAACCAACTGAAGTTTGATAATTTTTTTTTACTAATCTTTGCCCAGTACAAAGCTCAAGAGACACTCAAGGTAGAGTATTACTGTGTGATGTTGTATGAGAATAAGTAAAGGCAAAAAGTGCAGTTCTTTGGGTTATTTAGACTGCCAGGGGTTAGAGGGAGTGAAAGAGATTGAGATGATTGAAAATGGGGATGATAGATGAAAGGTCAAAAAACAAACAGGGTTCAAGAAGGCAGAAGATTGTAATTGATATTGCTTCTAAATTTTTGAAGATTGTAATTATCAAAGAAGCAAGAAATCAGAAGAAAGTAGTTCCACAGGTGAGAACTGTGAGGAAAAAAACTTATTGTATAAGTGGCAGTTGCATCTCGCTAGTTCTGCAGTAAAATTGTGTGACCTAGTTACCAATCTAGTAGCATGCTTAAATTCATGTAGTCAAAGCACCAAGAAAAAAGCTCATCTGAGCAGCTGCCATGAAAATATTTGTAGAAAAGTCAGAGGTTAGCCATGTCACATCGGTGAAAAAGTGAAGTTGAGATGCCTGGTCAGGATTGATTAAATTGCAGGAATTTCTCTGGATTTTGTCAAGAATCTTGAGATGTACAGTATGAGCATCGGACCAGATATGGCAATGAATTATGCAGATAATGGTTGATGTTAGACTTGAAGTGATCAAGATTGTATTGATGGTGAAAACAATCTGTGATGATATCTGTCTATATTTCTGAGATGAGGTATTATGTTCACTATTTACATTATTTGGACTATTGTCCTAATCTTTGTCACCATATTTATTACAACGTTTCGGCCATTGTATGCTCCAGCCTTCTTCAGGTGGTTGGAATGTCAAACTGAACCCTTTATTTTCATGTGTGGAAATTGGTTTATGTCTAAAATTACAAGTCAGACACAAAGATAAAATTATTCCGAGTATAAATTTTAGCCATGTTTTTTTTACATTGACCATTTTTATTACTACCAGCACTCACTCTGTGCTATTTTATACTATCTTTTTATATATATATATATATATATATATATATATATATATATATATATATATATATATATATATATATATACACTAGTTGTAATCTTATAAATATAAGAAATTATACTCGTCTGGAAAACCTTAGGTGCCATGATTTGTGAATAAACAAACGAATACCAAAGGGGAAAAAATGGTACAAAAAAAGAAAGAACAGAGAACATGTACGTCAGCCGAAAATAATCGTCTAGCATCCAAGTTCAGAGTCCAAAGTAAAAACTCGATACGAGTAAGTAAAATAACTAAATAAAGTGCTCGATACGCTAAGTAGAGCAACTAAGTTAAACCTGAAGAGCCAGACAAACCTACCACGGTTTCACTTATGTAGATTGTCAGGGACAACTGATGATCCACTTAGGTGAAACCGTGGAAGGTTTGTATGGCTCTTTAGGTTTAACTTATATATATATATATATATATATATATATATATATATATATATATATGTATATATATATATTAAACATTAATATAAACAAAATTTGTCACTTAGCTTATTGATGTTATGTTCAGCACCTTGACACTGGTATTTTGTAGACAAGCCTTTTTGTAATTGTTTTGTCCACTATTCAGGAGGTATCAACAGTATACAGAATGAGACAAAAGTCATGCACCATAGGATAGGTCAAAGAGGTCCTGTTGTGTGGTCACTGAAGTCATTTGAAATTGGTTGTTTGTCAAATGCACCCAAGAACTATTGAGGACCTTAAAGAAAGAATTCAATAAGAATGCAGTAAAATGACCAGGGGAAACTCTAAAAAATGTTAATTAATCATGCAGGCACAAAATTGAAATGTGTTTCAAAAAAGAAGGAAGACATTTTTAACAGCATATATAACAATTAAATAACTAGTAAATAAAATCATGTGTAATTATACTTTTAATATATTATATCATATTATTATATGTTGTGTAACTTTTGCCTCACCCTGTATGTGGGTTTGTGTATATATATATATGTGTGTGTGTGTGTGTGAATGAGAGAGGGACTTTTAACACTAGCTCCAAAGCCTCATTTCACTTGTCCCAGGGTCCCAACACTATATCTTAACTAATTTTGGTACAGTTGAATTCGTTTTAACATTGTTTCATATATGAGGCAAGGACATCATAGGTAATATTCATTCCCCATGACTCATTTGTGTGTCATTTGGTACCTGAGTCTATTTAATAACTCAGAGTCCCACACAAATGCATTGTATTGCTCTGTGTATGTAAAATTAAAAAAATAATGACCCCAAAAACAACAGTAGAAATTCCAAAAGGAAAATGTAATAAAAGACAAAAAAATAAAATAAATTTGAATTTTTTCAGCAAAAAAATATGGTTCTGGTGTACCGTGATCTAATAAGCAATCAGTCGTAGCATCCGATTCCCAATAATCGTCATACAAAAGAAATTGGTAAGTGAACCACAGGAGGGTCATGTGGGTCTTGCAGACATACCATCATAACTCTCTGGTGGGTTATGTGGGAGCCAGCATATTAATGGTCATCTCATTATCTAACTGGTTTTTCAGGCCATTATAACTGTCTTAATTTTGGTTTGGTTTGAGTTTTAGTGAGCGCTTTTATCTTGTGTCTTTGTGCCAAACGTGTTTGTAAATTTGAGAAAGAGTGAAGCAAAAAACATTTCTTTCTGTTTGAACTAAGGAGTATATACTAATCTAAAAATAATAAGCTCCCCACCCCCAATGCACACACAACTATTAGTTTCGTCCTATAATTCACTCTCTATAGATTACATCTTTACAAAGCAGATTTTGTTTAGATATCAGGTGATGATGGGTATTTTTTTTTAAAAGAAACTTTTTTCTGTATAGATTTCCGTTTTTAATGACAAATTGAAACTCTTGATGTATTTTTAGTTTTGGGAAATTTTCGCTTTCTCTTTTTTTAATTTCTCTTTTTCAATGGATCAATTTTAATTGTCAATAAGGCTTATTTAAAACTGACAAGGGACTACAAAAAATTTATTTTCTCTAATTAATTCTTTTATTTTTATTTTCATAATGTACACTTTAGTCCATCATTTTTCTGTAGTTTTTTTTTATAAAAAGGTTTTACATTTTTACTTTTTAAAAAAACATTTTGTTTCTTTTCATTTCATGCTGTCCATTTTTAAAACGTTTAAAATAATTTGCTTTATTTATTTTTTATTCTCATTTTAAATTTCTTTACTTTTCTTTTTTGTTTTTTAAATGTTTAAGTTACCTCCTGCTCTCTTCAAATTATTTGTTTCTTTTTGCCTTCTTAGAAGTTTGTCTTATTTTCATTCTAAACTTTCAGATTTTTCTCACCTCCTCACTCCATTTTTGCTTTTGTTGGTAAAGCTCTATTGTTAGAACTTAAGAATTCATATGAAACTCTCTGAGGTTCACTCTCAGTGATTTATTTGATGCCTCTTTTAATTTCTAATATGAACAAAACTGATGTTAAAATGTGGACGAAATTGAAATTCTCCATTGTAGATTTTAAGATTGTTTTTAAGTAGATATTTTTTTTCTTCTTTGATTTTATTGTTTGGTTCGTATCTTATTTTCAACAAGATTTTGTGCATGTTACGTAGTGGGGTAAAAACTGACTGGTT
This sequence comes from Acanthosepion esculentum, assembly GCA_964036315.1. NCBI lineage: Eukaryota > Metazoa > Mollusca > Cephalopoda > Sepiida > Sepiidae > Acanthosepion > Acanthosepion esculentum. Next base: position 33,487,638 of record OZ038493.1, on the reverse strand, counting down.
ACAATCAATGCTTCAAAAACCAAACTAGTTACATTCCATCGTCACCAGTCAAACATTGAACTACCACCAGTCATGATTGATAAATGTCTCCTTGGAGAGGCCCTGTGTCTTAAGAGATAATTGAGCCTTAAATTAACTGCAGACCTCAAGTGTTTATATGTGAGTGTCTGTGTTATATATATATATATATATATATATATATATATATATATATATAAAGAAATATAGTTTTATGGTGTGTATTATTTATGGGGTAAAGTGCTCAATATCAGAGATAGAGCATATGTAAATATAAATATAAAAGTGAACATTGAAGTCAACACTCAGAGGCGACAGGCTGTTTCATGCTAGACGCAATGATCAGGTGGCCTGATATATATATTTATACACACACACACATAAATATATGTGTGTGTGTGCATATATAAATATATATGTTTGTGTGCATATGTGTGTATATATATATATATATATATATATATATATATATATATATATATATATATATAATCTAATAAATTTGCAATCTAATAATTTTTTTCTTTTCTGATGATAAATTATATAAAAACTGTCTGAATGTTCTTTTTATCTGAGCGCTTTCGGCTATACATTTAGCCATTTTCAAGTATTATATTTTAACTGTTAAAATAAGAAATAGATAAAAATCGGATAAAAAAGAACATTTGGACAGTTTTTATATAATTTATCATCCAAAAAGAAAAAAAAAATTATTAGATTGAATGAGAAATTGTATAAAAAACTAAATAGAAGCACCTTGTCTGTCGTTTTTGATGAAATGTGCATGAAAGAAGAATTGCTGCCTAAATACACAAATATATATATATACATATTTATTTATATATATATATAATATATGTGCAAATATATAGAAAAATAGGAAAGAACACGTTAGGTAAATAATCCAAAGTTCTTTAGTATTTTTGTTTTTATTTTTAAAAACAGTGCTCAATACAAAAGTAGAGCCTAAATTATAATTATAATTATTTTTTTAAAAATATGATTCTTTCGCTACATAAGACTTATCATGTTTCAAAAACAAGAGCCAAAAGCTCTGTTTCATCCTCAGGCGAAATTTTTTGGAATAACTAATCTTGAAGTTTAGGCATCTTTATAAGCATAGTAATTCATAGTATATATATATATAATATATATAAAATCTCATACATATAATACATCACTAAATATGCAGGTAAAATGGTCGATTCCCTGTACAACTTCAGTAAGTACCTGACTCATTGTGCTATAGTCTACCTTTAGCTCCAGATCAGGTCTAAAGGAGTACTGCTGCCTCTGTCTCCTTGTGAGTGATAAATTATTTTCCATCCTGCAACACCCCCCCCCTCTTACAGACAGGATGTGGCAAGCTTCACTGCTGTATTGCTACTTCCATGGAAAGTGCTTGGATCAACTACATTCTTTGGTTCTGCCAGTTTTAATCATCATGGCTAGGAGCCGCCATGTCGCTTGCATTGTATTAAACCACTCTCATTCCCTCCGTATTCCACTGGCAAGAAGTAAGTTCCACTCAAGTAGTTTTGTTCTGTGACCCACTGCTCTATGGAACCAACTCCCAAAGATGTTTTCCTGATCACTTCAATCTTAACTTGGGTTAACCATCATTTTCCCCACCTATCTGCATAAACTGTGTCTTTTACTCTGTAACCTTCTACCTCAAGTGGCCCCCGGGCCTTGTATTGGGTGAAACCTCACTGTAAAAAAAAATAAAAAATTCATTTTAATTCCTTTGTTTGTATAAGAATAGTTTTATGTCCTAACCACTGAGCTATTTGAGAAGGATCTATTTCACATTTAATATTTTAATTAGGTTTTTTATCTCATATTGGGCTTTGTTGTTTTTTAAACTACCACCACCACATCCATTAAGCAGAAGAGGGGAAGTCTACTATCTTCAGAAATTTGTTAACCAAGGATGGTGAGTTCTGTCCTAGGTAGGAACACAAGAGTCCGCATAGTGAACAGTAACTGTCACTGATCCTAACTCTTCTAAAGATTTTACACTGTGATCAGATTTTCCACTAGCTTTTTTTATCCACTTTCGGACTTTACTTTAAAGAACAAGTTCTTCTTGTATGTGCCATGTCCCTTCTATATATGGGTGATCATGGTTCTCCTCAACTTCCTCTCCCTAGTAGTTGTTGTCAATGTTTGTCCTTTTGCAAAGTCTCCTGCCCCCATCTGTACACACAAGCTTGTTAAGTAGTTAGCCCACTGCCACCTTCTGTTCCCATTTACCTTCAATCTGTCATGTGAGTGTCAAATTCTCGAAGCCCTTCTTTCTCATTATGCGCCCTAGAAATTTTGTCCGTCTCTTTCTGATTCTGAGTAGGTGTAATTTTTGTGTCCATTTTCCTTAAAACATCCTTGTTCCTCCCATGATATTCTTGACATCCTTCTGTGAAACCAATTTTATGTTGCCTTAAGTGTTTCTCTTCAACTGTGCAAAGGTAGGTTTACATCTTTAAAATGAATAAACTCCTTTTTAGGAGTACAGTCAGATATTGTTTCATTTCTTTCCACTTCTATAATTCTGTGAACAACTTCAGCCATTCTGAGGTACTGTTTAAAATAAGGCCTCAAAATCAACAGAATTTTTATATGCTTTTGTTTTTATAACAGCTGAAAGGAAATGTATGAAAAAAATGTCTAATTGAATAGTAATGATAAATAAATGAAATAAAATTTGGAGTAAAGATGAAAAAAAAAAGGTATTATTTTGGATACGCCTTAATATAATATGATCATTATGAAGTCAGAGGTGGCGTTTGGCTATATACATAAAATAAGCTTTGAAGTAAAGGTCTGTGAAAAAAAATGAAAAGTCTTTTGATACACTCTAATATATATAATAATATGATGATGTCAGCACTTGTTTGGTTTTGTATATGAAATAAACTTTGGAGTAAAGGTCTGTTTAAAAAAAAAAAAAAAAAAAAAGAAGAGACTTTTCATAGGTTTGCCTATCCTCCAGTTCACATTCCTCCCTCATCTTTTGAACAGGAGTAGAGGTTTATCTCTTGTTTCCTGTTTAGGATTTAGTTTCTGGTTCTTTCTAAAGTCTACTTCCACACTATGCTTCTAACGTCTCCAAGTGAACTCTGAAATGTTATTCACTAATTACATCTTGATCTCTCCAAGTTGAGAGTTAGCTGCTATCTTTCCTGCATAGACTCCCAAGAGCTTCACTTCCTGTCTTTTCTTATGCTCATACAACACTACACAGTAACCCTCAACCTTGAGTGGCTCTTTGACCTTGTATTGGGTAAACATGTGTAAAAAAAACAAAAAACCTTTCTAATATATAATAATATTATTATTAAGTCAGAGTTAGTGTTTGTCTATGTTCATGAAATAAGTGTAAAAAAATGGAGGGACTTTTGATCCCCTTTAATATATAGTAATAATAAATGTGTAAATTACTCTTTCGAGTAGTTTCTAACACATCTATTTATCATCTCTCAGTTGTGTCTCTGTCTCTGGGCAGAGAGCACTCGGGGGCGACTCTGTTAAAGGACAGAGTCACAACTGAGGAAAATTATACTGAGAGGTGTCCAGCCCTGGGGAACAGCTGCCCGAGGCCGCGCCTTCTCATTGCACTAGAGAGAAGGATCGGTGCACACACCGAGGCCAGTGCAACTGACTTGTGCGGAGACTCAGGGAATTTTTGTTCCTGGCCTGGGTTTACGCGCTCAGGCTCCCCACATTAAACCAACATTGTGCCACAACTGACCTCGTGGTGGGGTTGAGTAAATACAAAAATATATGATAATAATATTATTAATCTTGTGTACATGAATGTGTAGAAAATGAAAATACTTTTGATACAACGTCATATAAAAATATTTCTGGTACAGTGTAACCCGGATATAAGAGAGTTGTCGGTATCGGATAAGTCTCTTATATCCGGGTTTGGTCTATTATATATACATTAACACAGGCTCTAATTTGGGACCAGAGAAACTCTCTCTTATATCCGGGTTTCTCTTATATCCGGGTTACACTGTACATTTACATTGAACACAGTTATCAATGCATTACTATGAAGGACCATTTCTTGTTAATTTTTTATAGGAAAATAATGGCCAGGCTTTCCTTTTGTAAAAGAATTTATTCTATTTTTAAAATAGTTTTTTTTTTATTATGAAAGAGGTTCATGGAACGTAAGAAGGTTTTTAAAAATTTACTTTCATATAGACATTGATGAAAAAATTATATATAAAATCTTAATTTATAATATTTAAATTATTCGGATTATTGTCCTCATCTTTGCCATTATATTTATTACAATGTTTCGGCCATTGTACGCTCTGGCCTTCTTCAGGTGGTCGGAATGTCGAATTGAACCCTTTATTTCGCTCACTGGGGTAGACTGTTCTAGTTCCATGTGCCATGTTTAATGGATGTCAGTTATCAGTTATCTCCTGTTAAATCCCCCTCTACAAGTTCTCCACTGCCTTAACCTGGTATTGAACTCACACTCTTTGGGTTCTCTCACTGGATCTAACTAGCTTTTATCCACTGTGCCATGTTTCCTCCTGAAGAAGCCTGGAGCATACAACGGCTGAAACATTGTAATAAATATGGCGACAAAGATGAGGACAATATTCCAAATAATATAAATAGTGTACATAATACCACATCTCAGAAATATAGACAGATACTGAAGGGCCGAAACGTTGTAATAAATATGACGGCAAAGATGAGGACAATAGTCCGAATAATATAAATAGTGTACATAATACCTCATCTCAGAAATATAAACAGATATAAAAAATCTTAATTGTCTGAATATCAGGATTTTGGAATTATTTTGTTTTTTTTAAAGAATTTAATGTTTTTCTTTTCTGTTATCAGTTTTTCATGTTTTTATCCAAACAAACATAGTTTTGATAGATTTCAAGGAAAGCACAGTTTTAATATTTACCTGACACTGATTTATCAAAATTGTTTTAGGTTCTTTTTTTTTTATTTAGTCATTTCATTTTTGTTTTATCATGCTTTTAGGGAAATTGATTATTTTGAGAAAATATTTGGAAGTTAATGATTATTTGACTTCTTAGAAATTAACTGATCTTCACAAGAGCCCAATTTTTTGTTTCTTTTTAACGAAATGCTAGAAAATACAGTCGGTTTATCGGAAGTAAAAATCAGAATGATAAGACTCTTGATATTTCAATCAAGATTTCAGATTGACACTTAGAACACAAATAAATTGCACAATGACTTGCTGATAGGAATCTTGTTTCTTCTCCGTTTTGATCTGTGTTTTATTTTCTTTTATTATTATTATTATTATTATTATTATTTCTCTTCCTTTCATCAGTTCTTTCTTATTTTATTTGTTTTTGCTTTTTTGTCTTGGGTATAATTAAGCAAGAATCACGGCTATATTTCTGCAAAAGATCATTTAATAGTTGTTCGACTGGGTTGGTCGTTTGAACCTGATTCCAATATTCTCCAGGTGTGATTTGGTCTTTCTTAGCTCCAACTGATTCCATTAATTATACAAAAACATATCAAGACGCTCATCTACACATTGCTAAAAGCTTTCTCTTTTTTCTTCTTTTTATTCTAAAAAGCATAATCAAAAGAACCAAAAAAAAACAAAACAAAAAAAATGCAAATGAGAAAACTATCATTCTGATTGAAGTTTAGTTAACACCCATCCACATTAATATTTTTCCTTTACCGACATATCAATTGCCTCTACCCCCATCAGCTTCTTCTCTGCCCTCATTATTAGCGTTAGCTTTTTTGTACATTTCGTAAAGTTGCGGTTTTGCTTTATTTAAAAAAAATTTTCTTTATATTTAATTTTTGTATATAAATTTAAAAGTGGACAGTGAGGTCAAAACTGAGTGGCGACAGTCTGTTTCGTGTTTGAATGCAATCTTCAGGCCGTGTGTGTGTGTGTGTGTGTTTATATATATATATATATATATATACATATACACACACACACACACACACACACACACACACATAATATCTTTTTAAGTCAAGTTTTTTTTTCAATTTCATTCTCATATTTTTCAGAGTGCTCTGCTGTTTGATTATTTTATTTATTTTCTTTCCATTTAAAAAATATGAATATTAAACTATTTTTTATTTTTATTTTTAGGAAATTCCAATTTTTACTGAATATTTTTTTGTTTATATTTTTGAAGATTGTATTCTATTTTGTTTCTCATGTTTTTTTTGTTTGTTTTTTTTTTTTAAGAGTTTGTATTGTTTTTTGCTCAAGGTAATTTTTTTTTATTTTTTATAATTTAGTGTCTCTATTTATTTACGACTTCTTCACCTTACTTTTTTGTCACGTTAATGATATTGTTTTTTTTGTTTTTTTATTTTATTTCTGAAACCTTATCAAAAATCAATGTTAACAGATTAATAGTCGATGGGAAAAATATCAGTTTACACAATCAGAAGTTCTAACAATCTTCTTATCAAAAATTGTTCCATGAAACAAAGACAATGAATGAAAAAAAACCAAAAAAGTCAGGGTAATGTATTTTCCATTTAGGCACTCTGAGAAAAGGGTGATCGCAGATTCAAAGATGACTGACTGTGCTGGTGTGAGGAAGGATTTTTTTTTTTTTTGTTGCAAATGGGGGACTGATCTCCTGGGCTTCATGTTAATCTTTCTAATCACCTTGTTAATTAGCCATTATTGGTAGGGAATTTATCCAAAATTTAATTACCTTTTTTTTTTTTTTAAAGAGAGTGCTGGATTTAATCGCCTACCCAATTAACTGAGATGCTACATTTTATTAGATTTATGATCTGGACAAATTGTGATTATAAAATTTATGATTTGATTGCTATGGTGTTATCACCATCCACAGTCATTGCTTAATGAAGCAAATGAGACAGCGAGTTCTTGTAAGATTTTTTGGTTTTTGTAGGGTGTATTACTAGGGTCTAGATGACCTACTTCAGTTTCCTGCCTTTTTTCACCTCTTATTTCTGAGTAACAAACCAGTATTTACCTGTTCTTTCCATTTTGGAATTTCACACCTAAATTTTTATTTTTTATAAAAAAAAACAGTTCACAAGCCTTTCTTTTTTATAACTGTATTTTTCTCTGGGTTTGTTTTCTTTTAGAGTTTAAGTTTTTGTCTGTAAGTGGATCTTTTTTGTTAATCCACCCCAATTAATATAGAGTTACTTATTGCAAATATTAATTCATCCCAAGAAATTATAAATTTTAAATCAAAGTTTGGTTGACTTTTATTAAATTTTTATCACTTTTTGAAATTATAAATTTTGAATCCAAATTTGTTTAGCATGCCTGACAACAACCTTAACCCTCAGAATTAAAAAATTACCAAAAATCAGGGAGTTATTCCCATTTCTTAAGTGTGGATGATATTCAAGGTACTTACAAGGAACTTTTTATAATTTAAAAAAAAAGAAAAAATCTGTTTTTGATTTGTTTATTGAGGTGAATGCTAACGGGGAACCCCACACTTAGAAATAACACACACGAGTTGCCTACAATTGGGGTAATGGCAATAGCCAACCCAACCAGAGTGTAATAGAAGGACCATACTCTAGGAGAATTTGGTGTGAATTTTAATAAATATAATTTCTTTTTATTTTGGGGTGATTAACAGAAAATATCTCTGTAACTTACTTAAACCTTGTGCTTTTGATAAATTTTGAGTAGCAAACATTAACTCTGAGATTTTCATTTAGTCATGGAAAAAATAGCATCAGTGAAGTTTGTCTTGGATAAAAGCCCTAATTTTTGCCTATGAAAAAGTAAGAGAGAAAATAAATATTTTACACAAATGATACAAGTTGTATTTAGCAATTTAAATATATATGTCTAACTAATATTTAGTAATTTTAGTATTTAACCCAAATGATATAAGAAATATTTAGTGGAATATCTTATTTTTTCTCTAAACCTTAATATAAATATTACTTTTTAGTGTAAAATACTTATGAGAAAATAACTTATTTTTCCAAGGTAGAATTTTTTTTTTTCTGAGCCAAACCTTCTTTTGTGTGCCATGTTCCTTCAGGATGTGGGTAATCATGGCTCTCCCCAATTTCCTGTCTTTTGTAACTCTTAATACAGTTTGTCTTTTTACTATCTCTTGTAACCACTGTTCTTCCATCTTAATCTTTTATTTTCTGGATCAGAACACTCTGAAAAAAGATTTCAGAGTAGATTGCTTGAAGTATTTTGATTTGAAGAACCATTGAATAATTTGCAATACTTTCTGTTAGGATTTTGGACAATGTCATGTTTTATTTGGAGAGATGATAAATAATCTAATTTAGACTAAGGTCATTTACATTTTTTTTTTGCAATAAATTTAGCATTTTTAATAACATATAAAAACTTTTTTCTTCTGGAATTTGGAATTGTTAATATATACATCTATGTTTAACTGGGACGCAGTGGGTTACAGAGTGTGAAAAAGAATGAGAAAACTTTAGTGGGGAGGTTGTGAGGAAAGGACAATAAAGGAACAGTGTTCAGGAAGACAGAAGATGACATTTGACATTGCATTTAAATTTTTAATATTGTAATTATCAGAGAAGTAAGAAATTAGAAGTTCCCCAGGTAAAAAGTTCAAGAAACTGTTAAAATGGAAGTGGCAGTTGCATTGAGATAGTTCAATAGTAAAACAGTGAGACTTAGTTGCCGATGTAGAAGCACTCTTAAATTCATGTAGTCAAGGCACTAAGGTAAAAAGCTTATCAGAACAGTTGCCATGAAAATATTTGTAGGAAAGATAGAGGGAAGCCAAGTCAAGTTGGTGAGAAATTGACTGCAGTTGAGATGCCAGATCAGATATCAGTTACCTTACAGACCTTTCTTTGAATTTTATCAAGGATCTTGATTTTTTTTTAAAGCTTTTCACCCAAAGCAAGGTGGTAGTGCCACTAGTATACAAGGGACTACAGGGAGTGAAAGTAGGAGAAAAAATCTGGCTATAGTGGGGATTAAGGAAAGGATAAAAAGAAGAACAGGGATCGAGACAAAAGATGTTGATTGACATTACATTTAAATTTTTGAAGATTATAGTTATCAGGGAAGCAAGTAAGAGGAAAGGAGTTCCACTGTCAGGAAGTGCGAAATAAGAAGCTGTTGGAGTAAAAGAGGCAGTTACATTTAACTATTTCAACAGTAAAAGGGTGTGACCGAGATATCAACCTAGTAGGATGCTTAAATTCATGCAGTTCGGGCACCAGTGAAAATAGCTTGTAAGAGCAGATGCCATGAAAATATTTATAGAAAAGACAGAGGGAAGCCACATTATGTCAGTGAGAAAGTGACTGGAGTTGAGACGCCAAATCAGGACTGATTATATTTTATATCTGCCTTTGGATGTTGTTAAGAACCTTGAGGTGGACAGTGGGGTCAACAAACCATATATGGCAACAGTATTCCATATAGTAGGAGCATCAGATCATTTTTCTCTATTAAGCTTAGTTTTATATAACATACTGAATGAGCAGTTGAGCAAACCACTCTACAATGACTATCTCACTTTTCCAGGAAATAGCTGTAAAAGCTGTGTGTGAGTGTGTGTGTGAAAACTCTGTAGATTCCTCCATGGAGTATAGGGCCATAGCCTCACCACACCAGTCGTTGTGTTGCTGCTGTGCTGTCCAAAGTAAGTAGGTTTTTATGAGGTGAAATGGCTAGCCCTCACCTAAATTTAACCATGGTAGGAAACAAGTATGTGTGTGTGCACAATGCATCAGTTTTTTTAGAATATATTTTTAGTGATTGGGAGTGTAAGTTACATAGATTTATTTCCACTTTGTCATTCAATTACTATTAAAGTTACGGAGTGGACATCAAGGCAGTAGAAAAGAACGAGGCAAGATAGTGTGATGATCTGATACAATACTTGGCCCCACATGGCTGAGTACGGCCAGAGATAGGAAGTTGTTGAAGGTCAACCAGAAAGGTTTTCCTCCTATAGGAGTGAGAAGGCGAAGGATTTGAATTTGGATTCATACATACATACATACATACATACATACATATATATGTATGTATATATATTATATGATACGACATAACAATATATAATTTTATATATCAAGAAACAGTATTGAGAAAATAGTATGACAAATTCTGAAAAAGTTTTTGTGACATATTTCATTTGTTAGGACTTCATTGGACTGGGGTTGTTGATGTTGCCACAACTACACATACTCATGAACAAGAGACACTGGTGGTTTCAAATTTTTGAAAGAATATTTTTTTATAATTTGTCATACTATTTTGTCAATATATACACACACACACACACACACACACACATGTGAAAGGGTTATATATATATATATATATATATATATATATATATATATATAAATAAGTAAATAACCCCTTCCATGGTTTCAGCTATCATCTGTAATCTGGATCTGGATAAAGCATGTGGACCTGATGGTATTCCTGTAATAATCCTTAAGAAGTGTGTTCCCAAAATAGCTTCTGTTTCTCTAAACTGTTTAATAAATGCCTCTTGCTTCCCTTCTTGTTGGAAATCCTCATCTGTTGTTCCAGCATTTAAGAACTCAGGTGAACTGTCTGACCCTTCCAACTATCAGCCTATTAGCCTTCTACCTCTTTTTGGTAAACTGCTACAGGCCCTAATCAACGCTGAATTAGTTAAGCATCTCATATCGCAGGGCCTTCTTTCAGACAAGCAATATGGCTGTCACTTGTCTCGTTAAACTGTTGATGTATTAACAATTATTACAGAAAGAGTCTATCAAGCTTTAGAAAAGAATGGTGAAGCTCAGGCTGTTTTGCTTTGAACATCTCAAAAGTGTTTGATAACACGTACCAACCTTCTTCAAAAGCTGAAAAGATAGGGTGTCTCTTGACAAGTGGCTTGTTCATTTTAACACCTCTAAAACAAAACAGTTTTCTATTAATCATCTGAGAGCCTCTTTCTGCCTTCCATCAGCATGACTGATGCTGACCTTCAGGAGAGTGACTCATTACCCCTTCTGGGGCTAATGTTCTTAATTGAAAAACTATATTGAATCCATTGCTAGATCAGCTGATAAGAAAGTTGGTTCACTATGTCATGCTAGACATTTTTTCTCTCCAGAGTCTGTCACATTTATCTAGAAGTCTACCATTTGCCCATGCTTAGAATATTGCTGCTACATATGATCCAGTGCTCCAGCTTTATATTTAGAGATTCTTGATAAAATCCATAGAAGAATCAGCAACATTATTGGTCCTGACCTGGCATCTCAGCATCAGTCACTTTCCCACCACTGTAAAGTTGCTTCCCTGTGCCTTTTCTAGAAATACTTTCATGGCATTTGTTCAGATGAGCTCTTCACTATGGTGCCTAGACTTTGAGTTCAAGTGCAGTACTAGATTGGCAACAAGGTCTCAGCAATTTACAGTTGAAGTGGCTAGATGTAAGCGTGACTTCTATGCTAATAGTTTCTTTTCTTGCACATTTCACTTGTGGAACACTCTTCCGGCTCCATGCTTTCTGGTTAAGTTTAATTTTCAAAAATTTAAATGCAATGTCAATCATTATCCACTATCTTCCTCATTACTCTTCTAATTCTCTTGCTTCTTAGTTATATTTCTGCTTTCTAATTCTTTCACACCCAGTAACCCTTTGTGTCTTAGTGGCTTTACTGCCTTGCTTGGGGTAAATCCAATAAAAAAAAATGTCTTCAGGTAAAGGGTGGAGATTTCCACATATTATTAAAAATAATTAATATTTTTCCCTTATGTTTTTCAATGTTAAACATTCTCGATATGAGACATTCTCTGTTTTTGTGTTAGTAATCCGTTTGTAAAATTATGAAAAATAAAGAATAATATTTTTTTAAAAATCCACATTACAACCAAAAAATGTTTGCGGTACCTCTCTTCTTTTTACTATATATATATATATATATATATATAAAGAAATATACTCTTAAGGAGTGCTATATTTATGGGATAAAGTGCTCAATATCAGAGATAGAGCATGTGTATAAAAGTGAACATTGAAGTCAACACTTAGAGGTGACAGTCTGTTTCATGCTAGACGCAATCGTCAGGCCACCAATTGCGTCTAGCATGAAACAGCCTGTTGTCTCTAAGTGTTGACTTCAATGTTCACTTTTATATATATATATATATATATATATACACACACACACACACACACACACATATATATATTTTATATATATATATATATATACTTATGCACATATATATATATATATACATATATCTACACACACATTTTTGTACTTACACATATGGACACCCTCCATCATCTATGTGCGTATATCCCTGAGTGTGTGTGTGTCTGTGTGTGTGTGTTCATCTGTTTCCAAGCATGCTTATAGACAAATAAAACTTACAAAACAAATGAAAACTTTGTGGACAGTGATGGGAATAAAACTTGAAAGACTTGCCTAAGGATTCAATGATTTCTCTTTGGGCAAAGAAGATAAAAAAAGCAGTTCGGGCCCTTGTGTTGTCTTGGTATTAGTGGTTTCACAAATAAGTGTATGGACGAATTCTTGTGGGTATTACTGACCAAAACCTTGCCAAAAGCATTCATAGATAAATTGCCTGGTTGGATGAAAATTCTTATGACACACTTGGGATGATAGTGCTAATATACACCAACTGAAACACACACACACACACACACATATATATATATAAGTGAACACTGAGGTCAACATTGAGTTGTGATAGTCTGTTTCATGATTGAATGCAATCTGTTGCCAGACCTCAGTGTCCTCTTTTATATTTACATATGCTTTATCCCTGATATTGAACACTTTAGCCCATAAACAGGGTACACCATTAAACTACAGCTATAAAAATAAAAGTATTGGTTATTAATGCTTTTTGAAAACTTTTCTGGAATTTTTTTTTTTTCATGGGAAATAACTCTTGGAAGAAAGAATTCAACATTCACCAAAAACTTAAGTTTAGTTCGTGATCTTTTATCCCTGTGTCACCGACTTCATTTACAGGTCACCTAATGATAATGTGTTTTGAAGTATTTCATCTTCAGCTATAGCAGCAGAAAACCACTTTAACTGAAATCAACAAACTGGGAAAATGTTATTGAAGAGAGCAGACAATAAAAGAAGAAGGAATCAGAAAGACAGATGACGACAAGTGCATTTAAATTTTTTGAAGACCATTTTAAATATTTAGGAAGAGGATGGAAAGTACGACACTGAAATACAAAGGCACATTGTTTTTCTCATTTCCCAAGAAAGTGAGAAAAGCCTTTTCCCCAATTTGCTTTACATGCATGCCAGATTTTCAGTAGATTAAAAAAAAGTAAACTCTTGGTACATCGTTCCAATTTTTCTCACTCCCACATTACCAGGGAAAATGTCTTCCATTCTCTCTGTATATCTATCAGTTTATATTTCATTTTGGACTTTTTCTGTTTAGAATTAACATTTAACCATCTCATGGCCTCGGTGTCACAAGATGAAAGAGTTGAAATTTCTAGGGAACATAATGAGGAAAGAGGGTCTGGAAAATATGATACTCACAGGACAGATTAGGACAGAGGAAAACAACATAGTGAGCTTAAGTAAATGGCAGAACAAGGTTTAGGAGAGGAAACAGGAGAGATAACAAAAAGACAATTTATTAAGAACTACAAAAGATTGGAAATTGTGGTGAACCATGATCGTCTACGTTCTAAAGGGACAAGGCACATAGAAGAAGTTGACAGTAAAACATGAAGCCAGAAATGAGTTCCTCTGCAAACATAACAAATTAAGTTCACCAAGTTACATTTCATGAGAGCTTTCAGTGCATACATAGAATCTCAACTGTAGTTAAGTTTGTCATTACAAATATTACTTTCTTGAGCTTTGATTTGAAAGCACAATTGTGACTTGTGTCGACTTTATTAAATCATCTTGGAGCAAGTAAATTTTGTTTCATCTACAAATTTTGAATCAGTTGACATTTCCTTCTCAAATATTATTCACATATCTTCATGACTGCATTTCTTTGAATTCATTTTGCCTATGAGAGCCTGTGTTAAAAAGAATCTGTAAATTATTGTATACTAGCTTAAAAGCCACCCTATTGGGCAGCATTTAAGCTAGTTCCCACAGAGGGCTCTTGATCAGGCCTTCATAGGGAGGGAGGTGTTGATGTGATAGGCAAGAATAAACTATAGAACTCAAAATTGATCACTGCATTTAAGTATTCCATTAATATTCAAACTTACTTTTTAAAAGTTCAATGAAGATGAGCTATTGAGAGTTGTGTCCTTTTAATTGAAAAAGTGTGACACACTGACATTGGTTTTTATAATATGGATTAGGATAAAATCTTAAAAATGGCTCGATCTAATCCAACTTACAAAAATGATCCATGCAGGTGCCACATTGCTAAGAAGTAATATTTATAGAAATAAATTATATTAGTAATTATTTTTTTATTATGATTTGTTAAAATTTTTTTACTAATGTTCACCGAATACAAGGCCCAAGAGCCACTCCTAGTAGAGGTTACTGTGTGGAGTTGCATAAGATTAGTGTAAGAAAGGACAAGTGTTAGGAGTACAGACCTAAAGCAGACTTCAGAAGGAACAGGAAAACCAATCATAAACTGGAAACAAGGTATACATTTCCACTCCTGTTTGAAAGACTGGGGAGGAGTGTGAACCGGACGATAGGTGGACCTATCTACTCCTATTGTGGAGGAGAGAAAAAATACAAAAATAAAATAAGTAATTAGTGAATAAAATTTCAGAGTTCAGGCACAGATGTTAGGAGTACACAGCTGAAGGAGACTTTAGAAGGAACCAGAAACCCAATCCTAAACAGAAAACAAGGGATAAACCTCTACTCCTGTTCAAAAGAATGGGGCGTAGTGTGAACCAGATGATAGCTTGTTTTGTCATTAGTGTGGATTTCTTGAAATTTTGATGAAGAGATAAATTTTTGTGAAGGAACACGAAAATTATATTAACTCTGAAAATTTTTTATTGAATCGTTTCATTGTTGTCTTTTCCTAGATCAATTTAATTTTTACTGTTTCTTTTGTTATTGATTCTTCATATTAAATCAATCACTTCAAAAGCAAAAAGTCCCTCTACTTCAGAAGACAGAAAAAAAAAACAAATAAAATCTTTTGCATAAAAGTGCAAAAATATTTCTTCCATTTGAAACAGACAGTTTTTTTTAAAGCTCCATGAAATTCCTGTTTTATGACAGCATTAGATGTGTTTGACTACTAAAAGCCCTTTAGTCACTTATCCTAAATTCTTTTATTTTTTTGGTTGGAATTGAAGTGAATTTGTCAATTGGCACCAGACTGATGGTCTTTGATAATGTCAGCTGAGAGCTTTGAGCAGAAATCATGGTTTCTGTTACCTGTCACACAAAATCGGAGTTATCAGCCAAAATCAGCAGAGATTTTTCTTATCTCTCTCTTTATTCTTGTCAGCTGACATTATTAATATTGTAGATAAAAACAATTTTTTGATGCCTTCACTGGGTTATTTATTCAGGCTCTTGCACTTCTTTTTTTCTTTTTTGTGCATCTCATATATCAGAGTGAAAGAAAAGAATTAGTCTAAAATTGCAATCTGTCCTAAAAAAAATTCATGTCATTTTTGCTTTTATACTGAATACAACATTTATTTTTTAATATGATTTCAAACACACACACACATATATATATATATTTCCATACATAATTTTTTGTTTCATATGAATGACTAAGTTTTTTCATAATAGCTATTTCCCTATTATGCACATTATTTTATCATTTCTTTTTCTGTTTTTGCTCATCAAAAAATATATGAAATAAAGAAAATTCCTGGAAGCTTACAGCAATCTTCCCCATTTCCAGCCATCTCACAAGTTTTTATTTTACAATCTTTAATTTAGAGGTTGATCAGTTATGTAAATTTTTTCAACTGTCATATGACAACTGTATTAAAGGGTTGATATTTTTTTTAACAAATATTTCATCGTAATGAAAGAATTTCTACTTTGACTTTGATAGAATCGGTTTTAACAAATAATGTTTGTCATCAACGTTCGATCAAGTTTTAATCCTTATCGAAAATATCCCTTGGTAGCTACATTAATTAATTGTCTAAGTCAGAAGTTAATTAGTAAGACAAAATTGAGTTAATTATGAGGTTAATTAAATAGGTGAAATATTCAATTGTGACTGATTTTATTTAATAAACATGAATTAATTTATTACATCCTTTGCTATTCAGACCAGCATTCTTATCTTGGTTGTTATACTTGCAATGTTTCAGCCATTGTACCATCTGACCTTCTTCAGGTATCCATCTTCAAACTTTCTTTGTATTTTAAACCAAACCCTTTATTTAATCTCCCTGGGTAGATTGTTCTCATTCTGCTAGAAGTTAAGATGACTGAAAGAATCATTGCATATGTTTGGCACTGACATCTTCTTCTGTAATCCTAGTATAGTGTCTGGGATCCTCTAATTAAAAAAGAATGTATACAAAAAAAGAATTTAAACACTTGAGTCAAGGCACTCCTACACTCCCACCCACTATGTCAGGATGGACTTCCACAGTCCTACCATCCTACAGTGTTTTCTTTCGAGTCAGGAGACACTCCCAAAGTCCCACGATCCATGTCAGGATGCATGCCCACAGTCCAACCACCAGAGGCAGGATGCAAACTCCTATGGTCCTACCACCAGTGTCAACCCCACTCCAAAAGTCCCATCACCCAAGTCAGAACGTACTCTTACACTCCAATCACCTGAGTCAGGACACGCTCCTACATCCCATCGTCTGATTCAGACTCACTCCTACCGTCCCACCATCTGAGTCAGGATACTCCTACAGTCGAACCATCCGAGTCAGCTACACTCTTAGAGTCCCACCATTCAAGTCAGTTACACTCTTATAGTCCCACAATCTGAGTCAGCTACACACTTAAAGTCCCACTATCTGAGTCTGGATATGCCTACAGTCCCACTATCTGAGTCAACTACACCTCTACAGTCCCACCATCCAATTCAATATACTGTTACAGTGCCATCATCCAAGTCAGCCACACTCCTACCATACCACCATCTCATTCAGGATACACTTACAATTCCACTACCTGTATACCGACAATAGATTTTAAGCTTCAGAATTTCAACACTAGGTTCTCCAATAGATGTATTGATTAAAACATATTTGGTTCTCTGGTAGTCGTGAGATCATTTCCAGATTCTATTAGTGCTTAAAAATCCCAGGCTCTGGTTCAATGGAAGAAATAAAACAAACAACCCAAAGGTAAATCACAAGAGCAAGCATTAACTGATATGAGTTATCTCCCCTAAGCTTAAAAAGCTGAAATAGAACAATCTGCACCTTGTAGATTGAAGAAAGGGTTCAGTTCAAAATACGAAGGTTACAGTGTAGGACGACAGGCACCATTGATGAAGGCTGGCTGATACAACAGCTTAGTATTACATGTGTATGAAAAGCTTCAGTAAAAGAATTAAGTTCAGGGTGAGGCTTAAGTATCGAGATCTGCATTTATCCTCTTTATAACTTAACAAGCTGATAAATTGTATATTCTAGAAAATATTAGCCATTCAGTGTTAATGAAAAAAAAAAAATCTTTCTGGAACCAGTGACTAACAAAGATAGTAATCACATAAGTGAAACACTGTGTCAAATTGTACCCCTTTTTAAGCCTAGTGTTGATTAATACATTAATCAGTGTACATTTCATTCTGTGTGGGTTTGTCATTGTTGACCAACATGGGTACCATTCTTAACACCACATTGGTTATTCTATCTTACTTGAGCCAAAGAATGTTACTTTTGGATCATTGAAGACTAGCATTGTGTTGCCTGATCAGATGAGTCACATTTCTAACACTTTTGGACAGATGGTCAAGTTTGTGTGTGAAAGTGACTGAATGAGTTGATGGCTCCAACATGTCGGCAGCTTTGTAAAGGTGCACCATATTTTCTTCTGTATAAGACAAGAAATTTTGAACAAAAAATAAAGTAGAAAATGGGAAATCATACTATACATAAGTACATATTTTCATAAATTTTTACTCAGCTTAAAAAAAAATCTCTGATCTGAAACATTCAGTTAGCTCGATAGATAATAAAACACAAAGTAGGCAGGTGTTGAAAACAATACAAAAGGTATTTGATATGTCGGCCATATTTGTTCTTTGGGAATCAGCGTAATTGAACGTCTTTTTTTCTCAAAGACAGAAACTTAACCAAAATTGATTAAAAAATTAATAAAGTAAACACACAAGATCTGTCATGTTTTGATAACATTAATGTTACAAAAAACGCCTAACTATTGTATAAATTATGTACTTTTTTTGAGTTTTTTCTGCTTGAAAAATGGGATGATAATTCCCATACTCTGAGGTTGTTGTTTCATATTCTTCCATTTGTTGACACATTTAAAATTAGAATGGTTTTGCTCACAAGATAAAGTTTATTCATATTTTGATTTTACTGTTTTTTATAAAAGTTTCTCTCTTCATTCTTACTAAAAGACAGAAGTCATATCAAACAGAAAAGTATTATAGATTAATTAACACTTAAAATTGTATTACTGGTTATATCTAGTGAGCACCTATGACTGAAAATTCAAAAATAAGTTTTGAAATTGAAATTAGAAGAAACATGTGATGGCTAAACATCCGGTTCATTTCTCTTCTTTAATATCATGAAAAGTGATAATTTAATAGATAATATGGTACAACTTTAAAAAAAAAAATTTCATAGTGATGTCTGTATTTTGGGATCATATTATACTCAACAAAATACACTCAGGTATATTTTGCTGGAGTTTGTATGCTGTAGAAGTGAACAGAAAATATTTAAATATACTTTTAGACTTTCCATTTTTATTCTACCTTTTCTGATGTAATCTTCATTTTTTTTTTTTCATTTAAAGTCTTTTGGACATATAAGAAAAGAAGGCTTGGAGAAATTAACACTCACAGAAGAGAAGCAGAGGAAAGCACTAAATTAAGCCCTACATTTATTTATTGAATATTGCTGCCACATCTAATCCAGTGCTTCTGCTATTTATCTAGATAAGAAAGAATACAAAGAATAATCTGCAATCTTATATGTCCTGACCTGGCATTTAAACTTTGATCTTGTTCCCACTGTCATAACGTAGCTTCCCTGTGCCTTTTCTATAAATATTTTCATGATAATTGTTCTGATTAGTTTTCTTCTTTGGTATTTCGACTTCAGTGCAGTACTGGATTGGCAGATAGGTCTCATCATTTTACTGTTGAAACTGCTAGATGTAACAGTAAACTCTATGCTAATAGTTTCTTCTTTCACACTTTTCACTCGTTGAATTTGGTTCTGGCTTCTTGCTTTTCCTGTAAACTATGTTTTTTCAAAAGTTTAAATGCAACACCAGTCATCGTCTGTCTCTTTGAATCCTGTTCTTTTATTGTCCACTCTCACCTCAATAATGTTCTCATGGTTTATTTTACTCAGTAACCCCTTTGCATCTTAGTGGCTTTATTGTTTGGGGTTAAATAATTAAAAAAAATTATTATTTTCTTGACAAGTTTGTGCACATGAATGGAAGAACAAATAAAACAAAGTTAAAGGAGAAAATATTGTTTTAGAAGAAAAGAGGAAGCTATGGAGAGCTATGATTGACAACATCCTGAAGGGACATAGTACATAGTATTGTTGGAATTAAGTTTTTACTGTCAACTGTATACAACAGCTTTCTAAGATCAATGGTTAAAAATGGTTTTCAGTGAGTGAAGACCACACTTCTTCGAACCTTGGATCTTGAAGACCACACTTCTTCAAACCTTGGACCTTGAAGACCACACTTCTTCGAACCTTGGATCTTGAAGACTACACTTCTTCGAACCTTGTCGACTGGTGTTACAGAACCACAAAGAAAGAACTGTCAAAATAAAGAAACATCACTTGAGGATTTTCAATAACAGCAACAACTAAAATTGATATCAGATGTAACTCAAAGAGAAAATAATGACATTATCAAGATGCTGATGTTTCATACTCCAATCAAAAGGTGAGGAAGGAAACCCCTATCAATACTGCAAAGAGCAATAGCAGTGTGCTTGAGAAACCTATTTTCTGAAAAACTGCGTTAAATGAAAGATTATATAAATTTCAAGCAAAAGCAGTCTCAGTCAATGAATAGCAAATGATTCCTTATATGAAAACGACTAATATTACCAATTTTTTGTGAGTCGTATATCAATATCTAGATGGTTCATTGTTTTGTTTGGCTGAAATCTGTGCATGATGGAAATGCTCAACTCAGACAACTCTGTTTCAGATGTGAAAAATTTGCACTTAATTAATTCTCTTCACACTTAAATAATTCTTTTCTCTGACAGAAATTGTCCTAATTGATTTGACTAAAGACATAAATGGGAATAAGATTATTTTTACAGAAAGTTTCTGTGTTTCATTTTAGAGTAATATCTTAATAAATGGTTAAGAATTTGCTTTCGTTATTTGGCATTTCAGACTCTCTGAGATTCAGGATGTAAAGGGATATTTTTTCTTGAGGGTTTGATGGAATGCATTCCATGTGTCATCAAATATGGTTATTCTGTTTTTCTATTAACCAGAAAAACTGGAGTTGATGTACAAAATATCATAAAATTAATGTTTTCTTGCTCAAAAATTAGGGGTCAATATATATATATATATATATATATATATATATATATATAGAAAGGCTGTAATGCCACTAGAACACAGGGGGTTACAGAGAGTGAAAGTGAAAGAGATGTTTTAAAATGGAGAGGATTGAGGAAAGGTCGAAAAGAACAGGATTCAAGAAGACAGAAGGTGGCAATTGACATTGCATTTAAATTTTTTAAAAGTTTAGTTATCAGGGAAGGAAGAAATTGAAACAAATTTCCACAGATGGGAAATGTAAGAAAAGAAATGGTTAGAGTAGAAGTGGCAGTTGCATCTAACTAGTTCCACAGTAAAATGGTGAGACCTAGTTGCCAATAGTAGCATACTTAAATTTATGTAGTTGGGGTTCCAGGTGAAAAAAGTTCATCCAAGCTGTTGCCATGAAAATATTTGTAGGAAAAAGAGAAGGAAGCTGTTTTAACCTAGGGAAGGTTACTGCATAGAATAATCACACGAAGGTTGGTAATGAACAATAATACTTAGGACAGGAACAATACATATAAGATTCGCCGATGGCACATAGAAGTGGTAGTCAACAGCTAGAAGTGAGTTAAGTGAATGTCACAATGAATCTCCAACTGCAGGATATCTACCAACTGCCCCATGCAATCAGATGTGGCACAAAGCTGAATTTAATGTGGTGTATCCGAGACCGTAGGCTCGGCCAAAAATCAACGTATAAAATGTGGTCAGGTAGCTTTTTCCTGAGATGAGACTCTGTCCTTTGACATAGCCTCATCTGAGGATTCTCTCTGCCCAGAGGCAGAGAGTTTGATCAGCACAGCTGGAGATGAATCTCCAACTGTACACCAACATACAGTATTTACTTCTGTATTTATGTGAATGGGGACATACACATTATCGTCCATAGGTATGCTACAACAGGATGCATGTCATGTCGGTGAGAAAGTAACTGGAGACAAGATGCTTGATCAAGATTGATTTTTTTGCAGACACTTCTCTGAATTTTGTCAAGAATCTTGAGATGTACAGTAGGAGCACCAGACTTGATATGGAAACAGTATTTAGTACACAGATAAATGGTAGGTTTATAAATGTACAAGATGGATTCTGACGAGAAAAATCTTTTGGCATGGACAGTGGACCAACCTTCCTTGCGGCAGATGTAGCAGTTGATTCGATATAGTCACTCCAGTTCATGCCTGGAAAAGTTGAGGCCTGGAAATGTATTATCATATGAGTATATGCGATAATCTCTTTATTATTCTCTCTAATTATTATTGATGTAATTTTTCAGTTTTCTGCATAAAATCAAACAGTTTTATTCTTTTTATACTTCGGTGGTGGGTTGTGTTTGAGAAGTCAGGAAAATGTGCATTCTGTTCTTCAAAAATTTTCATTGAGTAACATCTCAGGGTTTTGACATAGATGATGTTAGAAAATGACGATGAATGAAAACATTGGGAAAACTTTATGCTACGTTTTTTTTTAATCATTTAATCCAAAGCAAGGCAATAAAGCCACTAAGATGCAAGGGGTTACTGTCTGAGAGAGAATATGAGAAAAAGATAACATTATTTAGAAGAAATAATCAGGAAGTAAAAAGATAGAAGATGACGATTGATATTGCATTTAAATTTTTGAAAATCAGATTAGACTTGAAAGCAAGAAGCTGGAAGAAGAGAGTTCCACAAATGAGAAGTGCAATAGAAGAAACTTACGGTTACATCTAGACATTTTTCAACTGTAAGAAAAATATGCAAATATGATGTGTAGGGAGTGATCTTTTATTTGTATTATTTATATCAACCAAAATCTCTTTATTTGAAAACCAAATTGTTGCTAGGGTAAGAAAGCTTTAAGCCATGAGTGTTTGACTCTTCTTTTCTTGAACATAAATTAAACTAGTTAAATATTAAATTAATTAAATTAACTAGTTGAGTATTAATTAAAAATTTAAAGCTTCAATATTCTTTCCTTGAACATATATTAAACTAGTTTTATATAAAATTAATTAAATTAAACTTGCTGAACATTAATTAAACATTTAAAGGTTTACTATTCTTTTCATGATCATGCCCATTACTACAACAATGACATGAATACTCATAGATTTTTAAGTGCCACATGTTTTGAATTTTAATGTTAAGCTATTTTATTTAATTTCTTAAACTCTTTTTTCATATACATTTCAATCAGTTGCAACAATTATATCAAATTAAAGACAAGTTTTTTTTTCTGTTGATCCTATAATATTTTCCCGTTCACTTATTAGTTCATACCAGTTATTTGCTAATATCTAAGATGGAATATGTGAAAGCAGTTTTTTTTGTTTTTTTATTTCCTTGTTAACATTTTGCTCTCAACAAGCATTCTCAAAACATCTGAAAAAATCAAATGAAAAATCATTACTTTAGCAACCCCGTTATATGAAAATGTTTTGCTAAATTTAAATAAATTTAACAATTAAAAAAATTTAACAATAAATATCCAAGAACAGATCAATGAGGTTTGTACTTAGGAAATATATCAATTATATTAAAATAAAATATATTTTAAAATATATTTGTTTCCACTGTTAAACTATAATTATATTTTAAAATATATTAAAATAAAATGTAAATATGTTGATATGATATAGAAAAACTGAATAAATAAAAGAAAATTATAGTGAGAAAAATAAATTGCATATATTTAAAGAAAATAGTGGATATCCATTATTAAAAATATAATTTGATACATGTTATTTTGGTTGTTAAGGAAAATATAGAATTTAATTAAAATTTTATTAAGATGTCTGACCAGTAACTATTTTAATAGTGTTGTAGCATACCTACAGACGATAATGGGTATGTCCCCATTCACATAAATACAGTAGTAAATACTGTATGGGTGTCTGCAGTTGGCAATTCATTGTGGACTTCACTTGACTCACTTCTAGCAGTTGACTACTTCTTCTATGCGCCACTGGTGAATCTTATATGTGTTGTTCTTGTCCTAAGTATTATCGTTCATTACCAACCTTTGTTTGATTATTCTGTTCAGTAACCATCCCTAGGTTGCAACAAATATTATTTTCTTTAAGTATTATCTTAGCCAGACAAAAGTGTTATGTTATAAAAACCTACTTTTTTATTCATTGAATCGGATTATATTGTAACTGATTAAATAATTCTTCTAGATGATTTATGATTAGTATGTTTAACAATTTTGGTGTTTTTAAATGAAAGGATGGTTTGTCTGTCTATATCTCTGAGATGAGGTATTATGATTATTTACATTATTTACATTATTCCAACTGTTGTCCTCATCTTCATTGCCATATTTACAATGTTTCAGCCATTGTATGCTCCAGCCTTCTTCAGGTGATTGGAATTTCAAACTGAACCCTTTATTTTAGATCCAGTGACTAGACCCAAAGAGCTGTGAAATACCAGGCTACAGCAGTAGTGAACCAAAAAACTTGGAGAGTTGAGTTAAAGGGAAATAACTGAGATGTCTGGAAGAGGAATGGCAAGTGGAACTAGAACAATCTACCCACTGGTGGATGAAATAAAGGGTTTGGTTTGAAATTCCAATCACCTGAAGAAGGCTGGAGCATACAATGGCTGAAACATTTTCAATATGGCAATGAAGTTGAGGTTAACAGTCCAAATAATGTAAATAAGGTTGGTTTGTATGCACACACACACACACACACACACACACACACACGTGTGTGTGCGGGGGATAAAAAATTTAATGTATTCTCCAATTTCAGTTAGTCCTGGGTATGATGATAAACTACATTGGGCAATATGGCCTTTGATTAGGAGGTTAGGGTTTTTGAGGAGCATGGAAGCACCACTTAATTGCTGTTGCTCCCAGATCAACCCTAACTCGCGGTGGTAGCACCTGTTATGGTCCCAGCTATAGGAAAATAGTGACTTCCCAAACAAAAAATCAAAACACTAGGAAAGTATAAAATACATTTTTATAGTAAAAATTCCTCAAACATTATTTTTAGTGCATACCATTATCTGAGTAGATGGGACATCTACTCAAACATGAGTATCCACTAAAAATAACGCTTGAAGTAATAAAAAATGCCAAATGAAAAAATCAAATCCATTAATTCTTCACACACACACACATATATATATATTTATATAAGAAATGGATTTTTAATATGTCAGATTAAAAAATAAAATACACTAATTCTTTATATATATATATATATATATATAATGCTACCTTGGTTTCATCCTTTCAGTATCTTCAGGCGATTTGGGCTAAATAATTTTATAATACTTTATTATTTAAAAATAAATAAATGCACAACATAATAGAAGATGAGGAGAAAAGCAAGTATACTGAAATTGTATCAGAGTGGGGTTATATGTAATGTACATACTTTCATCCTGGTTCATCCGAATTCAAAAAGAACTTTCTAGTGTGTATGCATCATGTCATTATTTTTGATCTCACATTCAGAAGGTTTTTCTGGTCTGGAAATGTTATTATTGTTAACTTTTCTTCCTGGCAAAGATTGCACATATCACCATGGTTGCTGTAAGGTTTGACTTTTTTCATATTTCCAATCAAATTTTTGTTATATTCTTCTTTTAATTTCCACACATGGCTGGCTAGTTTTGTAGAATCCCTAATTCTTTTTAGCCTGGGTTGTGACTTGTGATTTTATATATATATATATATATATATATATATATATATTATATTTATTTAAAAAAAAATATGATTCCTTTGCTACATAAGGCTTCTCATGTTTCAAAAACAAGAGCCAAAAGCCTAAATATAATTATTAAAATTAAACTGAATTTAATTTTAATAATTATATTGAGTTTTTGGGCTCTTGTTTTTGAAACATGATAACTCTTATGTTGCAAAGGAATCATATTTTTAAAAAAATAATTATAATTCAAGCACTACTTTTGTATGGAGCACTGTTTTTTAAAAATAAAAACAAAAATACTAAAGAACTCCGGATTATTTACCTAACGTGTTATTTCCTACTTTTCTATATATTTGCACACACACACACACATGTATAGGATTAATGTGATTAAAAATTTGTCACTTAGCTGATTGATGTTAACTTCAGCATCCTCACTCCAGAGGTTTGTAGGCAAACCTGTCTGTCCACTCGTCAGTGAGTATCAGCAATTTACTGCTGATATTTTTTCTCCTTTTTATACTCATTTAACATTGGTGTAAGCTTTTTTTCTATATTTTTTGTGTTCATGTGTATTTTCGTGCATGTGCAGCCATACGCCCATTTTGGTGGATGTGAATTTGCAGATGTGTGTATGTGTAGGGTGTTGTGATCATTTGTCCTTCTCTCTTTTTTTCCTTTCTTTCCTTTTCACTGTTTTTGTTGTGATTTGTTCCGACTCTCGACATGTGACTAATTTTTTTTTTTTTTTGACAATACAGTTTTTTTGTTTTTTTTTGCTAGGGAAGTTGTATTTTTTTTTACATAAATAATTGATATCAATGCTTAAAGGATTATATATATTGATATCGATGCTTAAATGATTATATATATTGATATCAATGCTTAAATGATACATATATACAAGTATAGGATTGGTGTATACAGAATAAATTATTTTTTCCTCAGTAATTTTATAATTTTAAACTTAATAGAGATTAAATTTAGATTTTAAAATGGGTAATGTTTTATTTTAATTTCAAATTTTATCATATAATTTAATACTTATTAGTTAAAATAAATTCTATTTTGGTATAACCCGAACTTTAAAGCGTTTAATAGTTATTATAACCTTACTTCGTTGTCAAGTTTTTTGAATTCCCATATACTTGTATTTTGATTGGTCATTCCAGCATTTCCCTTTGCGAGGGGTGGTTATTTAATTTGAATCTTTTTAAACCCTTTATTCTACATTCAACATCATCACTTGATAAGACACCAGAGGTGTTGAAACAAAATGGCTATTTTTGTAGTGATTTTATAATATATTTATGTTATAATTTTCAAATAAATAATTATATATATATATATATATATATATATATATATATATATAATGATATTAATGATTAGATGGTAAGGACTTTTTATATATATATATATATATATATATATATATATATATATATATACACACACGTACACATACACACACACATGCATATATTTTAACTGGGCTATTGTTTAATTTGGTTTGGTTGTATCATAAGTATTAATTATAGAAGGTTAGATTTATAATTAAATTTATTTATTATTGTTAGAATTTATGTCCATTTGTCTATTTATACACTTATGTATACACACATGAATGCATCTATGCATGCATGTATATAGGTATATGTACACACACATATATACACATAAATGTTCAGGTACATATACACATGTCTTTACTATGCTATTAATAAACTAGGGTTTAAATGTTGAAGTTATTTTTTCTATTTTTCCAGTACTATGGTTGGTTGGGTTAACAGAATTTTTTTGATCTTTATACATACATATATAAACACACACACACATATATATATATATATATATACACTCACAGATGTATTTGTTAAATAGTGTATATGTAATTAGAATAAGTGTATGTTTATATCATGTTATTGTTTATTGAGTGTTTCATTTTTATTTTTATTTAATGGTTAGTAGTTTATTTGTTTTTGCCTTGGTGTGATATATTGAGGTATTAATTAAGGGAGTTAGGTTTATCCATTTTTTGGTGTATGTGTCTGTGTATATATTTATATGTACATGTACACACGTATATAGGTGCCTGTTTAATATTTATTCATTTATATATTTATTAATAAGTTTATATTATATTTGTTTTATTTATTTAAAGTTTGTATTAGATATATTTCATTTATTTATTTATTTATTGAAAGTTTATATTATATTTATTTTATTTGTATTTATTTGTTTGTTTTTAGTTAGTGCTTAGATGGCAAAATAAGTATTTATTTATATGTCTACATTTACCCATTATTTCAGTTTTCTTGTTTAAGTGTTTATTTTTAAAACTAATTATTGCTAATTTTTCTTCTAAGCATAATTTACAATATTTACTGTAAATACTGTATGGGGTATCCTTTTTATAATTTGCCATTTGAATTTGTTGGATATGTATTTTGATAGGGTTGTATGTGTATTTTTTTCTTTTGAATGACATTTTTTGGTTATAATATCTTTCTTGAAAAGTTTTTTCTGTGGTGCCTATGTAAATTTTTTTGTCTGTGCTAATGTTGTTATTTATGATAGCTTTGTATATTATGTTATTGGTTTAACATTTATTGTTTAGTGGGCATTTTTCTTTGTTTCTGCAGTTATATTTAATGGTGTTATTTTGATGTATGTTATTATTGTTATTGAATATTTTTTATTGGGTTTAGTTATTATTTTCTCCATGTTATCTATGCAGCTGTAACTAATTTTGATTGTATTTTTGTTGATAATTTTTGATAATTTGCTGAGCAGTTTGGAAGTGTTAGTCAATTATTTTGAAAAATATTTTCAATATTTTTGTTTTTATTTTATTATTATAGGAAGCGGTGAACCAAATTATATTTCTTTTTCTGTTGTTTATGTTTGATTTGATTTGATTTTTGTTTCCTAGTTTGTTTGACTATCCACTGTTATTTAGGGTTGATTTATGTTTTTTAAAATTTTCATTGAATATTTATTAGGCTACTAGAATTTGTTAAACTTCTAGGAATAGATTTTTCATTTATTCATCCAACATATTTTATTACTTAAATGTTATTTTTAGTGCATACCCATATTTGAGTTGATGCTCTGTTTATTTATTAAGCAGTATATTTATTTATTTTCATCTGCTTTAATAAGATTTCTCAAATATTCAGACCAGTAGACTAAAATGAATAAATATACTGTTTAATAAATAAACAGACTTTCTACTCAAACAAGGGTATCTACTAAAAATAATGTTTAAGTATATATATATATATATATAGAGAGAGAGAGATAATGTTAGTGGTCAATGTAAATATATATATATATATATATATATATATATATATAAATAAATTCCCAAGAGGATAGAATCCAGGTAGAACTCAATGTCCAAGACAGAGTAAGAATATAATATAAAAGGCTCAAACACTAATATTCCATGAAATATTAGTGTTTGAGCCTTTTATATTATATATATATATATATATATATATATATATATATATATTCTGTTTGAAGGCTATTTCAATTGAATCAAAATTTCTGCAAGCCCTATAAATTATAATAAAAGTTCCAAGGTCTAGTTTGTTGCTGGCTATCTGTGTGGTCAAAGTTATTTAGATTAAAATTAGCAAAACAAATTTATAATTACAATCCAAAATGATCTTCAAGTATCCAATAATCAGGTCAGATTTCTCCTTTTAACCCTTTCTAGACAGACAACATAATACCCAGAAAAAATGACAGGATTGACAGTACTACATAAGAACAGAATTATCTGTATGTTCTGCCTTGGATTAAAGTGTTTATCTTTAGAACTTCTGCCTCAGATCAGAGTGTAACATCTGTGTACACGATGAAAAGTGTCACACACACAAATATGCATGGATATATATTGCATTTAATGGATTATTATTATTATGATTTTGCTTCTTCTTCTTGAAAATGAGAAAGTGCTGAAAAGTTCTCAGCATAATGAAGATGCCATTCTTGCCAAGAAAATCTTATACAGGGTGT
The DNA here is from genome assembly GCA_964036315.1 of Acanthosepion esculentum. Taxonomy (NCBI): domain Eukaryota; kingdom Metazoa; phylum Mollusca; class Cephalopoda; order Sepiida; family Sepiidae; genus Acanthosepion; species Acanthosepion esculentum. Next base: position 33,458,253 of record OZ038493.1, on the reverse strand, counting down.
CCATAAAGATTGTGAGCACTTTAAAAAATTTATAACTTTATTTGTATTTGCGATAGAAATAATCTATAAAAAATGTTATAAAGTTTAATGTACCCAGTTTTAAGTATAGCTAAAATAACTAATGTGATTTCAGGTATTACTGTAAATCAGTTGGTAAATGTTTTCCGTGAACTGCAAAATCGTATTACCCTTTGTATTGCTAATGATGGAGGACATGTGGAAACTTAAATAAAATTTCAATAAAACATTAAAAAATATAGATTTACTTCTTTCTAATACTTTTTACAAATTATTTCTATCGCAAATACAAATAAAGATATAAATTTTTTAAAGGGCACATGAACTTTATGGACACCCTGTATTTAGTCAGACGGTTGTGTCAAGAATTTTCAGCACCTTGTCTTATTACTGAGTGGGAGATGATCACGACAACAAAGTGATACAGGGGGGTGCAAATATTCAAAGCCCATATAATTAGTCTGTTTATGGTCTATCCATCACAGCTAAATGTACATGATATAGTAAGAGGTTTTGATAAAATCTGTTCATAACCATGGGGATTGGTTGGATTTAGAAATACCTTCATGTTGGGTAACCCAGTCTTCTCAGTGCTCTCTAATTGAGAGTTCTTTCTGAGTATCTAGATAGGACTCTCAAATCACCTTGGATGCCTCATCCTTCAATTTAAAAAATAAGTTACCCAGGAAATGATAGCTCGCCATTATTTCTGCTCATGACCAGAGATATACACTTTATCAGACTAAACATGCCTAAATTATTATTTTATTTGTTTTTTTTCTCTGAATGTTCTGCTTTGTTTACTCCTGGAGTCAATTTCAGCTCTTGGATTTGGGGCTACCATGATTTTGTAATGAATTTATTTGATGGATAGAATGTGGGTAGGGCCAAGGAGGATGATCTTCAGGTCTTTTATCTTTATATTGCTAGGGAATTTGTGGTTGTATTTTTCCATCCCTTTCTTGACCAGACTAAGCAAGCATGTCTTAGCATAGGTATTCTAATGGTCTTCATGCCCCATATTCTCACAATTTCTATTTCGAGATATAGATATTTGGAGAGTTTTGCTGTAGTTTTCAAGGAGGTCTTTTCTTTCAGTGGGGAGAGATATGTTGTTGAGCAGACAAGTTCTTGTACTTTACTTCTATACCAGTTGGCTTTGATTTATTATTATTATTATTATTATTATTATATGTGGTATCATCTTGCCAGAGAGTAATTTTAAGTTCCTAATTACCAAGTTCCCTCTGGGGTCTATGAGTAAAAATGGCACTATAGGAGAGTTAGCTATGTACATTTGGGACGTTTCATTTAGATGGAGAGGGTTTTGCGGATGATATATGCAGTTCCACGCAAAGTAATCTTTTGTAGCTCTGAGATGCTGATGCATCTAGGAATTATTTATTATTATTATTAGTATATAATTTGAGATTCCCTCCAGCTCATATATGTTTTGGCCAGGTGATAATGGTCATATTTCGGCTCCTACTCTCAGCTTACACACACAAGACTTTCTTTAGAGCTGTTCCATTATGTTGTTATTACTATTATTATTATTATTATTATTGTATGTTGTTATTGTTTTTTTTCATGTTATTTTTATTAATTCTTCTCTTCCTACTTCTACTGCTCTAAATCTTATTATTTTGTGGTATTCTGATTGTTACCTCAGTGGTAACTACACACACACACTATATATATATATATATATATATATATATATATATATCCATCAATGTAACTATTTCTCAGCCATATTGTTATTCTTCTTTTCCATTATCATTATTATCCTGATTACAATTCGTGTTGCCATCAGAGAATGGATAAAACACTGTTTAGGATAATGGGTTTTCGATTCATTTGTTTTTTTTTTCCCCCCCATTTCTTTTTTTTTTTTATCAATAAATCTGGACTCCAACAGACATCCACTTCAAAATCTATCAGATCGATCTGCCAGCATACAGCTAGCGGCTAACGTATGACAGACAAAAACAAAAGAGGATTAGGCATTGTCAGACACAAAGAAAAAAAAAATCACTTGCAAGACTGACTATGAGGACCAGTCATTGCATATTTCATCAATACATGTTTGGTGATCTGGTACGTTGCCTGATGAGGGTCGGCTTATAACCAGTGTTGCTCATACCGGTCACATCTATATGCCAGAACATATCATCATCATTTTTCGACCAGAAGAAGACTGAAACCAATCTGTCCTAGTTATTTTTTTTTTACCCTTTTTTTCTCTTTTTTTCTTTTACTTTTATTCATGTTTGATTTTATTTGTCAGATTTAGAGTTGTTTTTTGTATGTTTTTTGTGTCTTTTACTGCATATATATATATATATATACGTGTGCGTGTGTGTGGAAAATACGTTTTTATACTTCTCTCGTTCATTCTCGAAGGAATAATGAGATTAAACAAAAAATAGGAAAAAAATCTGAAAAAAAATAAGGTAAAGTTTCAAAGCAAGAAAAAGTATTTGGCTATTATTTTATAACTGAAGCTTATATACTCAATCTGTAACGCAGGAGAACGTTTAATTTATAAAACATACACTTATATAACAAATACAGTGTGATTGAAAAAATATTTAAAAAAATAAAAAAAAACAGGGATTTTTTTTTTTAATTTCTGCTCAGCTTGACTTTTTGTTTTGCTAATTGTACTAAATCCAGCTTCTCTTGTTTTGTTGTCTTTTGCACTAATACCCTTGGGAAAGGCATAAATCCATCTCTTCTCCCCTCACCAAGATATGGGTTAAATAGAAAACTCTCTAGCCTTAGATGGTAGCCAGTCAAAGAGAAAAGAAACAGTTAATTCCAAAATTTGGTGAAAGCAGTGGGAAGCCATTCAGTTGCCTTACCAAAGAATGCATAGCAATTCATTGATAAAAAAAAATATCTGTGGAGAGTTATGTCTTTTCAGGATATGTTATTAAAAAGAAAAATTGTATTAACGATGCTTGACTTATAGCATTATTTGTTCCATTTTAATTTTGATAAACATCAGATAGAAAATTATACTTTAAATCCCAAGATGACATTTGGAAACAGAGTCTTAAAAAATTTTTAAAAATCATCCAGCTAAGTTTGAATTCCACTTGAGTTTGTATAGTGAATTACTGCAGAGGGCAAAGACGCCCAGGGTTGCATCTATTTCTTTGCAATGCTAGAATAAAATTTAACTCCAGCACAAGCAAAAATTTGAATGTACCTTGCGAGGTAAACTGTCCAATAGAGAAAGAAATGGTGGCTTCGTAGGTCACATATTTAAAATAGTTAGATCTCTGAGTAAGATACTCTTTTGCGAGATTTTCTTTGTGCATATGCAAATTTTGGCTGTCAGTGATAGATAAAAATGGAAAGAATGGGTGACCAGTTAGTGAAGAAAAAGTCGGTTGACTGCTGTGTTGAAGTGCTACAAGTGTCACAGACGAGTTACAAGCATTGATTGCTACAATAAGTTTAAAACTTTTTTTTTTTGCGACAGTTTGTTACATTCAATTTTGTGTAAAATACCAAACTGTGCTCTTCACCTTATGTTGGTAAACAGTCTAGGAGAAGAACAATTGAATTCAAACCCAAAGAAAAGCTATTTGGGAACCTTGTAGCATGCTATGTGCTCCAGTTCTGATAAGGGTGGCTCGTTCTGCACTAGTCTTCACCACTGTAATTAATTCGTATGTATCTGTCTATATTTCTGAGATAAGGTATTATGTACAAGGACACATGGCACAGTGGATAAAGGCGTTGGTTAGATCCAGTGACAGGACCCAAAGAGTGAGTTCAATACCTGGTTAAGGCGGTGGAGAACTTGGAGAGGGGAATTACCAGGAGATAACTGATAACTGACATCCATTAGACATGGCACGTAGAACTAGAACAGTCTACCCCAGTGAGCAAAATAAAGGGTTCAGTTCAACATTCCAACCACCTGAAGAAGGCTGGAGCATACAACGGCCGAAACGTAATAGATATGGTGGCATAGATGAGGACAATACTCTGAACAATGTAAATAGTGTAATTCACGTGTTGGGCAGTCTGGCTCTTCAGTTCTAGGAGCTGAACTGTTGGCTTTCATATATAAAATAGCAAGCAATGAATGCAGAGTATAAAAAGTCATATATATATATATAGAGAGAGAGAGAGAATTATATATTTGTTCCTCACTACTCAATGCTACATCAGCATGACAATCATCAGGCATAAACTGACTCATGATTATACCTGATCATTGCCATATGCATGAAACTTTGAGTAGCATCAAGCAGTAAGGAACGACTGTATAATTCTTTTAATATGGTGAGGAGAGGGTGATGAAAAGTTCTTGACCTAAACTACTTTCAAAAACATGACCAAACCGTAGAATTTTTTTTCAATGACTTTCTAGTCAGGCTGAGAACTTTTCAAAAACTTTTGTGTGCATATGGTTGCCATCCTATTTTTGTGAAGGTCTACCTGCTAGAGTGGCTATTCAATTCCGATTGCAGTCAACACTCACAGAGCCCATCTGTGGTTTATACTGTAATTATGCTGAGAAGATCTTAATTACAGTTTCTGGGAGAGAACACCTCATTTGGCATGATCAGCAGTTTGAACAAGGCCAGTACACTCAAACCCTCGGTTACAATGACTTGTGACTTTGCACTACCACAATCATCAACAGACAATTGCATCTACTCAAATTCATTCACAAGGCTTGGGTCAGTGTATGTTATGGCTTTCAGGCATTTTCTAACAATGCCACACCTCCAGGCTGATGACATCGAGACGTCACATTTCTGACAAATCAACTATGGTGAGATTTAACTCTGGTCTATTGGTCTGAAAGCGAATGTTCTAACCATTCACACCCACCCCTACATTTCAAATGGAACCCTTTATTTCTAGGGTAGATTGTTCTAGTTCCACATGTCATGCCTTTTTTGGCTATTTCAGTTTCAGTTATTTCCCTTTCGTAACTCAAATCTCTAAGGCAGGTATTTAACTCCCAACTCTTTGGGTCAAGTCACTGGATTGCATCAACCAATGCTTTTATGCACTGGGTCATGCGTCCAAAATGTTGTGAATAGGACAATAAGGACAATAGTTCGAGCAATGTAAATAGTGTAAATAGTTACAATACCTTAATATATATATATATATATATATATATATATAGACATCCACAGACAGACTGTTTCACTGTATCGCAGCTCCTCAGTGTGGCATGATGTCCAATTGCTTCAAGCCAGGATTGAAACCTGACTGATTTGACATCTGTCAAATATCTTACCCCTAGGTCATGGTTATATATATATATATATATAAAATACCGAATGGTAGTTGGTAGGGATAATTCCAAGGAGGACATCAATGTAATTAATAGAACAATATAATAATAATAAGTAAAGACAATCCTTAAAAATCCATTTCAGTTATACTTTATTTCATGAATATATTGAAGATTCATCTCTTCAGACCAAAGTTTGTTTTTATTTTTTATTTTTTTTTAAACTTTGGTCTGAAGAGATGAATATTTGAATATATTCATGAAATAAATTATAACTGAAATGGATTTTTAAAGATTGTCTTTACTTCTTCTTCTTTTTCTTTTTATATATATATATATATATGTATAACACTTTATTCTACATTCAACATCATATATATATATATATATATATATATATATATAACCCTTTATTCTACATTCAACACGATCAGTTGATAAGACATCAGAATTGTTGAAACAAAATGGCTATTTTTGTAGTGATTTTATAACATATTTATGTTATAATTTTCAAATAAATAATTATATATATATATATATATATATATATATATATATATATATATATATATACTAAGAATGATTATACATTTGTTTCATCTGCTCTATGGTACATGGAGTTTCATGCTTAGGAATTGTCAGGCACAAATTAAAGATGCCTGACCTAACACTTCTTTATTTATAGGCTGATAGCTCAGATAATGGAAAATGTGGAAAAAAATAAATGAATATATAAAAAAAGTTGAAAAATAATAAAAATTATAATAAAAATATAAAAATAAAATTCAAAATTAAATAAAATGCATGTCTATGCATGAAACTCTGAGTAGCACCGAGCAGTGAAGCACAAATGTGTAATTATTGTTGGTATACATTTGAATTCTATTATTTTTACATTGTGCACTGTTTTATTATTACTACCAGTACTCACAGTGAACTATTTATTTTATATTTGTGTTATGATTAATATATATACATATATATATATATATATATATATATTTATTTCTCCAATAAATCTACTAAGATGCAAGGGGTTACTGAGTGTTAGAGAACATGAGAGACAAAAAAGCACTATTAAGAACAATAAAAGAATAAGAAGAATCCTTTCATGCCAATCAAGGCAATAAAGCCACTAAGATGCAACGAGTTACTGAGTGTTAGAGAATATGATAGACATCAAAAAAATATTATTAAGGAGAGAGAACAATAAAAGAATAAGAAGAATCCTTTCATGCCAATTAAGGCAATACAGCCACTAAGATGCAACGGATTACTGAGTGTTAGAGAATATGATAGACATCAAAAAAACATTATTAAGGAGAGAGAACAATAAAAGAACAGGAATTAATAAGAGAGAAGATAAAGATTGAACTTGAATTTTTGAAGATCAAACTTGACTGGAAAGTAAGAAGCTGGAAGAGAGATCCATCAATGAGAATTGTAAGAAAATAAACTACTAGTAAAAAACTTAGTTACATTTTGACTTTTCAATGGTAAAATGATGAGACCTTACTACTAGTCTAGTACTGCTTTTAATTTCTTAAACTGTAGGAGCCATAGAGAAAAATTCATCAGAACAATTATGATTAAATGTTTATAGGAAAGATACAGTGAAGCTATGTTATGGTGGTGGGAAAGTGACTGAAGCCTAGATGCCAGGTTAGGACCAATAATATTACAGATTCTTCTTTGGATTTTATCAAGAATCTATAGATATATAGATGTGGCAGCAATATATATATATATATATATATATATATATATATATATATGGGGAACTAAAAAGTTTATGGTCTCACCAAGAAGGGATTTAATAGAAATTGTAATGTTTAGCTAGTTGGACAGATTTTGTGAAGTGTTACAAGTCAAGAATTTTTCAGCACTCTCCTGTGTTTGCATACAACTGTAGGATGTATATATATATATATATATATATATATATATATATATATATATATATATATATATATATATATATATAATGTCTGGCCCAGTATTGATTTAATCTGATAAGTACACAATTACCTAAAAATGTTGGATTCTTCATTACCTATATCATAATTTCCTAAGTTTTTACTTTCCAAAAGTTCATGTAGGATCATATAGAAACATTTACAAATTAGTATTTGTAGCTTTGACACTGAGTTGGTTTCATTTGACTAAGTACTTTGATCAAGGTCATTTGTTTTAATACCGCACAACCGATATTTAATGCCTAAATATATATTTATAGGCAATGGTCTGATTTCCAGGTTTTATAAAAAAAATCCTAAAGATTTGCTACAGTCATATTTGTTTCTTTTCTTGAGTCAGTTGGTCAATAATAACAATCCAAAATAGCTTCTAATCAAATAGTGTCGGACTTTGATGTCTTTTACCTATTTCTTTATTTGTTAATTTTACTTCCTCAAAGCAATAATTTTTATAGTTTTTCGATTCTGGCTACTTTTTGATGGCAGGAATATAATTTTTCCAATTATTATTTAGTTGTACTCTGCTTTTTACCAGAGTCAGCCTTCTCACATCCTAACTTGATAAATATAATTTTTCCATTATTATTTAGTTGTACTCTGCTTTTTAACAGAGTCAGCCTTCTCACATCCTAACTTGATAAATGTAATTTTTCCATTATTATTTAGTTGTACTCTGCTTTTTAACAGAGTCAGCCTTCTCACATCCTAATTTGATAAATGTAATTTTTCCAATTATTATTTAGTTGTACTCTGCTTTTTAACAGAGTCAGGCTTCTTACATCCTAACTTGATAAATGTAATTTTTCCGGTTATTATTTAGTTGTACTTTTTAAAGAGTTGGTCTTTTCATGTCCTAGCTTAATAAACATCTCAGAATAGTCTACTATTGTGATAACAAAAACACTGTCAACTGATGTTTCCTATACAGTAAAACGTTGGCTTGCTTTTACTTGGTATATCTCAATTTCTTTTTCAAGCCATTTGTTTTTTCTTCTCTTTTTTAAAATAAATCTGTAAATATTTTCCCTGTATCTTCTATTCATCTTTGTTGCATGCTGATAAAATCAGCAAATCCCTTTTGGATTTGCAGCATTTGGCAGTCTAGAGATTAGTCGCTTGATAAATTCCTTGATTAAACAATCAAAACTATTTAGTTTAGGAGACACAAACTGACATTTATCTCTTTCTTTGAATGGCAGTAGCTGTTGCAATCAAAGATGGCTTCCTAAACGCACGTTCTGTGTCAAATTGCGGATTTAGTTTCATGAGAATTTGCCACTCAGCAGACACCTGAGATTTCAGTTTCAGCTTGTGAGTCCAACAAATCACAAAAGATGAAGAAACATTTTTTTTTGTGTGTTTTAGCAACAAACAGACAATGGTTGCTTATTAAGTGTATATAAAAAGAACAAATAATGAACCCACAAATGTTGTTTGCCATCCTAAGAGACATGGCTTTGTGTATATCATGTGGATCTGTAGTTTGATATACTCTTTGAGGAAGAAAATAAAATAAAATGAGAAAAAAATTATCAAGTCGGAGGCAAATTAAGAGATCTTCTGGGAATTTTTATGCTGTAAAATCTGTCTTAGTTTATTTTTTTTTTTTTGTATTGGTACTGGTTTGATTTTTTTCAGGGTTAGTGGTTTTTGCAAAACAAAAAAAAATCTCTGGTATAATTTTCCCCACATGGGGATATATAGGGTTGCCAAAAAGTTTGGGTTTTTGTTAGACATCGTCACAGGCTTTTAGCATTAACTAATTCCATTAAGTAAAAAACGTTTTTTATTGTATTGTAAATCAGTCACATTAGCATGCATTTAAAAAAAACATAATATATTTTTTCATTATTGGTTGTAATAACTTCTATGTGCTGTGTCACTTCAGGCATGACCAGTTATGCCTCTCCACAATTTCCTATTATTTCTTTTTCTTCTATATGCTGTGTCCCTTCAGGGTGTTAGCAATTATGGCTCTCCATAATTTTCTGTTCTTTCTTCTCTGTATGTGCCATGCTCCTTCAGGATGTTGGTGATCATGGCTCTCCACAATCTCCTGTACTTTGTAGCTCTTTATAAATTTTCTCTTTTTGTTATCTCCCCAAAACCTTTCTCTGCCATTGATTTACTCAAGCTTGCTAGGGAGTAGATGTGCCTTTTCCTTTTTTCCGACATATTTTCAATCAGTCCGGTGAGTATCTGATTTTCCAAGCCCTCTTTCCTCATTATGTTCCCTAGACATTTCAGCTCTCTCTTCCTGATGTTAGGTATAAGTGTTCTTTTTGTTTCCATCTTATCTAAAACTTTATTGTTTCTTACATGTTTGGTCTATGGTATTCACAGCATCCTTCTATAGAACCCCATTTCTGCTGCTTCAAGTCTCTTCTTCATCTGTAAGGAGAGTGTTCGGCATTTACTGTCTTATAGGAGGACTGATATTATGCCAGAGTTCAGTACTTTTTTTTTTATTTCTAACAAAATCTTTCTATTTTTTTAAATTTTTCCTTAGCTTTTTGAAGGCATCTTTGGCTTTCCCAATGAGCATTTGGAATTCAGTGTTGCACTTTCTGTCCTCTGTTAAAACACTTCCCAGATATTAAGATTTTTGTACTTGCTTGATTTTGTTATCCCCAATTTGTAATTTGCATCTTTTGGGCTCATCCTTTTGCTAACAACCATGCATTCTATCTTCTTGCAATTGATGTTTAATCCTTTCTTCTTGGTCTCTTTCACGTAGTTTCATCTCTATGTCTGGTATCAACACCGTGTCATCTGCATATCTTACGTTATTAAGTTTGTGGCTGCCAATAATGAATATTAGTAGGCCTTCTAATTCTCTCCGAATCACCTCACTGGGGAGGTTGAATAATTTCGGAGAGAAGGCACATTCTTATTTTACATCCCTTTTTATTTTTGTATATTTGCTGAACTCATTTTCTACCTGTATGCAGGTGGTTTGCTGCTAGTATATGTTTTGGATTATTCTAATATTCTTCCAAAATATGTCAAGATAAATTTTTCAGGATTTTGACTAAGGAAACAAAAGAAATTTTTTGAACCATTTTGACCACTGATATAGAGTAAACAATGCTCTGTCCTAGAAACTCATAGTTATATTGATTGATTTGTTTTTTTTTATGGCTTATCAACCTTTGACAGGTTAATTAAAGCCAGAAAATATTTTTAGGTTGTAAGAATTTTTTGGAGATAATAACGATTTATTGATATAAATCCAACTAATTAACCCATAGCTAGAGGGAGAACACGTAGATTCATACCTTTCCCAAGCATATTTGCATGTAAGTGAATAAAACGAACATGACTGGAATTGGAACTCGGTTCTTCAATTTCCAACTCAGTGCCATTATCCATTACACCACCTGCTCATCCAGGCTTACAGCATCTGGTATTTCCTAGTGATCACCCATCTTGGTACAGACCATGCCTGATGTTGCTTAACATTGGTGATCATCTGGGAATCGGTGTTTCAATGTGATATGGCTTTAAGCTCATGGAAGATTGAAAAAGGTATTGTAATTAAGTTCCTCTTACTGGGTTAAACTATGAATTCTATAAATTTCATCTGAATATTATATAACGTTTCTTTGTGACTTGTTTTTATCAAAAGGTTTTTAATACTGTATTCTCTGGCATTCGTCAGAACTCTGATACATTTTGTAATATTTCTAAAACTCTTGAAAAGTCAACAAGGTTCTTCTTTCACATACTGAGTTTCCTCATGACATGGGGGATCTCAGTTCTTCACAGTCTACTATCTTTTGTAGATCTTACTAAGATTTGTCTTTTTGTTTTCCCTCCTAATTCCTGTTTTGCCAACCATTTTACACAAGCTTGTTAGGTAGGTTATTTGCTGCACTTCCCTGTTGTTCCTGTTTTCAATCTGACCCATGAGTGCCAAATCTTATAATGTGCCTCAGAAATTTCTTGTTACTCTAATGTTCAGTCCATTCTCAGCATCCTTCTCTAGAACCACATTTCTATTGCCTCGGGTATCTTCTTCATCTGTGGTGAGATTGCCCATATAGGAGAACTAGTGACCAAAATGATGTGAAAAGACAAGAAAATGAAACCAAAAGTATCATTGTATTATCATAACAATACTACATACAAAAATTTTGGACAAAAAGATGTCCACTGGGTATAGAGACTAAAGTGTTGACATAAAAACAGCAAAGACAATGAAACTGGTCCAAAAGAATCAATATATCAAAGTAACAATATTTTATCTCAGAAATTGAAGCAGAAAGGTTAGAGTATATAGTGGCTAAAATATTGAAATGTTGGAGTGTATAATGGCTAAAATGTTGGAAGGTTGGAGTGTATAGTGGCTAAAATGTTGAAAGGTCGGCATGTATACTGGCTAAAATGTTAAAAGGTCAGAGTGTATAGTGGCTAAAATATTGAAAGGTCAGAGTATATAGTGATTAAAGTATTGTATTAAAAACAACAATAAGTAAACTGGTCTAGAAGAATCAAATGGAAACTGAAAATATATCAAGACAAGAAGGTACTGCAATGGCCTTAGAAATGGATTCCTGAAAGTGGATTCTTGGAAAGGATGAATTCTGATAGGTTATTTGGTCCAATTTTGGGAAGTGGTTGAAGCTAAGAACTTTTCAGCACCTTTGTGTCGTGATATCTTTTAATGTATAGTTTGTTCATTTTATTATAGTCCTGCTCAAAAAATATTGTCATTATTTAAAAAGAAAAAACAAGGAAAACCTTACATTGAGATTTTTCATGTAAGTTGCTTTTTCTTGTACAAATTGCATAATAAAGTTTAAAGCAAATCCTTGCATAAGCAAATAACAGACTCCTGTAGTTTCCATAACTCCAGGAAGCAATATTTCCATTGTGTAATAATCAAAGACCTGTAGCAACGTGAAAGAGTGTATATTGACAAACTCTGTTGAACTGCTCAAGTCACAAGTTTTCATCCCACTATTGGACACTTCAGATATGTCTGCTTAGAGCTTTGGGGATTCTGTTGCAAAAACAACATTGAGGAATTCCAGGAAGAAGATGATGATGGCAGGTGGCCAGCAGGAAGAGCAATATTCTTGAATTTAGTGCTTCAGGTAAAAGATTATTATGGAAGTGTCCAAGGTCAAAATATCTTTGAAGATTGACCATACTGCTAACCACTTATCTGTAGCTGACAGAGTTATTACTGATTGACCTGTGGCTACTCTTTTATGAAGCTGTTTGGTGTAATTGTTATGCGTCCAAAATAAAATGACCACAGGGACATCCACATTGTTCAGGAACATTATATCCACTGTGTTTATATGATGAATACAGCTTAATTCAAATATTACTGTTATTTTCATAGCTAGCTTGGAATGCATACATTTTCTTTTGTTTTGCATAGAATATAACTTTTACTTGAATTATTTCCTAATTAGCTCTTAACCATATTTAAATTTCTACAAGAGGGTTTCTTGAATTGATAAAACAAACTTTAGACATTGTTTCCAAAGAATGTAAAAAAATATTCGAATTTAATTTTGTTTTTAAATTTTGAGTGTGCTTGATTTATTTATTGAAAATGTTTGTTGTAAACTTTTAGATGAGAACATGAATACTTTTGAGTTTATATTCATATTAACTTTATTAATTTGCTGGTAAATGGCTATATCGACATTTGCTAATTAATGTTTCTTTGATCTTTTTTTTTTAACCAATTAATTGGTTTTTCCATACTTATCCCTCCTCATTTATTATGTCATAGAGATTTCATCCCAGGACTTAAATCATCAATTTTCTTAGACACAATGAATTCAGATAATTAATTTTTTTTAGCAGCCTTTATCGAAAATAATTAAAGTCCCCATTATCAACTGATGAATGTAGAGCTACATTGGATGGACCTTATGATAGGGTGAAAAATTGGATTCTTCATGGAAATAATCAACTAACATGACTTAGAAGATAATCATGGGAAAGTAGAGTAACTTTTCTTTTCATTATAAGCAGATTTAGTAAAAATTGACTACATCTTAAGCAACTCCTAGGTATGTAAAAGATTCAACAGATTATATTGATTAATCTGAGACAGTTTGTATTGAGCCTTGCTGGTTGAAGCCTATGAATTCGGTTTCAGAGGCATTGGCATAGAGTTCAACATCAGTGGCAGCATTTTCTAGATAATGTGGGAGTTCTGTGCCATTAGTATTGGTGTCTGCAGTGATATCTTGGACATCTGCATAGTAAATATCTGTCAACTTTTTGCAGGATATTGACTTGAACCCAGGAAGTGTAATAAATTCTACTGAAAAGAATGTGAAAATTCACATAGCTAAAGCCTGGGTCACCTGGAATTAAATGGATGTAATCTGAAAATCTGATCTACTAGACAATCTCAAGCAGAGATTCTTTCGACCCACTGTAGAGGTGGAGTTAATTAATGTATGGTGCCACTGCCTGGAAATTAACTAAAACCTAAGATGAAACCTACACTCCGATGCAGAGAACTATAGTTAGCATCTGGAGAAAACATCCAACAAAATCATAGCTCTATGGAATCTTCTCTGATATTTCTACAATCTTACATGAATGCAGAATGTGCTTTGCAGGACACTACTAGTGAGAAAAACAAGAATTCGCAAGTGATCTACTGTTCTGCACATCTATCCATGGAGCAAGATGGGTTGGTCCCCCAGCAACCATCTACATTGACTATGTTATAACACAGAATGCCAGCCTAATGACCTTCCAGCTATAATGCAGGATTGTGATGGTTGGCATTATAGACTCCTGAATGTCCAATCTTGACCAAACAATAAATACACAACTCCAGTACTGAAGCCATTGTGGCATTTTCTATATGTCTTGTACCTTCAGGACCTTAATGATCATGACTCTCCACAATGTCCTGTTCTTTGTAGCTCTTAACGAATTTTGTCTTTTGGTTATTTCTGCCAAATCCTGTTCCACCATCTATACATTGAAACTGGCCAGGTAGGTTGTGCGTTGCTTTCCACTGGCCCTCTTACCTTTAATCTATCCTGTGAGTATCAAATTTTCCAAGCCTTCTTTTCTCATTATGTGACCCAGAAATTTCAACTCTGATATTAAGCATAAGTGTCCTTTTTGTTTCCGTTGTCTCCAAAACTTCATCAATGCTCAGATATTTAATCCATGGTCTTCTCAGCATCCTTCTGAGGATCTCATTTTTGTTGCTTCAAGTCTTCATCTGTGAGGAGATTGTCTAGCATTCTCTGCCAAATAGGTGGACTGATACTACATAACATTTTAGTACATGTTTCTTTGTTTCTAACAATATTTTCTATAACTGACAAAAAGCAGAAAGAAATGTTAAATTAAACAAAGAGAGTTACTAAATAAATTATATCACACTGTATTTAAGGATTCTTAGAACTGTATGAGTTCTGTTAATTGGCTGATAATTGGTTACATCATTATTTACTGATTAATCTGTCATCAACATTTCTTTTTTGTTGATGAATCAGTTCCCATACTTGTTCATCCTTGTTTAGTATGCCATAGAAATTTCATGGCTGGGTTAAAAATCATCAATTATTTTAGACATAGAATGAATTTCTATAATATTCTGATAGATTATTATTAATAGTTTTTTTTGTCAAACTTTATTGAGAGTAATTAAATTAATGATTAACAACCAATTATTTGGTATCTGTCTATATTTCTGAGATGAGGTATTATGTACACTATTTACATTATTTGGACTATTGTCCTCATCTTTGTCGCCATATTTATTACAATAAATAATAATAAATATGGCGACAAAGATGAGAACAAAAGTCGGAATAATGCCAATTATTTTGTGTAGCACTTCTCATTTACAATCCATCTTGTCATTGTTGCTTTTTATAATATTGCAATAAAAAGCTTAAATAATAAGATGGCATAAAACAAGTACAAATTGTACTTCTATAATTTGGTACTTTGTGGTCTGCCAACTCTCAGAATCTGACAAGTTTTGAATCTGCCACAGCTATACTTTTGCAGATCTGCCATGAAAGATCATTGATATGATTTCAAACTATGGTACATGAAGTTAAACTAAGTATATTAAAATTTTTGAAATTTAATCATGGAAGAACTTTATTTTAGACATGTGAATCATTTTCTGTTTCTAGTTCAGAAATAACCAGGTTGTAAGTTTGCTGGTCTCAATTCGCATATATAAAACACTGTATTGTAATATCAGTTCTCCTATATGGCTGTGAATGCTGGGCAACCTACTCACAGATGAAGAAGAGACTTGAAGCAACAGAAATATGGTTCTACAGGAGGAGGTTGAAAATATAATAGACTGAACATGTGAACAATGATAATATTTTAGAGAAAATAAAAACAAAAAGGACATTTCTACTTAGAATCAGAAAAAGATAGTTGAAATTTCTAGGGCGCATAATGAGGAAAGATAGCTTAGAAAATTTGACACTCATCGCTTATACTGAAGGCAAGGGAGACAGAAGAAAATGGTGCATAACCTACCCAACTAGCTTCTGTCTTTTCTTCATCTGTGAGGAGATTGTCCAGTATTCACAGATATATAGGTGGATTGATATTACATAGCAGTTCAGTATTCTTTTCTTTATTTCTAACAAAGTTTTTCTATTTATGAATATCTTGCTTATCTTTTCGAAGGCCACTATGCCAATGAGCCTTTGGAGTTTAGTGTTGAGAATACTACAGACTGAACATATGAACAATGACAAAGTTATATTATAATTCATATAGTGATGAAGAGTGAGGAAAAGTTTTGATAGTTGTAATTGATTTTTTCCACAATTTTTATTGGGCATAGTTAAATTACTTGTAATCACCTGATTTATTGGTACAAAATTTTCTTGGTTGCATAACTATGAAAATACATTGCAATGTTCAATTTTACTTTTGCTTAACATATTAATATCATTAGAAAGAATAATTAAATATAAGTGACCAAAAATAATTTGGAAGCATGAAAAATAATTAAAAACTTTAAAAAACCTTATGCTGACATGTTAGTATGCCATTTGTCTGCCTGTTTCAAATCAGTTCAGTTTTCACTTAAATTTATATATCTCTGCTTTATCATGAGAAAACCAACCAACCAACAAATAAACCAAGATGACATTCTTCTTCTTTGTTTCTTGCCATTCAGGACATTGGTGATAGCACAATTTCCTGTCCTTTGTAGCTTTTAATAAATACTGCCTTCTTGCTATTTCTCTTAACCCTTACTCCACCATCCATTGACTCAAGCTCATTAAGTAGATTATGCATTGTTTTCCACTGTCCCTCATGTTTTCAATCTATCCTGTGAGTATCAAATTTTCCAAGCCCTCTTTCCTCATTATGTGCCCTAGAAATTTCAACTGGCTCTTTCTAGTGTTAAGTATAAGTGTCCTTTTTTGTCTCCATTTTACAAGGGTCATTCAATAAATTCGGTGAATTTTTCGGTATAAGGACTTCTAATACAGATAGAAGCTTACTTTTTTTCTTTTTTTTTTTCAACGAAGTCTCCCAGCACTGTCACATACTTTTCCCATCTGTGCACAAGCTTCCATATTCCCTCAGCGTAAAAATCTTTGGACTGATGTCTCAGCCAGTCGCTCAAAACACTTTTGACTTCATCGTCACTTTAAAACTTTGTGCCTCTCGTGAACGCTTTCAAGGGACCAAACAGGTGAAAGTCTGAAGGGGCAAGGTCTGGGCTGTAAGGGGGATAAGGGAGCAGTTCCCAGCCCAGCTCGTTGATGGTCTGTACCGTTTGGGCTGCTGTGTGAGGCCTTGCGTTGTCATGATGCAAGATGACTCCTTCTGTCTAATGACCCCTGCGTTTGTCCCAACAGATAAGCTCAAAGTCCTTGCAATGTCATCCACTGTCAACCTTCTGTCAGACTGAATGAGGTCATTGACTGATCCGATCACCTCAGGAGACCTCACTTCTGTAGGCCTTCCAGGCCTGTCTTCATCCTCAACACTGATTCGTCCTTCTTTAAACAATTTAGCCCACTTGTAGACATTTTTTTGGCTGAAACATGTGGCACCATACACAGTTGACATTCTCCTATGAATTTCAACTGGTTTGCACCCTTCAGCAACCAAAAACTTGATAACTGACCGCTGTTCAATCCTGGAGAATGCTTCTTGGTCGGCCATCTTTGTTAATCGCCAAAACTCTCAAAGTTTTTTTTTAATCTGCAAAAGAAATTAAATCCATGTGAAAAAGAAGTAAAACAAAAAAAAAATAAAAAAGAGTAAGCTTCTATCTGTATTAGAAGTCCTTATACTGAAAAAGTTAACTTATTTATTGAATGACCCTCGTATCTAAAACTTTGATGTTGCTCATATGTTTACTCCTTGTTATCCTCAGCATCTTTCTGTAGAACTACATTTCTGTTGCTTCAAGTTTCTTCTTCATCTGTGAAGAGATTGTTCAGCATTTACTGCCATGTACGAGGACTGATATTATGTAACAGTTCAGTTCCTGTTTGGAATTATATTAGTCTTTATATAACAAGATTTTAGTAGTTTTCTTAATGCCTCTCCATTTATGATTCAGGAAAAATACTTGCCTAATTCAACCAATTCAGATATTTACAGCTAAGATCCATTTCCATAGAGGTGAACCATCCTCATTCCCTTCCCATTTTATTGGTAAGAAAGAAGATCAATTCAGACAGCTTCTTCTGAAGAGCCACTGCTTTGTGGAACAAATTTCAGAGAAGATACTTCCCTGACAATTACAATCTTAACTTCATTAAGTCCAGAGTTAACTATTATCTATCCTATATATCCACACAATCTACAGTTCTTACACCATAAAACAACTCCATTCCTCTACCTTGAGTAGCTCTTGTGACTTGTATTGGGTAAACAATAGGATAAAAAAAAACTTGTTTTTGTTCACTGGGTAGATTTGTAAAAGTTAACAATAAGTTGTGTTTGCAATATTGATTTTTGATAGATTATCATATGACTTCTATTTAGAAATTCTTTTGTGATATGCAAAACAATATTGTTTGATAATTGAATGAAAACTACTCTCACTGAAATTGTGATGTTACCTCCTGCCACTTCTGTTTGGCTGAGGGCTCAAAGGTATAAATGGACAGCAGTTCAGTGATATCAATATTGCTCAATTTGGGGAGTCAAGTTGAGGTTTGCATAAGTGATGGTGTGGATGTTAATAAGGTTGTGGGTTTTGTTTACATTTTTTTTAGGCGAAGGCATGTGTTCAATATGTAAACAAAGAAAGTGTAGAAGAAGCATACAAAAAAATTTAGTTTCTGTTTATTCCTTTTTTGTTGACTCTATTGAAACAAACTTAAAAGTCTTTTGAGTATGTCCTTTTTTCTTTTTGGTTATAAAATAATTTATGGGAAACAAAGATAAGAATGGGTAAAGATGGTCGAGCTCAAGTCATGCTTGTGCTGAGTTGGGAAAGTTGCATCTCGACTTCATGAGTAGCACTGCTGAAACAAGTCTGAAAGATATCGTTGAAAAGGGGAAAGAGACAGATTCTGTCCTTCCTGGAAGTGGTGTTATAAAATCACACATGTGGAGAGAAACTCTTTCCGCTTTCTTTATAACTTACATCATGGAAAAATTAATTAATTAATTTTTATTCTTCATTATTATTTTATTTATTGGTTTTATTTCATTTTAATAACTAGAAGTTAAAACTAGAATTATCGCTCGAGTAATTCAAAGTTTAATGTTATAGTATCAATCTTCTATGTGATATATCACTTGAGGATGTGGCTGATAATGGCTCTCCACAGCTTTATATTTATTGTAGCCTTTAGCAAAGTTTGTCTTTTCACTATCTCTCTTTTCTGTTCTGCCAGCCATTTATACAAGCTCATTAGGTAAGGTTGATCATGTCTCTCCTCTACTTCCTATCCTTTGTAACTTTTAACAATGTTTGTCTTTTTACTGTCCCTCCCAATTCCTGTTCTGTCATCCATTTACACAAACTTGTTACATAGTTTTCCCTCTTGTTTTCCTTATGCCTTGTTCATGTCAGATTCTCCAAGTCATCTTTGCTCATTGTGCATCTTAGAAATATCAACTATCTCTTTCTAATTCTAAGTATAAGTGTTATTTTTGTTTCCATTATCCTTAAAGCTTTCTCCTTGAATATTTTCTGACCTCATATAAATAGAGATGGGCCAAGGTCAAAAATTTCCCAATCTCTGCAACCACTGTTTCACTGTCAGTAATATCTACTAATTCTCTATCTCTTTAGTGCATTTAGGATGGTTCATCCCTCATAATTTTAAGAGGAACAAAGAACACATACTACATTTTGATTTCACTCCAAAGGTGAGGAGAATGTAGTCTCCTCTCATCCAGTATTTACTCACCTCCCTGCAGTGGCAGGATGTAAAACAATGTCATTTTTAATGTGAGATCCACTTACATGTACACAGAACCACAATTGAGAGACAAAATTTAGTTCATCTGCTCAAAAGCAGATACTACACACTGATTCCACTCCAAGGACCAGGAAAATGTCTCTGATCCTTGATAAAAGAGCTGGGAAAAAACATATATGTATGTATGAAATATGTATGTATGTATGTATATATATATATATATATATATGTATGTATGTATGTATGTATGTATGAAATATATATATATATATATTTCATACATACATACATACATATATATATATACATATTTCATACATACATATATGTATGTATGTATGTATGAAATATATATATATATATATATATATATATATTTCATACATACATACATATATATATATATATATACATATTTCATACATACATATATATATATATATATATATATATATATATATATATACATATTTCATACATACATATATATATATATATATATATATATATACATATTTCATACATACATATATATATATATATATACATATTTCATACATACATATATATATATATATATACATATTTCATACATACATATATATATATATATATATGCGATGGAACCATATTTTTAACTATATATATATAAACAATGACATTTTTGTAAACTACTAGGCTAGTAAAGTATTAAATTCTATGGTTTAAACCTTCTAAGCATCAGGTGGAATTAATTTGAAAGATAATTTTTTCTTCCATATTTTTTGTTTATTTTGTGTAGGTGTGTGGTTATTACAGTATTCTAGGGATGGAGAAATAGATTATCTGTCCCTTATTGCATAAAACATGCCTTTCTGTCAAGATCAAACAGATTTTTTTTTTTTCTAATTTAGGTTCACTTGAAAATGACAAAACAAAACATTTCATAAAACTCATCCCAGTTGGGCTTTCATAAGTAATTATTGATCTATTAAAAATTTTGTTGAAGAAAAAATATTTTGAGCAAAAGAGTAGCCGGTTAAAGAAGGTTCATGAATAATATCTTTTTTTTTTTTTTTTTTTTTACTGATGATAAAGAAAGAAAATAGGATTTGATGGACTCAGCTGGGTAGTGATCAAATCTAATGAGATATTTACTGAATTTTTTCAACCAGTTTCACATTTTTTATTAAAAGTAAAGATATACTATTCCGTGGTTTTCCTTGCAAAAGGACAATTTTATTTGACATATAAATAACAATTTTGGCTAAGTTAGCTTATGAATTTATTTATTTGTTGTATTTAATGTTTCTCTTTTAATTCCTTTAGAATTTTCAAATCTAAAATGTGAGAGTCAAATTTGAGCCAGTCTGAAACAATATTGAATTAAATGATTGATATTAACCTATCTCTTTCTTTGACTGTAGTCTAAATGTCAAGAGTTATGAATAAAGATGTTGCACTGCTGACAGACTAATTTAACTAGTTTATCCTTTGTAGTACTTTTATAGCCTACAAGATAGATACAGTCTCTCTGGCATTCTAATTAATGAAAGTGACCAGTGGATTCCTTGTATGATGATTAAAATGAATAATTAGCTGGATCTGTGGAAATTCCACAGATGTTAGTAACTAAGATTACTCATAATCTTATGCCTCTTCTATTTTCACATTCTTTGCCTGTATCTTCTCATTCTCCCCCTTATCCCATTTAATGTACCTAAGATTATCCATTATTTAATGCCTATTCTCTTCTCTTGTTCTTTGCCTGTATCTTCTCATTCTCCCCCTTATCCCATTTAATGTACCTAAGATTATCCATTATTTAATGCCTATTCTCTTCTCTTGTTCTTTGCCTGTATCTTCTCATTCTCCCCCTTATCCCATTTAATGTACCTAAGATTATCCATTATTTAATCCCTCTTCTCTTGTTCTTTGCCTGTATCTTCTCATTCTCCCCCTTATCCCATTTAACGTACCTAAGATTATCTATTATTTAATGCCTATTCTCTTCTCTTACCCTTTGCCTGTATCTTCTCATTCTCTCCCTTATCTTTTCCAATACAACCATTATCCGTTATTTCATGTCTCTGCTCTTCTTTCACCTTTTGCCTTTATCTTCACACTCTCTCCCTTAATCCTCCCTTGTACAATTAAGATTATCCATTGTCTTATGCCTATTCTCTTCTCTTACCCTTTGCCTGTATCTTCTCAGTTTCTCCTGTATCCCTTTCTAAATTTGTTACCTCTCCATGTTTGATCTGAAGATTACACATACATGGCTTCATTTCATAAGCAAAAAGAATAATAAATACACAAATATTTTCTACTGCATCCTCTCTCTTTTCTTTTTTTTTAACTCTATCTCTTTAATGGTGTCCAATTTTTAGAGCTTTATATCTGAATCAGCTTAGCATTTTTTTAGTCGTTGTCTCTTGAAATTCAACCAGCAGACCTGTCTTTATTCTTTTCCCCACTTTCACTTGGTTTTCTTTTCATTTTTCTCTAGCTTTCATACCTCCTCTCTTTACACGTTTTCCTGTCCTCTTCTTTCCCCTCTATTTTCGTAATTTCTTTTAGCTTAATATTTTCATGCAGGTTTATCAGTTTGTATAAGATTCAGTTCAGGAAAGTCAGAGATTAGGCAGATACTCCACTTTGATCTGAGATTGAAATTGAATCATCTGTACTTTAATGTAAATTCTGTATTTTACAGTTTATAAAATATGCATCTATCTTGACAATGCTTTTATTTTACATGTGTATTTAAAAAAAAAGAATATTATATTTTGTTGTATATTGATACTAGAATTTTCAGTGCTCATTCTTTTATTCATCAATCTGTTATACTGGACACAGTAACAATAGAGGTTGAGTTATAAATAATCTCTGGGTTTTTTTATAAACTTTATTCTTCAAAAAATAAAATACAATTGCATTTTATTCAATTATATATTCAACATTATATGCCACTTATCAAGGTAGCTCTTCAATAGATTTTGAGTAAAATTTCACATTTAATGTGAAAAGGTTTTCAATAAACTCTTGAATCTGGCTTTTAGACATTTTGCAACAATCAAAAAAAAAGTAATGATCAGTTAGTGCAAGGTCAGGTAAATATAGCAAGAAAGGTAGAACAGACCAACTGAGTTCCCAAAGTATTTTTCCTATTTTACTGTATGTGGCCTTGTAGTGTCATGAAGCAGAACATTTTTCTGATCATGAGTGCAGGGTGCTTTTTGGCTGAGCTTTTATAGACATGTTGCAGATGCTGGATCTATAAATGTACATTTATTGTTTCATTGGGTTTAAGGAATCTAAAATAAGCAGATGATCCCACAACACACACATGACATTACCTTTCTTCCATTAAAATCAACTTTTGGAGTCGGGTGTAGAGATTTATTTCTGTCAATTCACTGCCTTTTTACATTGAACATGGTTGTATATAATTAATTTTTCATCACGTGTTATGATACATTTAATGAATAGTTAGAATAATACATTCATCATTACAATTGATTTCCAAAAACATAAATTACTTATGACTTAACCTAATATTTCATTATGTCTTTTAGTTAACTTTATAAATTATTGAAGAGGGTATATGAAGTGTTACCCAGATGCTTGGAGAATTAACATAGCTTCCCTGTGCTTTTTCTATAAACGTTTTCATTGTAATTGTTTTGATGTGCTTTCCTCTTTAGTATATTGACTTCATGAATTTAAGCACAGTACTAGATTGGCAGCTAGGTCTCATCATTTTACTGTTGAAATTACTAGATGTAACCAGAAGTTATATGCTAACAATTTCTTTTCTCACATTTCTTGCTTATGGAACTTTCTTCTAGCTTTTTACTTTCCTGTAAGCTATGATCTATAAAAATTTAAATATCTGTCTATATCTTTAAGATGAGGTATTATGATTATTTACATTATCTGGACTGTTATCCTCATCTTCATATGGCTCAGTGGATAAAAGGCATTGGTTAAATTCAGTGACAAGATCTAAAGAGTTGTGAGTTCAATACCAGGCTACAGTAGTGGTGAATAAAAAAACTTGGAGAGTTGAGTTAAAGGGAAATAACTGAGACATCTGGAAGAGGCATAATATGTGAAACTAGAACAATCTACCCCGGAGGATGAAATAAAGGGTTCGGTTTGAAATTCCAATCACCTGAAGGCCAGAGTGTATAACAGCCAAAACGTTGTGAATATGGCAATGAAGATGAAGATAACAGTGAATAATGTAAATAAAAATTTAAATGTAACATCAAATGTTATTCTTTTTGAACCCTGTTCTTTAGCTGTCCTTTCTTTTCACTAACATTTTCTCAGTTTATTCCACTCTAAGTAACCTGCTGCATCTCTGGCTTTATTGCCTTGCTTGGGTGAAATTTTAAAAAAAAGTGAAATAATACAAGCAAACCAGATACAGAATGAACTGTCTTATTGTCATAAACATTATATTTTAGTGGGTACAAGTGTTTCACTAGATAACCCTAATTTTTAAAAATGAAATTAATGTCTATTGGCTGAAAGATTGAAAGTCTTAATAAAGATGTGCCCAATAAAATATATTGTTTATAATAATAAGCAATACCACATTAAAAAGTCCATTAATTGTTTCAAAA
>OZ038493.1:33426491-33428991 GCA_964036315.1 Acanthosepion esculentum | reverse complement strand
TCAGATTATAGGGGTTATATACAGTAACAAGCAGTCTCCAATCTAAGTACTAAGTACTAATCTGTCTCAACACTGCTTAATTTCAGTGATTAAATGTGTGTTTCAGCATAATTTAACTACAAACAAGAAATAAAAGAACAGGCGATATTAAAAAAATGGAAAAAGTATATCGTAAAAATTATCAGTAATTAATTTTTTTTATTGCACAATAATTACCCTGGAATTTGGGTAGATACAACTGCTCAGCCCTGGAAGGCAATCTATCTAGGAGAAAGAAAACCCTGATTTTAAACATCTGGTGCCTTGTGGCTATATCCAAGCAAGAAAAGGTTACGGAAGTAAATCCAGGCAGAAAATCTGGAGTGGTGCCCCAAAAGTTGTCAACACTGACAAGTTTCCAGCAACTTATACAGCTAAATCAGTCCCAAATGTCATGCTCTGCAAGAGTTGGGTTATGTTGTCTGGGTAGCACATGACCTCCATCTACCATGAATTCAGACCTACACCCAAATAAATGGTTGTCTACATTATTTACTCTGGAAAAAATCTAAGACATGCAATGCATATATTGCATACATGAACGCATTGCCACTGACACACACTTATACATGTATATTTATATATATATGAAATCTGATGAAAATGTGTTGGGACTGTTGCTATAGTAACAGAGTTAAAGTCCACAGAGGGAAGTTGTATGGCACAAATAGACCTTGAACTCTGTCTTTGAATAGACACTAAGTTATAATTTTCTCACTCCCTTCTGTTGTTTATAGCAGTGCTTGGAACGAAAGTGTGTACAGAGTTCCCATTAGTAACCATGGCTTATGCAGCAGTTTTTGGTCAATGACAACATTCCCCAGGTCCAACAATGTTATGTTCCCCAGACCTCACCCACTGCAACCTTTTCCTCTTCAAAAATCAAAATCAACTTGAAAGAAACAAGTTTTCAAGACATCGAGGAAATCCAAGAAAATGTGATGAGGCAGTTGCTTGCTATCCTAAAAGAAAAGAGTTCCAGAAATACTTCCATCAATAGAAATAATGTTGGATAAAGTGTATGGCTTCAGAATGGGACTGCTTTGAAGAAGATTAAATGCTGTACTGGTATGTGTTTTCTTTTTATAACACCACTCCTGATACTTTTTGATCAAACTTTGTGTATATATATATATATATATATATATACACACAGACAGACATTGTGCGATAGGTAAATTATCGCCATGTGTGGAGTTTGTTTTCGTTTTTGTAAACTGCACAGTATAGTAGAGTCAGTTGGAAAACCATCTCTAAGAAAAAGAGCACCATGATGAAATTTATTCTGCCAGAAATTGTTCAAATGCCATGCTGTGCTGCTTGGGATTTGTACCAGAAGCTCCAATACAAGCATTTCAGAGTGTTTGGGTGTTAATCTGTGGACAGTGCAGAGGATTTGGAAAGAGTTGGGTGATATATCCAATCAACATCATAGTGTTTAGAGTGATCATTAGTGATCATGATGTTATGCCTCCATTCATCTTTCCACAGGGCTTCAGACTCAACATGGAGGCTTACAAGTGCCTTGAGGAGGTAGTGCTGCCCTCGGTCAAGAGAGTGGCTGCTGGAAGAGCCTGTGTTTGGAAACAGGATTCTGCACCCTGCCACTCAAGCAGTGGCTGTCATGGCTGTCAGACAATTTCTGTGACCATTTCACCTCTTAAATCTGGCCACTAAACTCCCCAGATTGCAACTCCCTTGATTATTACGTGTCAGGTGAAATTGAGTGAGAGAACAACAAAACTCCTTATAAGACCAAAGATGAACTGAAGGCAAGGATTATTGCAGCATTTACCAACTTGAACAATGAGACTGTCCAGAAAAGTTGCAGATTCCGAAGTTGTCTGGAGGCCATGGTTGAAGCCAATGTTGATTTCATTGAATAAATTTACTCTTTAGTATTTCAAGATAATTTTGTGTAATTTTAGTAAATATATCTGTTAAAATGAAATGTAAGTGTTATTTTCATTTTTGTGTAATTTAAATGACAATTTATCCATTGCACCCTCTGTGTGTGTAGGTATATATATATACATATATATATATATATATATATGTGTAGTTTATTCTTAAAAAATATATACACTTTATTTATAGCAATGAGAATTTTAACCAGGAAGTAAAATCAACATTTTTCTCATAAAGAGAAAATGTTTTATTAAAGTTTGAAGTTTTTTTTCAACACTTAGGTATTCAAAATGTTCAGTAAAATAGAAATAGTCTTAAAAGATAGCAAGTAAATCAATTGTATCTACATTATTTTTGGAATGTTTTTTTTATTCATTTTAAGGGAATTATGGGTACAGATATTCAAGTGAATCTTTCTTGTAACATTTAACTCATTGTGGTTAAAATGTTTAGGTACTTAGATAGCATCTATGCAGAAAGTATACATAGTCTATATATATATATATATAACCATCAACTGTCTCTGCAAATGGATGTTAGTTCTTTAGTGTCA
>OZ038493.1:33391491-33418991 GCA_964036315.1 Acanthosepion esculentum | reverse complement strand
TTATATTTCTAAAATACATATATATGTATATATATGTAATATATCATATATATATATATATATATATATATGATATGTGTAATATATCATATATATATGTATGTATGTATATATATGTAATATATCATATATGTATATATATGTAATATATCATATATATATATGATATGTGTAATATATCATATATATATATATATATATATATATATATATATATATATATATATGTTCCTGTTTATCTTCTGTTATTGAGCATTTTTTTGACACATTATCAAATGTATTCACCTGTTTTGGTCCCTGTCCCCACCAAATATTAGTGATTTTACAACTATTTCATTCTTGGGCATATTGCCCTGAGTCAAAAGGGTGGCTGCTGAAAGAGCCTATATCTGGCAAGAGGACTCTGCACTATGCCATACAAGCATGAGATCCCAGTCATGGCTGTCTGACAATTTCTGTGACCACATCACCTTTTACATTTCACTGCCTAACTCTTCACTTGATTATTATGTGTGGGGCAGAGTTGAGTGAGAGACCAACAAAACTCCTTTAAGACCAATTTATCAATCACACCCTGTATATATTTGTGCAGCAATCCTTCTTTCATACATGTTTCATTGAACAAGACTGACAAAGTATTTTTGTTTAGTTTTTTTATTATGTTTTCTGTGTTATAGCAACAGTTCTAAGTAGAAGCTTATGAAGCTTTATTTGACTAATTCCGTTTAGCACTGAAAACATCTATTTTATTATAGTGGATGGTTACAAGCAAGAGAGGAGATGACATGAGCTTATTTTATCACCACATTTTCCTCATAAGTTTATGTTGTAACCTAGAAAGGGTTACTGAATGAGGAATAACCAAAACGGAGGTTGTAAATGAAATGGTAATCTTTATAAAATCAACAAAATACAATACTCACCAGTGGCGTGAAGTAGGTAAACCACTGCTAGTGGTGGACTACTTATACAGCATATTATTCCCACTTAAAATAGTGTCCAACGTATATATGAGTATTGGGACATACCCATTAGTGTTCATAGGTATGGTATATAACAGTTTACAAGTGTTTTAATGAATGTAAAAGTTTTTTAATGAATTTGCTGATTCTGAGCACTTTCACCTAAACTATTAGTCATTCTCAAGGCATTTTATTATACTGGTATAAAAGTGTGTAAGTGCTATTGTAGATGATATAAAATGACTGAAAGTAGACATATTCTTTATTTCCAAACATGGCCAGTACATTGTGACCATGTTCATAATTGATGTTATTAATGGTTTGTGTCTTTTATAATTCAGGGGTTCCATCAGTTTTTGCAGTTGCATTCACGTTCTTAAATGTATATCAAGGTTGATACAGTTCCATCGTATTTTAAATATTTCCATATATGTAGCATCATTTGTCTGGACCGGTAGATAGCAGTGTATCCAACATAATTATTTATGGTTTGTTTTTCTCAGGAACACAGTTCCCTATTGGGAATCTAAATTTCATAAATAATGTTGGTCTGGTACGGTTTTGATTTTGTCAGTGAGATGTTGTTTCTCATAATAAGAGAAGATGATTTTAAATTTTTCTAATGAATAATTTGATATTTTTACTTTGTTCAACAGGAGTGATCCATTTTTTTATAATGTTCCTTAAAACAAATTCATTCTGTTTGAATTTTTGTGAAGCTGGTAAAGTGATAAAACATAATGATATTACTTCTATTTGAACTATTTTATTGCTTTGTTTTGAAAGAAACAATTTGATTTAGTTCATTATAACTTAGTTTGTATACCTGTTTTTCATATATCATTATCTATCTATCTATCTATCTAAAACCTTTTCGTGATAACATTTCTCTTTTCGGGTAAATTTTAAATTAAAGCAGATGATGAACCTGTCTTTAAAATGAATCACATTAGAAAAGTGATTCTTGATATCTGATTCTATTTTGGCAAATTATTAACATAGAATCACAGAAATTCAAACAAGTTGGCCTCTGTGAGGAAGAGACAAATGTTTCAAGCTGCATGAACACATTCAACGTCAGGGACGTTGCTGACAGGATCTTACTTTAGAACATAAATTCCAGAGCATGCAGTTTTAACAGGCATCAGAGGATAGTATGATCTGAGGGTGGTGGAGGTGAAATGGAAAGAAACTCCAGTGCATAAAAATAGTTTGAAAAAGCTCTTAATGTCAAGTAAGGAATTTGGCACTGCAGCCAAAAACTTTCTTTACAGAAAAACTTTTCATTTCCTCTCCCAGTTTTATTTGTGGCATTTTGAGATTTAATATAGGTATACCTGAAATAATTGAGATTTCTTAACATTTAGACAAAGGTCTCTTTTTATTTGTTTCCATTGTTTTTATTTTTATTTTGTGGATTGGAGATATATATATATATATATATATATATACACTTGCAACGAGAGTAAATTGACATTTTATTATTTATCACCATTATTCTGTATATGAATAATTAATACTGAGGTTTCTATAATTATATGTGTATTTATATCTATTTGCTTTTATTTGACTACCTCTTCATCTCTTTCGTTATTCACATGTTGTCATCTCCAGATCCGTCAGTCTATTAGTCAATTCTTCCTTCATCCTCATTTTCAGAAACTTCCTGCTGGCTTTTTGCTATATCTGGCTACTTTTATGCCTCTTTTTTTTTTCTTCACACTCTGACCATTTCTGCTGCTCACCTAACATATCTTTGTTTGTCCAAATCTGTCTCATTTTCATTCTTTTTCACCTCTATCTCTATTTTTCTCTCTCATAGAATCTCTTTTTCATTCTTCTCACCTCTGCCCTTTTTTCATTCTCTTTACATTTGTCTCTTTTTCATTCTTTTTGGTTATCCCTTTTTTATTCTCTTTACCTCTGTCGCTTTTTTTCTTCTTTTTATAAGTGTCAATTTTCATTCTTTTCACATGTGACAATTATTCACTCTTTTCACATGTGACCCATTTTCATTCTTTTCACATCTGTCCCTTTTACCCCTCTTTTCACATCTGTCCTTTTTCCCTCTTTTCACATCTGTTTCTTTTTTACTCTTTTTGCATCTGTCTCTTTTTCATTCCATTGAGTTACCCCTTCTCTTTACATCTGTCTCTTTTTTCTTCTCTTTATATGCATCAATTTTCATTCTTTTCACATCTGTTCCTTTTTCTCCTCTTTTCACATCTGTCCCTTTTTCCCCTCTTTTCACATCTGTCCCTTTTTCCCCTCTTTTCACATCTGTTCCTTTTTCCCTCTTTTCACATCTGTTCCTTTTCCCTCTTTTCACATCTGTCCCTTTTTCACTTTTTTTGCATCTGTCTCTTTTTCATTCCATTGAGTTATCTCTTTTTCATTCTATTTTTTATCTGACTCTTTTTCATTCTCTTCAGTTATCCCCTTTTCATTCTCTTTATATCTGTCTCTTTTTTGTTCACTTCACATCTCTCTCTTCTTCATTGTGTTATCTTTTTTTGCTCTGTTCATGTCTATCTCTTTTATCAATTCTTTTTTCACATCTATTTTTCATTCCATTTCACATCTACCTTTTTTTTGTTCACAAAATAAATTATAATCGAAATGGATAATTACAGTCTCCATATTCTTATTATCATATATGTATATATATATATATATATAGTTTAAAGGTGTGCTATATTTATGGGCAAAAGTGCTCAATATCAGAGTTAGAGCATGTGTAAATATAAGAATAAAAACTGAGGTAAACAATGAGTGGTGACAGTTTGTTTCATGCTTGAACGGAATTTTCAGGCCATGAAGCATTCAATCAGGAAACAAACTGTTGCCACTTGGTATTGCCCTCAGTATCCACTCACATATATATATATATATATATATATATATATATATATATATATATATATTTGAGGAAAAATATGGAAAAACAAAAAATCCAAATATGCAAGTTTACTGTTTTTAATGTTGTTTCAATGTCTTGATTTTCAATCCCTTCATATTTTAAGTTCTTTTCAAAATTCCTCATTGGCTGTGTGTGAATGTCTATCAGCTTTTCTTGCCTAACAATTAGTACATCTGTGCACTCTCATGCAACACTAAGTATACTAATCTATCAACAAAGTTTTTATATCTTGGATCACTTTTGTCTTTGCTTCTGTCCTCAGTTTTTAAAACAAAATGACAAAAATAAATTTTCTCTAGCCAAGAAATAGGTGACCAATGAAGAAAAATAAAAAACTTGCATATTCGGATTTTTTGTTTTTCCATATTTTCCTCATACTGTCGGATCTATATCCACATATTTGCTTATATATATATATATATATATATATATATATATATAGCATAATGAGAAGCCATGTATACTTTCTTGATATGTATATAATATGGATAAAACAACTGAAAAGTTGCAAATTAAAAGAAAAAAATTGGGTGTTTTTTTTGTGAAACTATTTATTTATATGTTTTTATATATTTGATATGAAGGACCGAGGTGGTCTGAAATATCAAATATATAAAAACATAAATAAATACTTTCACAAAAAAAAACACCCAATTTTTTTCTTTTAATTTGTAACTTTTCAGTTGTTTTATCCATATTATATATATATATATATATATATATATATATATATATAGGGTGTATTAAAAATACCTTTACAAACTTTGGGGACAGGTTCCTTACACCAAAACAGGGTAAAATGTCCATATAAACATGTCCAAAAGGCCATCATCATATCTCAACACTCATAACAAATGTTCCAAATGTCATCTGCTTGCTTCTACAGACACATGCACCTGTTGGATCATTGACAGGCGACACCTTTCAAATACTCCCACACAGTGCGGAAAGATTTTGTAGGCCTCATGACACGCTGATGAAGTGTCTCTACATTATTAATGTCTGTTGCATAAATCAATTGTTTTAGGCAGCCCCACAGATAAAATCCAAAGTTTTGAGGTCCGGGGGAATGTGCAGGCCATAGAACCGGTACTCACCTACATATCCATCTTTCATGGTAGATGTCATCTTGTGCATAGCAAACAATGTGACTAAGATGTGCTGGAGCCCCCTCATGCATAAGCCACATGTGCTCATATTAGAAGGAGTATATCCTCTAGCAGGTC
The DNA here is from genome assembly GCA_964036315.1 of Acanthosepion esculentum. Taxonomy (NCBI): domain Eukaryota; kingdom Metazoa; phylum Mollusca; class Cephalopoda; order Sepiida; family Sepiidae; genus Acanthosepion; species Acanthosepion esculentum. The sequence goes on along the minus strand of OZ038493.1, from coordinate 33,413,883 downwards.
TGGAAGTGTGTTTGAAATAAAGCCTCTGGTGGAGACAGCTCCTGTAAGATGTGCTAGGAGAATATATGGACCTATCGGTCACCTAGAATTCAAGCCCACACATTAATCATAAACTGATGCTGGTGTCTAGCCTGTATTGTAACATGGGGATTCTGATCCGCCCCTAAATGCTGGTTGTGTAAATTTGTTATTCCATCTCTTCCAAATGTTGCCTCATCCATAAAGAAGACTGAAGAGACGAACAACCGATCATCAGTTTGTACTATAAACAATCGGCAAAAGTTCTCCCGTGGTGAGTGATAAGAGGGCTAAAGACCCTGCACACATTGCAGATGATACAGATACAAGAGATGCCATACTATGTGATATACAAGATTCTAGGGCCACTTGACATGTTCTGATACCTGGATCATCTCAGACAGCCTGTAGAATATGTTCTTCATGGTCAGGTGTATGAGCAGATCTTGGTTTTCCTCAATCCATAGTTTGTGGTGCCATGGATCCTATCTCAGCCATGTAATGATAAACAGCAACAAAGGTTGTATGACTTGGCTGCCTTTGGTCTGGAAATGCAATCTGTTACAGCTGTGCAGCCTCGCATCCATTACCATTTGTGTGGCGTGTAGGTAAAAATCATATCTGCCAGCTCATGATATGAATATCCAGCCATTGTTAAATGGAACATTTTTCAGTGAACTCACTACTACACACATTAAACATTGAAGACAAACTAGCCCCAAATGTACATGAATGACAAATGTAACCTAGTCTACATAGCAACACAGCCCCATCTACTGTAAACTTTTTTAAAACTTAATAATTCAAATAGGAAGGATTTGCGGACATATGTTTATATGAACTTGTGTTCTTTTTTGGTGTGAGGAGCCTGCCCCCAAATTTTGTAAAAGTATTGATACACTCTGTATATAAAATATTTTACTCTAAGCAAGGCAATAAAGCCACAAAGATGTAGTGGGTTACTGAGTGTGAAAGAATTAAAAAAAAAGGAAAACATTATTAAGGAGCAATAACAATAAAAGAACAGGAATTAAGAATACTGAAGTTGACAGTTGACATTGCATTTAAATTTTTGAAGATCAAAGATGACTGGAAAGCAAGAACCCAGAAGAGAGTTCTACAAGGAAGAAGTGTGAGAGAAGAAACTGTTAGTATAGAATTTATAGTTACATCTAACCATTTCTACTGAAAATGATGAGACCTTGCTGTTTGCCACAATTGTTCGTCAGAACAATTACCCTGAAAATATTTGTAGAAAAGGCACAGAAGCTATGTTATAGCAGTGGTAAATTGACTGAAGCTGAGATTCCAGGTCAGGACCAATAACATTGCAGATTCTTCTTTGGATTTTATCAAGGATCTCTAAATATATAGCAGGAGCACTAGGCCATATATGACAGCAGCATTCAAAGTGTGGATGAACGATAGACATTTAATTATGTAAGATAGATTCAGGTGAGAAAAATTTTCTAGCATGATATAGTGAATCAACTTTCCTAGTTATATATATATATTCTTGTATACATGCAATGTTTTATTTTCTGAATATATTGAATGTAAAAATTATCCTTTTAGCTAAAATATTTGGCATTTTCAAAGACCTTTGTTATACGACTAAAATACATGATATACAAGTGTTATCTTGGAGGTATAAAAAATTACTGAAAGTAATTTCTAAATATGGCAAGTCTATTGTGGCCATGTTCATAATTTGTTATTAAGGGTTGGTTTTGTGTTTTGTGTAATATGGTGTTCCATCGCGTTTAAAACACATTTTGATATTTGATGTACATATCAGGACAGCATTATTTATGAATTTAGATTCCCCATATAGAATGATGTTTCTGACAAAAACAATCCCATATATAATTATTTTGGACACACAACCACACACCTATCAAAATGACTGACACTACATCTCTCTGACCAGAGCTTAATATGGACACATTTAAACCAGTATGGAATTGTACGAACCTTAATATGCAGCATACTTGTTAGAACAGGAATGTAATATATAGCTCTAACTGTAAAAAGTGCAAAAAAAAGATAGAAAACTCTATTATAAAAAAACAAGAAACAAAACCTTAATAACATTAATTATGAATACAGTTACAATGTACTGGCTGTTTTTGTAAATTAAGAATATGACTACTTTCAGTAACTTTACTATCTCTGCAATACAGAGCATTTTATTGTATTATATTTATTATACTATTAAAAAATCCGTGAAAGGGGCTTATAGTTGAACTAAAAGTGCTCAAAATCTTTTAACATTTGATCAAAATTGTTGTAATAAAAATGGCGACAAAGATGAGGACAATAGTCCGAATAATGTAAATAATGTACATAATACCTCATCTCAGAAATATAGACAGATATCTCTGTGCTTTTGTGATATCACATTTAAATCCTTCAAGTGTTTCCCTTTGCTTTTCTTAAGAGTGAAAAACGGATAGAAGAAAATTCCATGTTTACTTTTAATTGTTGTATTTTTCTGTGATGCAGTTTTTCATCAAGGTTTAATAACAATTGTAAATCTAATTTCAGAAACTTATTTCTGTTACTTGAACCACTAAAATGTACATAGCTCTTGATGACCATTATATTGGAACCAGTGTACATTAAAACTGCTTTTATTCACTCTGTGAATAAGTTAGAAACTATTGTACAATTTGATGATAATTCTATCTTGTTTTTTTTACAAATAATTTTTGATGCAACAAAAGAAGTAAACACCAATGAAAGAGGAAAAGTTGATCCATGTCTGAAATATGTAACTGGTTTGAGCCATGATTTTGAGTTAAGCTCAAAGAATGTTCAGCCATAGATAGGTCGCTGGCTGATCATATTTCAGATAGAGAATGAAGGAATATAAATTACTTTGTTGACATTATGGCAGTTTGGGGCTTGATATGAACTGAACATGTACATAAAAAATGGGACACATTTCTTGCGAAAACAACCTATGATGATTTCATTACAATTTCTGATTTAGACTTGCTTTGAATCAAAGATCAAATCTTGGATCAGATATTCTTACAAATGACCAACACAAATAAGCTGGCTTATAAAGAAAAGTATATCGCCCAAAATGTTTTTCTCTTATTCTCCAAAATGAGCTCACCCATACTTATTTCTGCAACTTATTTTACAATACTCTGTCTTTAAATATGTATGTGTGTGTATATATATATATATATATATATATATATATATATATTATAATACTGGTTTTTATATGTGTATATGTATTACTACATATACTGTAAATGTGATTCATAGACAAACCTGTATGCAATTATTAATATTAATAGATGCATTTATATTTCTATAGATACAGATAAAAATATGAATATTGTTAAACCGAGACACAAATTTACTCTCATATACAAATTCTTACAATGATTTTCTTAAGTTTCCATAAGCTTTATTATATCCACAAGCTGCCCCCTTGTATATACAAATATACACACTTCTTTTTACTAGCTTCATCTCTCTGCCTGTACGCACACACACACACACACACACACACACACACACACACACACACGCACACACACACACATGTATGTACAAATTTCTGCTAATGATGTGTTGAGTCATTTTACAACATTGGTGAGCATGTCTCTCCATAATTTCCTGTCTTTTGTAAATCTTAACCTTTGTCTTTTTGTCATCTCTCCTATATCCTATTCAGCCATCATTTCCCTCAAGCTCATCAGCTAGGTTGTGCTTAGATTTGCTTAGTCTTTCTTACCTTCAATCTGTCATGTGAATATCATATTTTCCCTGCCCTTCTTCCATATTATGTGTCTTAGAAACCTCAACAGTCTCTTCCTGATGTTAAGTATAAGTGTCTTTTTTGCTACCATTGTTTCTAAAACTTTGTTGTTGCTCACATGTTCAGTGATATTCTCAGCATCCTTCTGTAGAAACACATTTCTGTTGCTTCAGGTCTCTTCTTTATCTGTGTGGAAATTGTCCAGCATTCACTACCATTTCAGAGGTCTGATACTACATAGCAATTTAGAACTCTTTTCTTTGTTTCTAACAATATTTTTCTGTTTCATAATATTTCAGTTTTTGGAATATATCTTCTGCTATACCAATATGCCTTCAGATTTCCATATTGCACTTTCTATCCTCTTCCTAGGTCTGTAACTTGTTGCACTTGTTTGATTTCGGTTTTTCCAATCTGTAATTGGCATGTTGGGCTGTTCCTTTTGCTAACAACCATGCATTAAGTAAACTTTAAATTTTCGTGTAGCATTTATAACAAAGTGTTTAGGTCAGATAGAGGACTCATTCAGTATGTGTTGTGGAGTTATTTTGCAGTGGAGGCTTGTATTTGTACTAAAATCGGTTCTAAATAAGTTCGACGTAACAAACGTTAGGAACTTGATATAATAGGTATTACGCAAAGTAATCTTGTTGTGGTCGCTGACTACTTTCGTATTCGACTAACTGTCGACTATTGTTGTCTGACATCGACTGACCCTCGTTCCTCTTACTACTCCTACTCATATTAGGTGGGGGAGTCTAATAACTATAGAATAGATGTGTTTCACCATAACAGTATGATAAAACTAAACATGCATATAATCAGGTTGCTCTTGGAAGACTTACCTGGAATCAGTGTGGAAAGGCTTACAGGTCACTTATCAACAACAACATGGGAGTCATGTTCATTTGGTAGTTATTAGTCCTAGGGGTGGTCTTACTTTGTTGCAAGTCATTTTTCACAATTTAGTAAACTAATGTCATTCTCCTTGCTAACAGCAGAATAGCCATGCAAATACTCTTCAGTGATCAACCTCAACTTAAATTAAGGAAGTAGTTCAAGGATTGTTTGAAAGTGTCCCTTGCAGCTACTATATAGAATATCCTGAGAGGGGAGACTGCTGTTTGTGAACAAAACAAGTGAAGGTGTATAATTCATGAAGGCACTAAGATCTTCCAAGAAGATTCAGTGAGTTGGGCAAATATCACATGTGCAGTTAGGAAAGGGGAAATTATTGATCAAGCAATCCATCAATTTACATGTGACAGATGTGGCAGAATATGTGTGTTGCGCAGCCCTCGTTGGCAACATATTGGTAAATTGTCTACAAATTGCAATCAGTACTACACTAGAAATAACTTAACATGTGAAATGTGTAAAAAAAACTGCAGTGAATCCTTCAGTCTCACCTGATACATGAAAATCCAGGAGGAAGCTTAACAGACCAGGCTCTGTATACAAGAACTTAGTTTGCCAACATGACTTGCAATGATTATTTGCAATAAGCATTGCAAGTCACTTGATGGGCTCTGAAGCTATTGTCATTCTCACAAGAACTAAAACATTGATCAAACTTGGCAACCAATGAGATTAGTTCTATTATAGTAATTCTGTCAGAGTTCATGACATTCATTTTTTCTCAAATACACTTGGGAAAAGTATAAATTCACCTTTTCTACCCTCAGCTATTGGTTAAAAAGCAGGGCTGACTGGGTACTCTTGCCTTGAGGTAGCAACCAATCTAGAAGTAAAACTCAGAATTTAAAAGCATTCTGAGGATTGATGGACATCATCAAGCAATCTTTCCCTAGACATAACATTGTTGACATGATTGCAGTCCATGTGGTGCTTCTGCTACCTTAATGGATTACTGGATGCATCATCCAATATAATGAATACTAGTTATAGTAATAGTAATATTAGTCCTATTGATGTTTATGGCTTCCATTTTGTTAATGCATGAACTGTGTGTGTGTGTGTGTATATATATATGTGTGTGTGTGTGTGTATATGTATATATACATATATATATATAAGTGTATAAATGGGTGCTGAAAAGTTCTCAGCTTAATCATGAAGACTTCCCAAAAAGAAACTGATGTTTGGTAATTTGGACAAAATCTTTTTAAGTAGGTTGAGTCAAACTAAGAAATTTCTTACAATAACATTTTGTGTGTGTATGTGTGTAAACAAATACTGTTATTCATATAAACACATGCACACACACACACACACACACACACACACACACACACTGTTGGTATAAAAATGAACAAATACTGTTATTCCTATAAATACACACACACACACACACACACACACACTGTTGTTCATATAAAGATGCACATGCCTTTTATTCACATAAACACATACACTGTTATTCATATATGATTATATAAAAATCATATACAAACTTTATATGGTATGCACGGATTCTCCTTTGCTATATATATGTCTTCCATATACATTTTCCATATACTAAATCTCTTTTGTCCAGACCAAATGAATAACCAGGATGTGTACATAAATATTATAGACAGTGTAATTTATGTAATCTTCCTGCTTTCCAGTTATAAAACAATGCCATTAACTAAAAATTTATGCAGTTTTTGAGAAGCATTATTATTATTATTATTATTTGTTATGGCAATAGTTACTATTGCCATAACAAATACAATAATGATAGAAGAAAAAGAGAAAAGTTATCTTTGTCACAGATGCTGAATCTCTTTTTTATAAACCATGGACAATAGATAAAAACGATCCCTTTATGCCAATGGCTTGCCGTTTTGTTGTGTTAAGAGCAACTTGAAATATCAGATATTGCAATGATTTTTATGATCTTTGTCTCTGATAAGAATGGTTTCTCACCACATCGTGAAGCAGATTTGAAACCCAATAATTGAGAGATTTACAAACCTTATGATGTTTCCTTTACACTGATTCATATATTCTGTATATGTCATTTGCATGCGAAATATAAAAACCCCAGGGGTAATACAAGTTGGAATGAGTTCTTTTTATTGATACCTTTTGTTAATAATTTGTTTATAACGTGTTACAATAACCTGAGTTTTGTTTGTGGGTGAATTTATTACCATAACATAGCAAAAATAGTACATCATTGTTAGGATAAGAGTGTTAAAATGCTTAAAATTGACAAATTAATTTCCAATGAAATTTTCCATTTATTAATATAGTCCAACTTCTTTAACCTTCAGCACTCTGCATTATTCATTAATATTACTTCAGTTTCCACTGTATATGGCAGCCCTTAAACTGCAATAGCTTAGCTTTTGATTTTAGTCATTTTCTTTTTGACAATTATATACTGTTCTTTATATATATATATATATATATATATATATATATATAATCGGAGAGCTGAGTTCGAATTCCAGTCAAATCCATTACAGTCACTTACGTGCTAATACCCTTGGGAAAGATATGAATCCTCTCCTTCCCCACCCCAGCAGTGGGTAAATAGCAAGACAGACTGGGTTTTATAACCTTGGCTGGCAACTGGTCTAGAAGAAGGACAGCTCTGAAATTCAAAACTTGCGGAAGGTTGTTTGGGGACCTTGTGGCATATAGTGCACCAGGTCTCTGTATTCAGCCTTTCAAAAAGTGTGGTTGGTTCTGCACAAAGCCTTCACCACTATAATCAAATCATATGTGCAGGTGTCTGGGTTGGCAGAAACTAGAAACTGAGCTGCTTGACCCTCATATGTCAGCTACGACGGGAGAGTCCACCACACATATATATATATATATATATATATATATATATATATATATATAAATAATAATAATAATAATATTTTTATTATAAAATAGTTTACATTGCTACACAAAAATTTCTGTTTTGGAACTTAAAAATTGTTCCATCATCAAGTGATATTGGGTAACGTATGATGAAAATGATTTACTTGTGAAATCAGAAAATAATTCAGTAGCTTATTTGAGAGTTAAAAAGGAGGGAGGACAAAGTTTCAAAATTTTGTGGGTATGTCTGGGTTAACCAATCAAAAGACAGATCAAAGCTAAAGTAAAAAAGTGAAAAATTAGGTTGTAAATTAGGGGTAGGTGGGTTATTGATTCATGTCTAGATGAATTGACATTTTTAAAGTACATCACCAAAGACGACATCTGGTTATGAATGTAAATTTAAGATTCAATGAATTAGACAGATATATTTAAGAAAAGGTTAATTTTAAAGAATTTCAAGATTTAAAAAAAAAAAAAATTTTTATGTACGTAAAGGGGCCTTTAGTTTGATTAAATCATTTTTATATATTATTTTGAACGCAAAATACAGTAGTTATTATATTGAAACATGGCAATATTAAAGTTGAAAAATCAAAGAATTGAATAAATATTATTTACCTTCAGTAAAGCTTAACCTTGGGCCTTGTGTAAAGTGAACATTAAAAAAAAGAAGTATATAAAAAACTTTTCATGCATTTTCTTGTTTCTCTTCAATGCTTCCTGAATATTTAAATAAACAAATAACTTTCTACTTTCCATTTAATTATTACAGAATTGTTTTTTTATACAAAATTTAACATAATATAAAATTCTATTTCTATTATGTTACCAGAAGAGTTTACTATATAGAGATGGGTGAATTTGCCATCTTCGTATAGTGAACTCTTCTGGTAAGATAAAGAATTGTTATACACAGAAAAAATATACATAAATATTTATTTGTGTATAAATATATAAAATATGGCACAAGGCTAAGTGTTGGGGCTGGGGGAGAAAATGCTTTCATCTGTCATGTAAGTTAGCTAGTTGCAATCACTACCCTAATCAATTGATAATATTCGTTAATATTCCTTTCACCAAAATATTGCATTTTTACCATTCTCACTACAATCATCATAGTAACACAAATTCTCTATGAAGACCTAACTAGGCCTCATATGTACAATTTTTGTCATAGCTAGGATATATATAATTTTGATTTTAAAAATTCTATACTTATAAAAAAAGAAAATAACTCACTCAGAAGGAAAATTCTAGAGAGTGCTGCCATCGAACAATACCCAAATATTAATCTACACCCAGGCCTTTTCCCTATTTCACCTTTTCTAACAAAATTACTGCTCTCACAAACAAATGTACACAAAAACATTAAAATCAAAAGAAAATGGTTGAATCCATCAACACAGATTAATAATAATAATATTCTCCACGCGTGACGTTAACTGACGTTATTTTCAGTTAACAATATGAAAATAGCGTTTCCTACATTCCAGTTGCTAAGAACACTCTGTTTTTTGTTTTTATTAATTTTCTTTGTTTGATTAAATTCATTTTGTTTCTTGCTTTGAAAAAGTCCGCATTGGACAAAACGCGTCAGCAATTACTGTTTTCTTATTGTCATTTATTTACAAATATTGTCTTCTCTAAAAGTTAAATTTGAGAAATTTTCACATATATATATATATATATATATATATATGGTTTTGTTGATAACATTTCTTTCTCTTACATGGTCATATATGATGTCATAGAACTGCATTACGAATTTACGACCTGTGTCTGCTATTCTGTGACCATTGTCACTGCATAACAAACTTCTATGTAAACATAACAGGATGTCATTTTTGATGGTGAACATCTCTGTTGTAATGTCTATACAACTACTCTGATAATGTAAGATTAGATCGATGATCAGTATAATAAAAAAATATCCAAATATTGGACAATTTTTGTCGTTATTTTCTACCGAAACTATTTTCGTTGAGCTCAGATTCAGGGTTGCCAGGTTATGCGAGGTTAAAAATATATATTAATCTATTATATTAGACATTATCATTGTTTTCATGGTTCAAGGGGACGAACTCTTATTTTCCTTTTGTATCCCAAATTGCAGATAGCTTAAAATTTTAATCTAGCCCAAAAGCTGCCCTATCAGTTGGCATTTAAGCAAACTCCAGTTGAGAAGTCTTGGTTTGGACATCATCACAATTGTTAGGGAAGAGTAGATGCTATAGGCATCAATAAACTACAGAAGAAAAAAATTGATCACTGCATTTAAGTATTGAATTAATGTTTAAGCTTATCTTTTAAAAGTTCGATGATAATTCTTCTGCTGCCACTTAATTTAAAGACAATTTGATGTACATAGATCCTTGTTTTCCATAAAAACAATTATTTTTATTTTATTGGTGACAGAACAGGGGACAATTTATCAGATAAAATTTATATAGTGTAAAGATGGGAAAATAGAAATTAGAATTAGTTATACAGTCAACATTTGAAGAGTTAGAGAAACATAATAGCTAATTAAGTAAAACCTATATTTTGGAGTCTATATAAATAAATGCAAAGTTGGAGCTCAATCAATTCTCCCGTGAATTCTGAGATTAAAAAGCCCCAGCTCTACTTTATAGTAACTTACACACAGTATTTACTCTGTTTCTCCACTAAGACAAGGTGTGACACAAGTCCAGTTTTTAAGATGGGGACCCGAGCGAGTACACTCGGGCTAGGTAAAAAAGTTGACTGAGCCCCTGCAACCGTCGTTTGTGCTGGCATTGGTGCGAGCACCAGTCCCTCTCTCTGGTGCAATGAGAGAGCACAGACTGGGGCAGCTATTCCCCAGGCACCCCTCTCAGTATAATTTGTATTTACTTAATCCTCTATGAGGTCAGGTTGTGACACAAGGTATGTTTAATGTGGGGAGCCCGAACACGTACACCTGGGCTAGGAACAAAAATTTCTCAAACCCCTGCAACCATCAGTTGTGCTGGCCTTGGTGCGAGCACTGAGTCTTCTCTCTGGTGCAATGAGAATGTGCTGCCTCGGGTAGCTGTTCCCCAAGGCTTGGTACCTCTCAGTATAATTTTCTTCAGTTGCGACTCTGACGGAGCCACCCCTGAGCACACTCTGCCTAAGACAGAGATGCAACTGAGAGATGATAAAATAATGTGTTACAAACTACTCAAGAGGGCAATTTATGCATGGTATTTACTCTGTCTCCCCACCAAGACGAGATGCGACACAACATCAGTTTTTAAGGTGAATGAATGATATAAAATTCTCCTGGTCGTCTTTCCAGATAGACTTTAAATTAGTTTTAATCTGCTTCTACCTCAGTTTTTTCCCAGCCAACTTATCTAATTTCATTTAATATTGCACAGTTTTATTAAAAGAATTTGGTACTCACACCTATTGATTCTTTCTCCTCCTTATCAGACCAGTTACCTTGACCCCTGCCTTCTTGGCATGCTCATACATAAAGATATTTCTGTGTCAAGGCTGGTACATCTCGAGAGAGAGAAACTTTCCCTGGATATCATGATCTATTCATTGTCCATGTTTCAGGTACTACCTTCCATCCTTTAGTAGTTTCAGGTAATTTCCTCCAGAAAGCATGAAGTATTTGCTTCCGTCATAAAAGTTGTTATGCATTGTTGTGGACATTCAGTCGAGAGTCTAATTGATCATGGTTTTTTTGCAAGGAGCTCAGTCAGTTGAATTCTCATAAAAAAAAATGTTCAGTGGTACAATTTTCTTCTGTAATCTTTTTCATTATTACTCGCATCATACTTTGTTTTTCTCTTTTTGCTTTACACAACTTTCACTTTTACAACTTTAAATTCATTGGCTTGCAGCAAGCACTTCAAAGCTAGGCAGTTGTAGGTTAACTCCTTAGCCTCTCTTCTAGAAATTTCTTATAAGAGCTTTTTGTATTGATCTTGTTTGCAAGTGCAATTCAACAGCTCCTTTGCTATTTAATAATGCTCTGCAGATATATCTTGAAGCTGATGATGAAAACTATTCTTAACATCAATGTTTTTTATTCATCATCTCTATCATGGATTATCCTAACTGATCTGGAGGAGCTGAGATGCTTTCTATAAGGAAACTTATAAAAGACATTCTATTTACTTTTTTAATTCTGAATCATTTTTTTCGATTTTTTTCAGGATATTTCTTGATCTTTGAAGGTCTTTGTTTATCAAAAGTCAGAGGTGTAGAGGTTTATCCCTTGTTTCCTGTTTAGGATTGGGTTTCCGGTACCTCCTAAATTCTACTTCAACTCTATACTTCAACTAACTCTGCCAGAACTCTGAAATTTTATTTACTATTTATTTTTTATTTCCTCAATAGGAGTAGACAGGTTCACCTATTGTCCAGTTCACATTCCTCCTTGGTTTTTTGAACAGGATTATAGGTTTATCCCTTGTTTTCTGTTTAGCATTGGGTTTCTGATTCCTTCTAAAGTCTACTTCAACTCTATACTTCTAATGTCTCTGCGTAAACTCTGAAATCTTATTTACTACTTATTTTTGCCCTCAATAGGAATAAATAGAATCAGGCTCCTCCCTGTTCTTTGAGCAGAAGTAGAAGTTTAGCTCTTGTTTCCTGCTTAAAATTGGGTTTCTGGTTCTTTCTAAAGTCTTCTCTTTCATGCCCCTTGCTTCTTGTTTCGGGTTAATTGATTAAAAAGAAGAAACTGGAATTTACTACATTGCAGCACTATAGTTATGATGCCAGCCGTTTGTCTTGCTTCTTGTTCTTTCATGCGCCGTGTCCCTTCAGGATATCAGTGTTCATGCCTCTCCACAACTTCGTAGCTCTTAGTAAGTTTTGTCTTTTGGCTGTCTCTTCTAATCCCTGTTCTGCAAATCATCTACACAAGCTCATTAGACGGGTTAATCACATCTTTCCTCTGTTCCTCTTGCCTTCACTCAGTCCTGTGAGCATAAAATTCTCCAAGACTTCTTTCTGGTTTGTTGTTTTCTTTCTTGAGAGGCACAGTTGGATATTTGGTTAACAAGACAAAAATTAGCAAGCAGAGTTCAAATTCTATCTGTGGCAGTTATTTTTCACTTTGCAGTCATACCATTTGAAAAGGCACAAATTAATCTCTCCCCCCCCAGATACAGGTTAAATAACAGTACATATTGGCTTTTCCAGCCTTGATTGCCAAATGTCTTGAAGAGGGATAACTATGAAAACTACCATGTTTAGGCAATAGGAAAGTACTTCACTGTCTTTTCCAAGAAGAAGCAAGAATATACCGTTTACAGATATTAAAAAAAAAGAAATTGTGGAGAGCCATAATCGCCTATGTCTCTTCAGGACATAACACTTACAGAAAAGGAGAGAGTTGTCTTTCATTATAGTTTAGTCATTTAATAAAATATAATCTTTTGACCCATTGTATCTCACACATACCTTCAGCTTCTGTTTTGATACTTGCTGAGTAATTACTTAGTTTCTCATATGAGGCTTTGTCATGATTTCATATGACATGAAAAATCTCTCCAATTAATTCTGTTTTTTGTTGTTTAATCATTTCACTCCAAGAAGGGCAATAAAGCCACTAAGATGCAATAAGTTACTGAGTGTGAAAGAATATAAGAAAAAGAAAATTCATTGTTATTGAGAGCAAACAATAAAAGAACATGAATTAAGAATATAGAAGATAATGATTGACATTGCATTTAAATTTTTGAAGATCAAAGTTGATTGGGAAGAATTCAAAAGAGAATTCCACAAGCGAGAAGTGTAAGAGAAGAAACTGCTAACATAGAACTTACGGTTACATCTAGCAATTTCAACTGTAAAAGGATGAGACCATGTCGCCAATCTTGTAATGTGCTTAAATTCATAAAGTCTAGGTACCATAGAGGGAAGTTCATTACAACTATTGCCATAAAATATTTATAAAAAAAAAGCACAGGGAAGCTACATTATGGCTGTGAGAAAGTAATTGAAGCTGAGATGCCAGGTCAGGACAATTAGCATTGCTGATTCTTCTTTACATTTTATTAAGAATTTCATGTCAGCACCTGGAAAAACTTTTGGATTTTAGAATTTCAGATAAAGGATACTCTTGTGTATCTTAATGCTGCAATACTAGCCACCCAACCAAAACCTCTGCTCCAAGTGTTCACAGCATACAATGGCCAAAACATTGTAAATACTCTTTATTTATACCTTTTTTCTTTTTAAAAATAATTCCTTCTAAGGAGTAAATTTAAAAATTTAAAATCAAAACACTTTAATGTAATACTTAAATAAATCAATGGATTATATTATCACAATAACATGAGCATCCTGGGTATGACGATAAACTACATCCGCGTCCTGGGTATGATGATAAACTATGTCCAATAGCAAGGCCTCTGATCAAGAGGTTCTGTGGAGTGTGGAACCACCTCTTAATTGCTGGTGTTCCCAGGTTCACTCTGACTGAGGGTGGTAGCACCTGTTAGGGTCTCAGCTATGGGCAATTAGTTAACACTCAGACTACATCCACGACCTGGGTATGATGATAAACTACATCCGTGTTCTGGGTATGACAATAAACTACATTCATGTCCTAGGTATGACGATAAACTATGTCCAACAGCAAGGGCTCTGATGATACATTTTTGGAAAAATAATATTGCTAGCTGTACGTTTTTGAAAAACAATATTACCAGCTATACGTTTTTGAAAAAATAATATTACAAGCTATACACTTTTGAGGAAAAATATTAACAGAAATAGATTTTTGACAAAACAAAAATATTACCAGGAAAAAAAAAAGTTGTCGGCATTAAATGACCCATTGAGGTTGATATGCCGTGAAACGAAACAAACCAAACCAAACAATAACATGAATATTTGGTAACTTTAATTTAAATTCTTTGATTAGACATCTATATATAAAATTTTGTGACTTTCATTGGTCTGTGTGTCTGTCTGTCCTTCACACCCTCTAAAATAGCCATATATTGGCCGATCGAAACCAAATTTTGGGGAGAAGTGCAAACGAGTAAGGGTGTACAAAGTACAGTTGGTTTTACTCGAGTACATAAAAACCTTGAAGTAGTGTTTTAGTCAAAGTATTTTTCTAAACAAATTAGCTTATTCAAATTTCACTGATTGGTTTGCGAAATTGAATGAAACGTAGAGTTTGTAAATCTCGACAAAAATGTTAGCAATAACTTTACCAATACTAAATACTGTGAGGATTTCATGTGTCAGCATGTTGCAAAAAAATTTTAGTGCTTAATAAGAATGATCAGTGACAGTCCAGCTTTTCTGGGAAAATAACCTTGACATTGATAAAATATAATTGTTTTTATAAAATGTGCACCCATAACTACATTGAAATTTAACAAAAATATCACAAAAATGTGGAAAGATCATATTTATAATTACCTTGTAACTAAAAGTTAGGATTTCATTACAACACAGTATAGAAAGAATACATTGGTAAATCCAAGTTACAACGAGGAATTTTGGTGACTGCATGAAAAACAAAATACGACATTTTATAAGTTTGTGATGAAGTTCCTTTTTTTTTTAAAAATTCATTTTATGAGAATACTTCTTTCTTTTTTGCATTTTGTTTTGTGAGGATAAAGATGATATTCCTAATTTAGTTTTGGCTGTCAGTCCAGATTATAATATCAAGAAAATATAAAATAATAAAAAACAAAAAAAATTAGTATCTTTGAGAAAGTTTGGCTTTGCTTGCTTTCCTTTCAGTAAAATTAATCTAACCAGTCGTTTCCTCCTTCTTCTTTAATATGCAATCTTCAAATCCAATAAAGTTGCCTCCAAGACTCTGGTGCCATTATCCTGTAAGATCTTGCAGAATTCCTTGTAGACATTGACGGTGGATCCCTGTAATGTGCCCACTTCTCCTTGTGACATTCATAGTATATCAGTTTTAGTTTATTGACCATTTGTATTGAAAGGCTCACATTGGCTGACACTTAGGGTCGTTTCAGAAGACATGCAGAAGATGCTGAGCGTTTGTGATCTAAATAGGGAGGGTATATTACAGAAATAATCAATTTTAAGCATATTTAAAAATTAGAAAACATATGTACATACATTGTATTCTTTCTCTCTGTCTGTTTTACTATATATGCACATATCTATCTCAATAAATAGTTATATATATGTGTGTGTGTGTGTATGTATGTATGTATGACGTATGTAAGAATGAGTAAATAAAACAAAAATCTACCGTACAGTTCAAAAGTTTGAGTTTACCCCTGGTAATTTTGTACTTTAAAGAAGTGAAAATTATTATACATTGTTAAAAAAATGTTAGACATGATTCTTTATTAAAAATTTTATTATAACAAAAAGAAAATCATTTTATGATTTAATTTTACTCTCATCAAAATATCCTCCTTCAGCCTTGATAACCGCAGCAAAAAATTTTTGGCATTCGTTGCAAAAGTTTCATAAAGTATAAGTTTGATAATTGATTCCATTCTTTTTTCAATGAATCTAAAAGCACTTTTTCATATTTTTTTTTTTCACTCCTCTGTCAAGTTTATCCCATGCTAATTCTGGAGTTGCTTCAAACTTTCAAATTGTAGAGTGTCTGCATGTATATATATATATATATATATATACACACACACACACACACACACTAATAATAATTATACTCAGTTGGTAAAAAATCTTGGATAGCACAACTTGCAAGTATATCAAAACAAAATGGTATCTGAGGAAAAAATAGAAAAAACACAAAGAACTAGAAACATCTGAACAGGGTAAAAAGAATCGTCCAGAGCCTTAAATTTCCAGTCCAAAGAAAAAACCCCAGTTGAGTAACTAAGCTAAAATATAGAGTGCTCAATATGCTAAGTAAAGAAAAGATAAATAAAATAGGTAGGTAGTTCCTGATTCTTTAGGATTTATTTTATTTGTATATATATCTGGGATATATATATATATTATTTGTATATATATCCTGGATAAAAGCTGTAATTCAGGCTTTCATTCCTGCAAGGAAATATAAGGTTAAATCATGCTCATTCCCTTGGTTCTCTGCTGCTTGCTCAGCTGCCATTGCCCATAGGAATCACTTCCTTCGCCTGTACCGTAGTGACATGTCAGATTGCAACAGATGTCTCTTTGTCTCAGCCCGTAATGAGTGCAAGCATGTCCTCAATGAAGCTGATAGAATGAAACAACATATTGCATCTCACAAATTTGGCTCCAAGGATTATTGGCGTCTCTGCAAGAGCATACTTAACAACAGCAAACCCACAATACCTCCTTTGTTCAACCAATTTGAGGTCCTGACCTCCTCAGCTGATAAGGCTGAGAGCTTTGCTTGGAAATTCTCATCCAATTCAACGCTCGATTCATCTGGTATATACCCACACCTGATTTCCCTCCTAGAACTGAGGCTCTATTGAGTGAGTTTCACATAACCCCGTCGTTGGTATTGGGCGTCATCTCTAAATTAGATTCCCATAAGGTTAGTGGTGGAGACTGGATACCAGCCATTGTCCTGAAGAAATGTTCTCCTTGACTGGCTCCTGCACTCTCCAAATTAAATAACTATTGTCTCAATGAATCTTGCTTTCCTGCCTGTTGGAAGTCCTCGTCTATTGTACCTATCTTTAAGAACTCTGGAGACTCTTCTGACCCATCTAACTACTGTCCTATCAGTCTCCTACCACTCTTTGGCAAAGGTGATTAACCACTTTAGCATTGATTAAAACTTTAATCAATGCCGAAGTGGTTAAGTATCTTATATCCCATGATCTGCTCTTTGGTAAGCAATATAGTTTCCGCTTTGCCTGTTCTACAGCTGATGTGCTTATAGCTATAACGGAAATTGTTTACCAAGCATTCCACAATAATGGAGAAGCTCATGCCGTGGCTTTAGATATATCTAAAGCACTTGATAGGGTTTGGCATTCTGGCCTCCTTTGTAAGCTTCAGGGATACGGAATTTCAGGTCGATTCTTTGACTTAATACAATCATTCCTGTCAAACCATGCAATGAAAGTCATCCTTAACGAATTCTTCTCCAGCTCCTTTCCCACAAACGCAGGTGTTCTCCAAGGCTCTATCCTAGGCCCTCCACTGTTCCTTATCTTCGTTAACGAACTTCCTGATGTCTTCAGTTTCCAAGTAGGCATCTATGCAGACGACACTACTATTTATCCCTGCTGGTATCACTGACAAAACTCACCTGGCCATAAGTCTCGAAAAGGACCTCCAATCGGTTGTAGACTGGGGAAGGAATTCGCTGGTTAACTTTAATGCCTCAAAAACAACTCTATTACTCACCACAGGGAACCATCCCTGCCACCCATTAGACTGTCTGATGCTCAACTCCATGAGAGCACAAATTTGCAACTGCTTGGTCTCATACTGACTTGAGATGGAACAAATACATTGAATCAATTGCTTCATCCACTGCAAGGAAGGTTGGTTCCCTGTGTCACACCAGAAAGTTCTTCTCACCCAAGTCCATCCTTCAAATCTATAAATCAATCATTCGCCCTTGCATGAAATACTGCTGCCATATATGGTCTGGTGCCCCTGCTGTTCACCTTACAAAAGCCAGAGATGTATATGCAACATGATTGGCCCCGATCTGGCATCTCATCTACAGTCACGCTCTCACAGACATGCTGTTGCCTCCCTCTGTCTTTTCTACAAATACTTTCACAGTAACTCCTCTGGCGAACTACTTTTGCTAGTTCCCAGAATGCAAGAATTTAAATGTACTACTAGGCTGGCATCATGGTCTTGCTCTTTCACTGTCAAAATGGTTAAATGTAGCCATCTCTTCTACTCCAATAGCTTCATGACTTGCACCTCCCGTCTGTGGAATTCCCTTCCTATTACTTGTTTCCCTAATATCTGTAGTCTCCAACTATTCAAATGTAATGTCTGTCAACATTTCCAGATGCCTTGATCTATTCCCTGTCCTCTTCATTCTTTCCTCTATTACGCCTCTTTACTCCCACTCTCTGTAACCCCTTGCATGCTAGTGGCATCCTGCTTTGCATGGGGTGAAATGCTAAAAATATATATATATATACATATACATATACACACACATATATATATACATACATATATATATTGCACACACACATATGTATAAGATTTTTGTTTTATATACCTATTCTTGCACACACATATGATATAATATAAGCTCTACTTCTGTATGGAGCACTGTCTTTTTAAAAATGAAAACAAAAATACTAAAGAACTATGGATTATTTACCTAACGTGTTGTTTCCTATTTTTCTGCATACCTGCACATATATATATATATATATATATATATATATATATATATATATAATGTTCACATTCACTGCCATATAGAAGAACTGATATTATACAACAGTTTAGTACTTTTTTCTTTGCTTCTAACAAAATTTTCCTGTCTCTTAATAATTTGCTTTGCTTTTGGAAGGCTTTTTTTTTCTATCTCATTGTGCTTTTGGATTTTGGTATCACATTTTCTATCTTGTGTTAAAACACTTCTTAAATATTTAAATTTATGTACTTATTTGATTTTGGTATCTCCAATTTGTAATTCACACATCCAATCAATGAATGCTGAGTGTTTCCTCATAAAGAAACAACTGATATTACCATTACAATTATTATCTTTCCTTTGATTAGTAATATCTTATTGTTACAATTTTTGTGTACCGCTATGGACTAGTGAGCCAACCAAAATGAGCTGACTCATTTTATAGTCTAACAATAGAAGGTTAACCAATCAGAAGACTTGAAATATTCAATCCAACGTGTATAAAGGCGGCCATTTTGTTTTCTTGATTATTCACTGCCAACCTCTGATATGGAAGACCTTAAGAATTATTGAACAGCTGCTACTAGATATTGGTGTTGTTTCACTGAACAAATTACTTACATTGGTTTCTACATTCAGACTACGGTGAACATGTATAACATTTATGACACCCTTTAAATATTTTTCCCTTCATTCTGTATGTTTTGCTTCTAGTCTAGAATCATTTTGACCCAGGACATTGTACAGGCATTATTCCATTGGATTTATGATGAGTACTATTGATCATGTGCTATCTACAGGTGATTTTTGTATAAAAGCTACTTCCAGGGCTTTATATAAGCTGGTGTTGCAATTGTTACAGCAGTGAATTATAATTCCTTCCTGACAGGTAAGCATTACCCCCTGTATCGAGACCCACCTGCTCTAAGCCTGAAGAGGGATCTGCATCCAACAGTGAAAATATGTTCAATTAAAATTCCGCAAATACTAGGGTAGAGAAAGAGTGTATATTTGTGTATCAATACATGTATTGTTATTTTTCTGTGTGTCTGCCTTCACACATTATTTATGTGTATATGTATAATATATATTCAAGTAGTTTTCAGCTAGGTAGGAATTCTCACCTCAGGGGTATTTCAAGGTTTCAGCAGGAAATTAGGACCACAGATTGTCAGATACAAACTGTTAGAATATTGATCTTTCTACAAACTGTAATTCTACAATGCCCCGTTTGAGTCAAACAATCTGTACATTTTGTTCCCATTATGGGAACAAAAAGGACAGATTAGAATTTAAAACTTCCTGGTTGCTCACATGTTCAGTTACTATAGAATCACTTCTGTGTTACTTGAAGTCACCTTTTCATCTTTGAGGAAATTCCTTTGTTTCTAACAAACTGAGTTACTTGATACTCTTTTTCTGACTTGCATGATGTCAACATGAAACTTTGAAATTGCAAATAACTGTGAAATGGCCACAGTTAATAAAATTTCAAGCAAGGAACGAGTATCAGTTTTCGTAATGTTTTTTTCTCACAAGAGACGAGTATAAATCTCCACTCACAAAAAGTGTTTGATTCTGACTAAATCTATTTTTTAATACTTTGTTTAGCTTTTGGAAAGCAACTTCAAATGTTCTTTCAGACTTCTGTCACATTCCCCATTGTCTATCATAAGACTTCCCAGATAATTAAATATCTGTATATGCTTGTTTTTTTTTTTTGTTTTTTTTTGCTATATGCTAGCCTCCAGGAGAGCAATTCATTGCAACTTTCTTTGTCTCATATTTTCCACTGACATGAAGTGGAATAATTATATTGAATCGATTGCTAGGATTTGTTGCATTGTGTTGTGCTGGAAAATTTTTCTTGCTCAGATCAATCTTGCATATTTATAAATCTATAATTTGTCCATACATTGAATATTACTGCCATATCTGATATGGTGCTCCTGCTATCTATCTTGAGATTCTTGATAAAATCCAAAAAAGGGTCTATAATATTATTGGTCCTGACCTGGTAATCACTTTCCTATCACTATGGTTTGGCGTCATTGGACTTTTTTATGAATATTTTGCTCCTGTTATCTATCTTGAGATTCTTGATAAAATCCCAAAAGGGTCTGTAATATTATTGGTCCTGACCTGGCAATCACTTTCCTATCACTATGGTTTGGCGTCATTGGACTTTTTTATGAATATTTTGCTCCTGTTATCTATCTTGAGATTCTTGATAAAATCCCAAAAGGGTCTGTAATATTATTGGTCCTGACCTGGCAATCACTTTCCTATCACTATGGTTTGGCGTCATTGGACTTTTTTATGAATATTTTGCTCCTGTTATCTATCTTGAGATTCTTGATAAAATCAAAAAAGGGTCTGTAATATTATTGGTCCTGACCTGGCAATCACTTTCCTATCACCATGATTTGGCTTCATTGGGCCTTTTCTATAAATATTTTCAAGGTAATTGTTCTAATGAGCTTTCCTTCTTGGTTCCTTGGCTGCAGGAATTTAAGCATACTACTAGATTAGCAACTATCTTTAGTTGTTTTACCGTTAAAATATCTAGACGTAACCATATGTTCTCTTCTCATAGTTTCTTTTCTCACCTGTGGATGTTTCTTCTGGTTTCTTGCTTCCCTGTCACCTACAATCATCAAAGATTTAAATGCAACATAAATCACCATCTTCTGTCTCTCTGAATTCTGTTCTTTTATTTCCCTTTCTCTTCACTAATGTTTTCTCCCTCACTCTCAGTAGCTCTTTGAGTCTTAGTGGCTATATCACCTTACTTGTGGTGAAATGATTAAAAAAATTAAATAAAGAATACCAATGTTGTTTTTAAATGCAGCACAAGGCTTTTTTTAATATGGGAATACAACATAGGATCAAAGGCTAAAAATAGTGCCATCCCCTTTTGGGGGTGCCTCAGAAACCAGATAAGGTCCATAACACCCTCTCAATTTCTTGGGATATGGCTTCTCTGAGACTGAAATTAATAATAGGAACTGTATAATAAATGGTACATGGTTTTTATTTATATTAAAAAAAAAAAGAAAAAAAATTCAATTATTTTGAAATCTGTAAGATTAGTGGCTATGATTTTCTAATATCTCTCATATTGATACCTGCATTGCCTATACCTTTCTGCTTGTGTCGAACAGACATAGACAGTGGTGTAGTTTTGGTGTTACCCTCACCTCCATATAGCTGTAAGCCATCAACAGTGATTCATTGAATTTCAATTGACAGCTGTGTTTTGCATCAGCTGTGGTATTAGTGTCTTGTGTTTGGTACACAGTAATTAAAGTAGAAAAAAAAGGAAGAAAAAACAGCAAAAACAGAATGCAAAAAAACATGAAATGCATCTTTTAAATCAAGTCTTGAACTATTTCCTACTTTTCGCTTCACTGATCTGTGTTTTTGCAGGAAAGCACCATTTCCCCACCTACCCTCAGGCAATCCACATGGATTTAATATATTGATATGATATGGGAATATATTTGCTGGTGTTTTACATAAAAAAAAGATTTATTTTTAT
>OZ038493.1:33311491-33386491 GCA_964036315.1 Acanthosepion esculentum | reverse complement strand
ACTAGTCTAAAATTAATATAGTGTTGGTTTATCGTGATAGTCGATAAATGTTAACTAATTTGATTCTTGATGCAAGAGTTTGAAAGTTAAAAGCTGTCAGCAGATTTAATGTTTATACTATACAGTTAAAATATCTTTTTTTATTAATTTTTTCTTATTTTTACTTTATCATGTATCTTACTTACCAGTGTTTGTTGCTAGTGAACAAGTCATGTGACCTGTTTTCTTCATGTATCAGCGATTTTCATATTTTTTTCTCTTGGGAGAGGGGCTATAAAACCTGACCAAGTGACTATTTATCATATATCAGCTTTAAATTCGGTTTTAGCATTCAACATAATCCATCTAATTTGAGATAATATTGAAAAAAGCTGAGTTATAATTTGATTAATGTGGTTAAGCAACACTAAATGAGATAAATCATCAAATGAATGTATTCTTATCACTCTTCAAGATGTAAGGAGAAAAGCCTTTCAGTTATTAAGTTTTGAGTATTTTTTTTTTTTTTTCATCTTATTATTGTAGCTTTTTATCACAATTCTTTAACTGTTTTCCTTAATAAGGAGTGCAGATCAGAAATAATAACTCTCTAGTAAATCAATTGTAAGAAGACAGAATGCAAAAGAGACATCCCAACATGAAAATTACTAACTGGAGATACCAAAATCAAACTAGTACAACAATTTAAATATCTGGGAAGTGTTTCAACAGTGGATTGAAAGTGCAACACTGAAATTCCAAGACACATTGGGATAGGGAAACATACCTTCTTAAAGCTAAGCAAAGTATAAAGAAATAGAAAAATCTCACTAGAAACAAAGAAAAAAGTACTGGACTCTTATGTAATATCAGTCCTCCTATATGGCAGTGAATGCTGGACATTCTACTCCAAGATGAAGAGACTTGACGCAACAGAAATGTTCTACATAAGGATGCTGAGAATAACATGGACTAAACATGTGAGCAGCAACAATGTTTTAGAGAAAATTGAAACAAAATGGACACTTATACTTCACCTCAGAAAAAGAGTCAATATTTCTAAGGGGCATAATGACGAAAGAGGGCTTGGAAAACTTGATAAACATCAAGCAGATTGAAGGGAATAGGGTCAGAGAAAGATAATGCATAACCTACCTAATGAGTTTGGTAGAACATGATTTATGAGAGCTACAAGGGACAGCAAATTGTGGAGGGCCATAATTGCCAGCATCCTGAAGGGCACAGTATATAGTAGAAGGGAAATTTGAAATTGTATGCTTAACCTTGGAAATTCTGCCAGTTTGAGAAGGTTCCATAAATTCAAATCTGACCATATAGCTTTCATTCTGTTATATTGGTGTGAGTTTGTTTCAAACATCCTCGTCAGAACTGTTATATTCTGTGCTAAGGGAATAAATAAGTAACACCAGGTGGATACTAGAAAAAAGATTTATTGTACACAACAAGTACAAGATGAAATACGGTACAGTTATACACACAGGCCAATCTAGTAGTGAGTGCCACTAATTGAAAGGTTGAACATGCTTGCGTCGTCTCTCTCACACTCTTCACTCCCTCTTGAGTCTTTCGCAGACAGTGAACATTATAGGTACTTACTACCTATAGTGTAATCATTCATGGGGGTGACTGGTTATTCCATTACATCACATTCTTTATTTAATCTTGCTGATATACATTTTGTTCCATATAGTGTGACCATTTTTCTTGAAGTTCATAATTTATTTTTATTTCAAATGAAAACTTGGAATTATTTACATTATGTTGTCCTCATCTTTATTGTCATATGCACGTTTTGGCTGTTGTATTCTCCAACCTTCTTCAATTTTGAACCATTATTTCATCCACCAAGGTAGACTGTTCTAGTTCCATGTGCCAAACCTCATTCAGATGTCTCAGTTATCTCACTTTATCTCAACTCTCTCTAGTTTTTTGTTCACCACTACAGTAGCAAGGTATTGAACTCATAACTCTTTGGGTCAAGTCACTGGATCAAACCAATGTTTTTATCCACTGTGCCATGTGTCCTCAAGGATAATTTTATCCACTGGTGTTTTCACTTCTACATTATGTTTTCTGTTCTGGAAAATTTGTAGTTTATAATCAGAATTTGGGGAAATTTTTACCAGTTTTCTTTTTCTTCTTTTTAAATGATCTGCTCATGGCTTTGGTTCTTTTATTGTTTTTTTTTGTTGTTTTTTTTTATTATGTTGAATTGCTTAGTTATCAAAGTAAGAGTGAATTAATATATATACTTTATCCAATATTCTCTATCTACTGTTTGGTAAGGGTCTGTTTTACATGATAAGTCTTCTCTTCCATTGTTATGACCATTAAAACCATTAATAAAATATAATCACCCTCTATTTACAAGATCTGTCTGGAAATAATATTAATGAAAAAATGGCAGCTTAATCCTCTTCAAAGGACTCCATTTTGAATCCAACACATTTATCCCACAGTCACTTTTACTTCACAGAACAGTCCACAAAAATTTGTTTTCTTCTGTCTTGTCATTCATTGATTAACTTTAATACTTAAACATCTATAAATTTTCCATTCAACATCAGATTCAATATATACAAGGTGCGATGGTTAAATTGTCGCCATTTTGTATTTTTAATTTTGCGCGTACATGTTGTTTGTTTTTGATTTTGTCAGCTGCATGATATAGTATGGTCCGTTGGAAATCATCTGTGAGAAAAAGAGCACCATGACACAATTCACTCTACCAGAAATTTGGAAACGGCATGCTGTACTGCTTGGCATTCATGCTGGAATATGCTCCAATATGAACATTTCAAAGTGTTTGGGTGTCAATCTGAGGACAGTGCACAGTATTTGAAAAGAGTTGGATGATATATCCAGTCAACATCATGGTGTTTGGAGTGATCGCTAGTGATGGCGACATTATGCCTCCATTCATCTTTCCACAGGGCCTCAGACTCAACACGGAGGCCTACATAAAGTGCCTTGAGGAGGTAGTGCTGCCCTGAGTCAAGAATGTACCCGCTGGAAGACCCTATGTCTGGCAACAGGACTCTGCACCATGCCACACAAGCAGGAGAACCCTTTCATCTGGCCACTTAACTCCCCACTTGATTATTATGTGTGGGGTGCAGTTGAGTCAGAGACCAACAAAACTCCTTGTAAAAATCAAAGATGAAATGAAGGCAAGGATTATGGCAGAATTCACCAACTTAAACAAAGAAGAGTTGCAGGAAATTCTGAAGTCATCTGGAGGCCATGGTTGAAGCCAATGGCTATTTTATTGAATAAATTTACTCCTTAGTATTTCAAGATATTGTTGTGTAATTTTGGTAAATATGTCTGTTAAAATGAGATGTCAGTGTTATTTTCATTTTTGCATGATTTAGACAAGATTATATATATATATACTTTTTTTTTAAAGATTTTTCTCACTCCAATTAAGGCAATAAGGTCACTCAGACACAAGGAGTGTATGTTAGAGAATATAGAAAAAAAATACTACTCAGAAGAAAGAATAATAAAAGAACAAGAATTAAGAAGATAGAAAATACTGATTGACATTGCATTTACATTTTTGAAGCTCAAAACCATTTGGCAATCAAGAAGCTGGAAGGGAGATTTTCATATATATATATATATATGTGTATATATATATATATATAGGGGACACTGAGATCAACATCAGTCAGCAACAGTCTGTCTGATGCTTGAGCACAATGTTCAGACCAGACTGTGGCCAGTAGCTGCTGACCTCAATGTCCAAATTTTATTATTATTATTCATATATGCTTTATCTCTGATATTGAGCATTTTTACCCACAAATATAGCATACATATATTTTATATATATAAATGTGTGTGTGTGTGTGTGTGTGAGAGAGAGAGACAGAGTGGAAATGTTTTCATATGACATGTTTCACCTTTCTTGGCAGTTCTGCTATTATTACAATGTGGGATATTGCTGTAGCATACCTACAGACGATAATGGGTATGTCCCCATTCACATAAAATACTGTATGTTGTATGTTGGTTTGAAGTTGGAGATTCATTGTGGAATTCAATTGACTCACTTCTAGCAGTTGACTACTACTTCTACGTGCCGCTGGAGAATCTTATATGTGTGGTTCTTGTCCTAAGTATTATCATTCATTACCAGCCTTTGTTTGATTATTCTATTCAGTAACCTCTCCCTGGGTTACAACAGATATTTAATAAGAAAAGTGATAAAAATATAAATAAAAAGAAACTAGATGAAATCGCCTAGACAATATACTCAAACATATATTTAAAAAAATTTAACTTAAAAGTTGAAAATTTCACCATCTTTCCTCCTTTGTGTGTGCACATGTGTAGTTCCACCAGTTTAAACATCACTTTAGTTTGTTGATTGTTCTGGTTTATAAAAAATTTATATATAATTCGCTCTGATGTATGCCAATATATTACTTAATAAAATTACAATTTCATTTTTAGTATTTTGCTCTCTATAGATGTTATGATGTTGGTTTGGGGTTTGTAGAGACAAACGACAAATAACACGTAACAATAAAAAGGGTTTTATTGGTTGGTAAAAGGTACAGAAATCGCCTGAGTAGTCTATAACTAGCTCAGCCAAGAACTTTCTCTTGCACTCTGTCTCTCGACGTGCCACTATTTAAAGTCTTTAGACGCAGACAAGTTCATCTTCAAGAGGGGTGGTAGGTTTCCGACACAACAATAGACATAAACATTCTTCTTGAACCTGTAAACTCTCTGTAGGCTGGTATATGTTGCAACCTAGCAAATGTTACTGAATGAGGAATAACCAAAATGGAGGTTGGAAATGAAATGGTAATCTTTATGACATCAACAAAATACAATACTCGCCAGCAGTGTGAAGTAGGTAAACCACTGCTAGTTGTGGACTATTTAGACAGCATATTATCCCCACTTACAATAGTGTTGAATGTATTTCTGAGGATTGGGACATACCCATTAGTGTTCATAGTTATGGTATATAACACTTTCTTTCTTTCAATGCTCATTCATTTTCACTGATTTTTCTTTTTTATCCTTCCTTCCTTTATTCACCCATTCATATTTTGTTTTTCATTCTTTCTTTCAACATGTATTCTATTTGCCAATTTTTCTTTTTCTTCCTACATTCATTCATTCGTTTTTTCTTTCTTTCTTTTTTTTTCTGTTGTAACCTAGGAAGGGTTACTGAATGAGAAATAACGAAAACAGAGTTTGGAAATGAAATGGCAATCTTGAGAACATTAACAAAATATAATACTCGCCAGCAGCATGAAGTCGGTAAACCACGACTAGTTGTGGACTAGACAGCATATTATCCCCACTTGCAATAGTGTCGAATGTATTTATGAGGATTGGGACATACCCATTAGTGTTCATTGGTATGGTATATAACAATATTTATTAAGATTGTTTTGTGTGTCATAAAGCCATATGTACAGTCATAATGTCCTGGAAGACAAGCTTATTAATCACTATCACCCAATGTATTTTGTATATACTTTATTTTGTAAAAACACTTTCTTCACCTACGGTAGAATGCACAACTCACACACCTGAAGAATTTCAGTCACTGTGTGTTTTTATTGATCAGTGCATCCCCAGGCTATCTTTTTTTTTTTCATTTCACCCCAAGCAAGGTGACAAAACCACTAAGATGCAGGGTTTTATTAAATTCAAAAGAATGTAAGAAAAAAGAAAAACATTATTAAAGAACAGAAATAATAAAAAAACAGGAATTAGAATCTAGGAAATGTGTGATTTTATTGAGTCACCATCTCTGGAGTGGTTACCATCCAAAGCTAGAGAAGCCATTTTTGTCTTGTTATTAATCCATAGGTGGGGGAAGTTTATTGTAACATTCCAACATTTCAACTATATTTATTTCATGACCAATAACAAAGTTGAGTGGGATTTTGTCTTTTAGTGATAAGGAAGAAGATGGTATGAATAAACAATTTCTCTTTTTAGTTTACTTTCTGCAAACAAAAGCTTCGAAATTTTGTAAACTATTAATATATAGTCTGCATGTTTCATATTAAATAAAGAACACGAGTATTACATGTATGTATATTAGTCTCCAAACATACGGATATTTAAGAGATGCTCATCAACAGGATGCGTAAAATCCAAGGACAAAAGAAGAGATAGATTCCTACCTTTCCGCTGGGTATTTTCATTTAAGTGACTGTAAGGAACTCAGGTGGAGTTCAAACTCTGTTCTTCAGTTCCTCATTCTGAGTCACAATCCATTACACCTCATGTACATTCATAGTTTTATTGCAGGTGTGGCACAAGGCCGGTTTAATGTGGGAAAAGGGGGAAGTGGGGATAGGCCCGGGCGCTTCCACCCAGGCCGCTGGTCATTAGCTGGTCTTAGCTTGTCCAAACCGGTCAAAGCTGGTCATAGCTAGACGTAGCCGCGATACTACCAGCGCAGGGACGAATCCCTGCGACCGGCCTGTATCAGTGTGCAATCCCTGCCTAAAGGCGATTGTCCAGCGAGTAATCTGCGAACAGATACTACACGGGATTTACTTGACCTCCCACAGGGCCAGGTTGTGACACAAGGTCGGAGTTTAACGTGGGAAGGGGAGGGGGAATGGACCCGAGTTTTCACCCGGGTCGCAGTGCTTTGGCTTTAGCTAGTCATAGCTGGTCTTGGCTGGTCTTAGCTGGTCATAGCTTGTCCAAGCTGGTCAGAGCTGGTCATAGCTAGTCAGATGTAGCCACGATACTACCAGCGCAGAGACGAATCCCTGCGACCGGCCTGTATCAGTGTGCAATCCCAGCCTGAAGGCGATCGTCCAGCGAGTAATCTGCGAACAGATACTACACCGTGATCTTAGCCTAAAGACCGAGAAAGCGTGATCAAGGCCCGGGAAAAACCCGGGGCCAAGATCTTAAAAATAAGATATAGGGGGTATTCATTATAAGAAGAAATATGATTTTCTGTCATTTTTCTCTTCATAAAACAACATTCCAAATCCGCCAGCTAATAGAAGACAGTGATCTAGCTCTCTCTTTCTCTCTCTTGAGACCAATGTACTGATGATGATTGAACTATTACGTTGTTCAGAAAATAATATTTTCTTAAGAAACAAAAGTTGAAAGTGAGAAAAAAAGAAATATGCAGGCGACAAAGTTCGACATGTAAAGTGGAGTAAATTCTAAATTTAAATTTAAAAATTTCGGCATCTGTCTATATTTCTGAGATGAGGTATTATGTTTTTTTTTTTTTTAAAGCGTTTCACCTCAAGCAAGACAGGAAGCCACTAGCATGCAAGGGGCTACAGAGTGAGACCAAATAGGAGTGCTAGAGGAAAGGATGAAGAGAAGAATAGGGGATAGATCAAGGCATCTGGAGGTGTCGATTGACATTACATTTGAATAGTTGGAGATTATAGCTATCAGGGAAACAGGAAACGGGGAGGGAGTTCCACAGGTGAGAGGTGTGAGACATGAAGCTATTGAAGTAGAGGAGACGGCTACATTTAACAGTTTCGACAGTGAAAGGGTGTGATGCCAGCTTAGTAGAATGATTAAATTCATGAAGTCTGGGAACCAGTGTAAGCAGCTCATCAGATCAGTTACCATGAAAGTATTTGTAAAAATGACAGAGGGAGGTGATGGCACATCTGTGAAAGAGCGACTGCAGACAAGATGCCAGATCAGGGCCAATTATATTGCATATCCATCTCTGAATCTTATCAAGAACCTTGAGACAAACAGAAGGGGCACCAGACTATATAGAGCAGCAACCTGCCTTAACCGGGTATTGAACTCACACTCTTTGGGTCTTGTCACTGGATTTAACTAACACCTTTATCCACTGTGCCATGTGTCCTCAACTGCCAGTTAAGGCAGTGGAGAACTTTTAGAG
The DNA here is from genome assembly GCA_964036315.1 of Acanthosepion esculentum. Taxonomy (NCBI): domain Eukaryota; kingdom Metazoa; phylum Mollusca; class Cephalopoda; order Sepiida; family Sepiidae; genus Acanthosepion; species Acanthosepion esculentum. The sequence goes on along the minus strand of OZ038493.1, from coordinate 33,378,606 downwards.
GGGAATTAACAGGAGATAACTGATAACTGACATCCATATAACATGGCACGTGGAACTAGAACAGTCTACCCCAGTGAGCAAAATAAAGGGTTCAGTTCAACATTCCAACCACCTGACGAAGGCCGGAGCATACAATGGCCGAAACGTTGTAATAAATATGGCGACAAAGATGAGGACAGTAGTCGAAATAATGTAAATAGTGAAAAAATTTTGGCATTCCAAAATCTAATTATTTCCTGTTAGTACATAACTGTAACGTATACTCACATTTTTATATCTCCCCCTCCCACAAACATACGTAATTCCATCAGCAAAAACATTACTTTAATCTGATGAAGTCCTTTTATAGGACAAAAAAAAATTACACAGAATTTTGTTCAGTTTTGTAAATATCATAAATTATTTATTTTTATATCATATATATAAGATGAAATTTGAAAATTTTCTCATTCATTTCTTTAAAAGCGTAGATATTATAAATAATTCATTTTCACCTGTATTGTAAAAATCACTGTTCTTGACATCAGTAAATTCTCAGTTTGTTTGGTGTGTCATTGTCAAAGGACCATTTCAAGGACATTGAAGATCTTTAAGACTTAGATTTCATGTTTGTAATCTCTGGAACTGATGTTTAACCATATTAGCAAGAACTGATCTTTGGCTTCATTGATGTTTTGTACACTTTTGATAGCTTTTTATCTAAGTTTGAACTCTAAAAGAAAAATCATATCAGATTCCTTTCTGCCTATAATGTTGTTATTCTTGATTTTCTTATATTTTTGCTAAAATCTCTGGAACCAGTGCTGAACCAGATGAACAAGAACTGATCTTTGGCCACATGTTTGGTTGATGTTTTTTGTTATTTACAACAACTTTTGGATGAAACACAACTCTCTAAAATGCTATGTAAGATCTGACTTTTTAACTGTGCTGTTTTTTGGGTGGGTAGTTTGTCTCTTTCAGCACAGTATGATATTATATTCATGCTGTATCAATAAAACAAAGTACAATGATTTAGTTTAAAACAAAACACTCAGGAAAGACTTATCACTTTTTTCATAGGCATTGCCAGGATTTCAACTGTCCTGGGTAAGACGTTAAACTACATACATGTCCTGGGTAAGACGATAAACTACATCCAGCAGCAAGGGCTCTGATCAGGTGGTTTTGAGAAGCATGGAACCACCTCTTAATTGCTGGTGTGCCCAGATCCACCCTGACCCAGGGTGGTAGCACCTGTTAGGGTCCCATCTATGGGCAAATAGTTAACTATTACCAGCAATACTTTTTTGAAAATATTATTACTAGCAATACAATTTTGAAGGAAAAAAGTATTACCAGAAACAGATTTTTAACAAAACAAAACATTACCAGCAATAAAAAATTTTGTCGGCATTAAATAACCCATTGAAGTTGATATGCCGTAAAACAAAATAAACCAAACCAAACCAGGATTTCAATATTGCAATTATTAACAAGATTGTTGTAGCAATAATAAGATTAATTTACAAGATCTTGCAGCACACTACTTATAACTGCAGACATTAGGTAATAACACTAGCTTTTCTATAATATCAGATGATTTTAAGAAGCTCTACTATTTTGCTTTTTTTTTTTTAAGTACCTGTATCTGTACTTGTTGCGACATTCACCTGGTTGGTTGAGCTGGCTCCATTAAATGAGCCAGCTACACTGAATGATAGTTGACCAAGTGTAACAGCGTCATATTCATTCAGATATAAAAATCCAGAGCACAAGTTTCTGATGGAATTTGGATTTACAAGTGGTCCACATTTGCATGTATACACACTTTTAGGATAGTGTGATTGGGTTTAGAGTTTTCTTTCTCCTAGACTGGTTATCACCCAAGGCTATTCTTCTATTTTACCCATAACTGGGGGAAGAAGAGACAGATTCATATCTTTACCAAGAGTATTAGTTAATAAGTAAATATAATGACTTCAGCTCTCCGATTCCTCAATCCATGACAACACCATGCCTCCTTTTTTCCTTTTAAGTAGATATGATGTAATAAAAAAAAGACTTCATTACTTTCTGTACAAGCTTATATAAACTAAAACATTATCACTAATAAACAGGTGTTTTTACCAATCCTTCCCCTGACCAAAACCTAAGTGTGTATCTGCCATATTTTATTATCTAGAAATTTCTCCAAATTAGTAAATTCTTTCTTTGGATCTTGTAAATGGACGAGAAGGCGACAAATATGAGGTTGAGATGAGGCGTGATCTTCATTCTCTCGTTTGCTTGACTGATGCTAATGGGCCGACCGCAGTGAGTACTGATGACCATCCATCCATACATCAGTCTGTCCATCTTTCTGTCCGTTTATCTGTCTGTCTGGCCAGCTTTTCCACCCTTCCTACTTTGCCGCCTCTTGACTGTTTTTGCATGCAATGCCATTTTGTTTTAAACTCACTTTATGCTTCACTTGGTTCTGTGAGCTAATTATTACTACCTGGATTCCATGTAAACACTGCCTGGGGATTTTACACACTTTTACGAACTTGTACAACTGAATTAGGCTATGAGAATTAACTGACAGTTTGGAGTTTGCTTTTTCTCTTCTTTTCTTTTTTTCCTCTTTTCTGTTTTTGTTTCTTTTCTTTTTTCTCATTTTATTTTTGAGATTTTTATCCTCTAAACTATTTTTTTTTTGCTGTTCCCGGCCTATTTCCTCAAAAGAGTTGTTCAGTAGGTTCACACCCTGAAATGTAGTTTGTAGCTAAATTTTTATCTGAAAATTTTCACTGTATAAAATTTAATCTTTGTGATAATTATTCACTAAATTAAGGGCATTGACAACAAAGGTGATTTTGTTTAAAAAATATTTATTGTGTAAAATAAAAATCATCAGATTATGAATTTATTGAGGTTTTGATGGAACTGTTTTCATCTTTATCTTAATTTCTTTCATTTCTTATTTTTATTAAATTCTTCTTTTTCTCAAATAAAAAAATGAAGGAAGATAAAAAAATCATGAATCAGATTTCTCTTAGGCTCTTTTTATTTTCTCTTTTTTCTTTCTTTGCTGAGGTTCTTGGATCATTTTAGTCCTATTGTCTTCAAATCTTCATCATTGATAGTTGATTTTGGTTTGGTTTGGTTTGGTTTGGTTTGGTTTGGTTTGGTTTGGTTTACAGCATATCAAACTCAATGGGTTATTTAATGCCGATAAAATTTTTAATGCTGGTAATATTTTTTTTCAAAAATGTATTGCTAGTAATATTTATTTTTTAAAAACATTGTTGGTAATATTTTTTTTTCAAAAATGTATTGCTGGTAATATTTATTTTTTAAAATGTATTGCTGGTAATATTTATTTTTTAAAAACATTGTTGGTAATATTTTTTTTTCAAAAATGTATTGCTAGTAATATTTATTTTTTAAGAACATTGTTGGTAATATTTTTTTTTCAAAAATGTATTGCTGGTAATATTTATTTTTTTAAAATATTGTTGGTAATATATTTTTTTCAAAAATGTATTGCTGGTAATATTTATTTATTAAAAACATTGTTGGTAATACTTTTTTTCAAAAATGTATTGCTGATAATAGATTTTTTTCTTCAAAAATTTGTTGCTGATAATAATTTTTTAAAGTCTTTCTGGTATTAAAACCTCTTTTTACACTTTCATAGTGTTTTTACCCCAGTTTCAGGGTTAACTATTTGCCCATAGCTGGGATACTAACAGGTGCTACCACCACTGGTCAGGGTGGACCTGGGAACATCAGCAATTAAGATGTGGTTCCATGCTCCTCAAAACCGTCTGATCAGAGGCCTTGCTGCTGGATGTAGTTTATCGTCATACCCAGGACGGGTTGATTTTGTCCAACTTCTTCAATTGAACTCTCTTTTTGCAAATATTTGAAAAATGCATTGAAAGGTGTTTTAAGTCTAGGAATCAATGCAATTTACATTTTTTCTTGGATAATAAAAAATATATTATTAAAAATTAAAATTTAAAAAAAATGTCCAATTTAAAGCAAAATATAGAATTTTGTTTTGAACAACCATAGCAACTAAACTCGGAGAAAGAATGCAAGGTGAACAGAATGAATATCAGGTGCCTCTATGCAGACCCCAAAGTGGTACGACAGGAAAATAGTCTTTTTGATTAAAGTGTTGCATTATGAATTTGGTGACATAGTAATTGTGAGTTCAATCTCTGGGGTGGGCTGTGCAGATTTAGACTCAGTAGCAACAAGAACAATAATTGAGCGTTATTAGAGGGGATATCCAGAGATATGGACAGTGAAATGAAAACAGTCTACCCCTGGAGATTAAATAAAGGATTCAGTTCAAAATTCCTGAGATTCTTGCTTAAATAAATGTACATATTTATAGATTTAAATTATTATGCAACTCTTTTTTTTTTGTATCTATCTATCAGGTGCTGAAAAGTTTTTTAATCATTGGTATCACAATATACTATATCTGGCAGGAAGCCTTCTGATCAGGAGATAGGTGGTTTTGAGGATGTTCCCAGATCCACTCTGACTTGGAATGGTAGCACCTGTTAGGGTCCCAGCTATGGGCAAATAGTGAACCTCCAAACAAAGGCAAAACACGATGAAAGTATAAAAATACATATTTATAGTAAAATTACCAGCATTACATTTTATAACAAAATGAACAACAGTACAGTTTATCTGTAGTTGAAGCCATAAAATTGTGTTGAAAATATTTCTTTTTTGGCATTAAATAACCCAAAGAGATTTGATATGCTGTTAAACAAAATAAACCAACCAACAATTCTTAACCTCACCCACTGCTCAAAATCTAACCGAATGCCCAAATATCAGAATATTTCTGGGGCTCATAATGAGGAAGGACGGCTTGAAAAATTTGATACTCACAGGACAGAAAACTTTTTAAAGGAACAAGAGACTGGAGGGTCATGATCTTCTACATCCTGAATGGACATGGCTCATAAAAGAAGAAGGGGTGGTGGTACCTTCTTGGTTGAGCAAAAAAATTGTCACCTCACCCCCATATATATATATATATATATATATATATATATATATATATATGCATGTTATATTTGCATATAACTGTGTAAATTTATCTTAATACATACATACATACATACATATATATATATATATATATATATATATATATATATATATATATATATATATAAATATAAAAGTGAACATTGAAGTCAACACTTAGAGGTGACAGTCTGTTTCATGCTAGATGCAATCGTCAGGCCTGATGATTGCATCTAGCATGAAACAGACTGTCGCCTCTAAGTGTTGACTTCTATGTTCACTTTTATATTTACACACGCTCTATCTCTGATATTGAGCACTTTATCCCATAAATATAGCAAAGTTTAAGACTATATTTCTTTATATATATATATATATATATATATATATATATATATATATATAAACTAAATCAACCTTTAATAACTTTAATTTTGAACACATACTGACTCTATTTGGAAATTAAGAATATATTGACTTTCAGCAACAGCACGGACACATCATTTAGTATAGTCATATAAAAAAGGTGTTCTTGTGAATGAGTAACAGATTCACTGAAAGCTCTCAGAACCAATAAAAGTTTGGACAATTTTGATATTCATTAATTACAGAAACGACACTTGTGCATATGCAAGAAAAACATCATAAAAACCTAAAAAGATGTACCTTGTCAGTCTTGTTCAACAAAGCATGTATTCAAGAGGGATTGCTACCCAAAAATATATTTATATATATATAATGAACATACATACGCACATACATGTCAGTTGTTTTAGAAATATATGAAAGTATATGGAAATATATTTAGAAAGTATATGGAAATATATTTAGAAAGTATATGGAAATATATTTAGAAAGTATATGGAAATATATTAATTCTCTTACAAACCTTTTTCTTTTAATCATTTCACCTTAAGAGAGGCAATAAAGTCTGTAATGCACAAGGGGGTTACTGAGAGAGAATATGGAAAAAATGCTACTAAGGAGAGAGAACAATAAAAGAACAAGAATTAAGAAGATAGAAGATACCGATTGACATTACATCTACATTTTTGAAGATCAAAGTTATCTGGAAATTGTCAGTCTTGTTTGACAAAGCATGTATCAAAGAGGGATTGCCACCCAAATACACAGCAAATATATATATATATATATATGCCCGCAACAACAATGTGCACATGCATGTCAGTTGTTTTTTAAATAAGTGTATAGAAATATATTTACACCAATTCTCATATATATATATATATATCTATATATATATATATAGTTGTGATATATAGTATAGGCATTTTCATGGGCCAGGTGAAACAAAAGACAGAGGAGTAAACTGAGCTTGGAATGGTATAAGCGATTACACCTTCCTTGTCGGATACACCTGCCAAAATGCTTAGTTGAGGAAAAGTACAGAAGCAAAAAATAAAACTGCTGATGATAAAGTTAAGAATTCTTTTGTCAAAAACCTTTTCTTTTTTGGCTTTGGTAAAGTGATATCTTCAATATAGAAAGGCTCTTGGTGTCTACTGTTGTTTGAGATCTCACTCCAAGCTATGCTATGTATCTCAAAGGTAAATCTGGTGAACATTTGGCACCAGCCGAAGTGAAAATTTGGAAAAAAGCAAATGATGATATCAGCAAGGAAAGATATTACTATGTAGATAGATAAGTAAATAAATATATAAATTGATTGAAGGATAGATTGGCTAAGTGTAAAAAGGTTGTAAAACCTGTAAATAATTTTCAAATGGGAAGAGAGAATTTTTTTTAATTCAATATAAAGCATTTTCTAATATTTTTTGGGTTGTATTTATTTAAAAGATTTGATTTGAAAATTCTACAAACACTACATTTTCATACACTTCAATGATTTATTTCATTACAGTATTACGTTTTTGTGGTGAAATTGGGTATAAAAAAAATGGAAATATACCTTTGCCATTTTGAGTAATGTTAGGCAATTGTCCTTTTTTCATCACCCATACATCAGCTTTCTCATAAATTTTAACACATTGGCTCCCAAGCCTCATTTCCCTTGTTGTCCCAGGGTCGCAGCACTATATCTTTGTTATATTCTGTGCTAAGGGAATAAACACATAACACCAAGTGGATACTAGAAGAAAGGTTTATTGTACACAACAAGTACAATATGAAATACGGTACCGTTATACACACAGGTCAATCTAGTAGTGAGTCCCACTAACTGGAAGGTTGACGTGCTTGCATCATCTTGCTCTCACACCCTCTCCAAGTCTCTCATAGACAGTAGACTTTATAGGTTGTTACTACCTACTGTGTAATCATTCACGGGGGTGACTGGTTATTCCATTACATCAATCTTAAAGTTAATAAAAAAACAAAAAAGTAAATCCATTTTGTGCTGAATGTGAAGGTAATCCTTGCTTTTGCCTTGAGTGTTTCAATAAGAGACATTTAAAATAAGAATGAATTCAACTTTTCCTTGTTGTGTAGCAGTATGTGCTTTTATATTTTTTCTTTCATATCTTTTCAAGAAACCACACATTAGGAATATGATTTTTTTATTTATTTATTAAGATTCTGATTTCTATTAGATTAGAATTTTTGTTTATTTTACTGGTTGTAGGCATTACTTTAGTTCCCTAAATAAACAAAGCATACTTTTTAATTTCATAATGTTTTGCCAATTAAATTTTCAGTTGATTCAGTCTTTTATTTTACCTGAATGCATGGTATGTAAAAACAAAAGAAAAATGACCCCAAAAAATAAAAGTAGAAATTCCAAAACAAAAAAAAAAAAAAAAATCAAGAATATTTAAATTTTTTTGGAAAAAATGTTGTTCTGGTGTACCATGATCTCATAAGTAATCAATCATAGCATTCTACGCTGAATAATCCTCAGAAAATAAATTGGAAAAAAACCCACCAGATTGTTGTTTTGGCCTTGCAGACATACCACCATGACACTCTGATGGGTAAGTGTAGGAGCCAATGTGTCAGAAAAGCTTTCATAATATGAGTAAGGAAGTTAACACACTACACACTTGGTTTTTGAATTTTGAGGAAAGGTAATAATATTAGCTGTTTCCTTATAAGGAAACATTCAATATTTATTGACCAAACAGCCAGTGCTACTCTCAGTTAAAATTTATAAAATTTTTCTCTGAAAACAATTTTCCAGTAAAATAGTTTTTTCTAAGTCCAATAGCTGTTATCACTCTTTCCAGTTTTATGGGGGAGATTCTTTCCTAACCAATTGTTTGAATTAGTGTGGAGCGTCCACATCATGATTGTGTTATTTTTCTATTTGAGTTCTATCCATTTTAGTTGTTGTGGCTATTGAATGTCCTAAAGTGATGCTGTTTTTGTTAATTGGTAAAGTTCTTTGTGATTCTGCAGTGCCAGTCCACAAAGTTTGAATAAAGATATTCCTTGCTAAGACCTATGGTCTTCACTCACATGAAACCAATTTTAAAATTGACTTGCTACTAAAATTTCAGCGGTATGAACTAGTATTATGATCCTGTACTTCATAGGGAGTGTGAATAGGTTAAAAGAAGGGTTTCAGGAGATATCTTATGTTTATTTTGTGTTGTTAATGATAAACAACCCCAATTAAACAACCAACTGATATTATAGATAGCAAAACAAGTTGTGGTGATATTGGGTATAAAAAATGTGAGTTAATAAAGATAGTTCTATTTTTGTGCCAGTTGGATTTGATCCTGGAGTTAATCAGGCAAATTTTTAGATTTTTTCCTTATTGCCTCCCAATTTTTCTACAATTCCATCATTCCTTTAGCTTTTCTAATTTTCTGCACTAACAAATCGAGAAGAGGAAAATGTGTGAGGATTAAGCCATGATATTTGCTATTTTTGACCAGAAATCTTTTCATACATTAGACTGTATATTATACATTGAAAATTGTCAGGCGTTAATCTCAGCATTACTGAGAAAATCAGGCTATTATGTAATTTAAACCTATTGCTAATCTTATTACTGTAGAAGTATCCATTATATCCCCATAATCTTCACTCCCTACTCTCTCTTTCATTTATAACACACTAGCATTACCATTTTAACAGTATCTCTCTGGATTTTAGTATATATAAAAAAAAATAACTTTAGAAATGCAAAGTTAACATTGATTTACTTACATTCTTATATAATGAATTTCAAGTAAGATTATTGTTATTGGTCCTGACCTGACATCTTGGCTTCAGTCACTTTCGCACTGCTGTAATGTAGCTGTCTATAAATACTTTCATGGTATCTCGATTTTATGAATTTAAGCATAGTACCAGATTGGCAGCAAGATCTCATCATTTTACAGTTGAAATGGCTAGATGTAACCATAATTTCTCTGTGAACAGTTTCTTTTCTCACACTTCTCAGTTGTAGAACTCTTTTCAAGCTTCTGTCTATATTTGTCTATATTTCTGAGATGAGGTATTATGTACAGTATTTACATTATTCGGACTATTGTCCTCATCTTTGTCGCCATATTTATTACAACATTTTGGCCGTTGTACACTCTGGTCGACTTCAGGTGGTTGGAATGTCGAACTGAACCCTGTATTTCGCTCACTGGGTTAGACTGTTCTAGTTCCACATGCCATGTTTTCAATCTTCTTGCTCTCCAGTCAATTTTGATCTTCAAAAATTTAAGTTTAATGTCAATTGTTATTTTCTGTCTTCTTAATACCTCTTCTTTTAATGTCCTCTCTCCTTAATAATGTTTTTTTTAATATTTTCTAACACTCAGTAATTCCTTGAATAATTATTTAAAAAACAAGAAGATATTTTAATATACTTATTTAGAACATAGTTCTGTCTTTTGTATTAATTTCAGACATCATGGAATTCTTACAACTTTTTTTTACAAGTGAAAGGAAGTACTGTATTTCTGAAGAATCCTTGGCTACGTGAATGGAACTTATTTTAGAAAATGAAGGTTATTTGAATGATATAAGTTTGGATTTTTAATTAGAAAGCATCCTTGAGGTTTGTCACATAACCAAGAAAAGGAATATTAATAAAAGTTCAAGATGCACTTTAATTGTCAACAGCTGTTTCTCATCTGTTATTTTCAAGCTAACATTCATTTTCAGCATTTATAATCATTTTCAGCATTTATAATCATGACAAAGAGGGTTTTGGTTTTCGTTAGCTTTACTTTGTCTCTGGTAAAGTTGGCCACGAGTAAATGTGGCAACATAAAGTCATTGGGAATATCTCAACATGAAAACAATTCGGTGTAAGTGTTGGAACTCTTGTTGGGAAATATTCACTTGTAAAAGTTTGACTGAACTTTTAGAACAATCTGAAATCTGAGTTTTGATGTTCTTATGGGATAGCGTGATGGAATGAGAAATTGCCAAGTTTGAATTAGAGTCAGGTTCATTACATTTGCTTATGTGCAAATATCCTTGGGAAAGATGCAAATCTGTCTCTTCTTCCTCCAGCTATGGGTTAAATAGATGGACAGAAGGTGCCCTATAGCTATTCTAGAAAGAAATGGCAGCCTACTGCAGGAGATTTTCTGCATAGTTAGTATTAAATCGAAAGATATATGATTGCTCAAGTGTGTATTGTCTATGTCACTTGTGTTTGGAAGCTGGGAGATGAGGGTCCTGAAATCTTTCTATTCTCAGTTCATTAGCTCTTTGACAAAAACGCTGCAAGCCTCTTGCTGCTCTGTCACTATTTCTATGAAAAGTGTTCAGATGAACTATACATTAGTTCCACCAGTCCTAACCTTCACGGATAAAACTCACCATGCTATGTACATTCTAGCAAACTACGCTCATATTCCATTAATTGATGATGAGATGTAATTTCCACTTCAGCAGCTTCTTCTCATGAATCATTGCTTTTTGGAAACATCTACTCAGAGGATGCTTCCCCGATCATGACAATCTTAACTTGTTTAGGGTTAACCATTATCTTCCCCACATATCTTCATAAACGGTACCTCTTATTCTATAACCCTCTGCCTCGAGTGGCTCTTGTGTCTTATACAGGGTGAACATCATTTGAAAAAAAAAAAATTTACATGCCTCCTGTAACCATTTTTAGGGTTTTGGGAGTACCATACTTTCTGCAGTTGCAGCAGGAATGGATGTGTCTTGGACAATATAGCCTGATAGACTCCTATCCTTCTTTGGACTGTTTTTTTTATTCAACATTGACACAGTTGCAGAGTATTTTGGATTCAGCCAACACCTTATTGATAATCCTGTCTGTATCAACACTTTATCGGAAAACAGATTTACTATTCTAAGTGTGGTGTGGTTGTCTTTTCATTTAAGGATTTTAAAAAATTCTTTTTGGTTTTTACATGTCAATTGTCTCTATGTAAACAGGAAGATTTTCATTAATTCCTGAAGTTACCCAGGGTTACCTATGTTGGCCTACAGTCTGTTGTGTGTTTCTTTTGTAAGATGATAAATAAAGTCTACTTTTAAAATGTTTACTTTGTTTTTATTGGTAATTCTGTTTCATAGTTTAACTTTTTAAAATTAATCAATGATCATCTTTGATGAGAGTTGATTGAAAAGATGGCTACTTAACAAGAAATATACTACTTTTTCTTTTGAAAGTTAATTTCAATATGTCTCCATTTCTTACTGCCTAAACTATTAGGTCATCCCATAAGTTCTGTCCAAATTTTAACTTTTTCTTAAAATGAACAAAATTTAAAGAGTATTTTATAATGTCTAATGGAGCTTAAATTTATTTTTATGTTTAGATGCATTTAAACTGATCAAATTTTATTTCAGAGAACAATAAAATTAATTTTGTTTGATTAAAACCTTGCTAATATGGAAGTACCCAAGAATCATTTGAGGTACATAATGCCTTATGAGTTCTAGAAAGGAAACTCAGCACCCGAAGCGGCTAGAAACATTCACTCAGTTTATGGAGAGGAATGTGTGAATGAAAGAACTTGCAGAAGATGGTTTGCAAAATTCAGAGATGGAGATTTCACCCTTGAAGATGAAGATCAAACCGGACGTCCAGTTGAGTTTGATGAAAAGCTTCTTGAAGCAGCCCTTGAAGAAAATCCTGCTTTATCAGTTGAGGAATTGGCAGTGGTTCTCAGTTCAAACCATACAACCGTTCATCGTCATCTTCAACAACTTGGAAAAGTTCCTAAACTTGGAAAATGGGTGCCTCATGAATTGTCTGAAAACAACCTCAAATCCTGAGTTGACATCTACTCTTCTCTCCATTCTCGCAAACTTGTTTCACCTTTTTTTGATAGACTTGTGACTGGCGATGAAAAATGGATCTTTTATTGAAATGTTAAGCATCGTAGACAGTGGCTTGGTAAAGGGGAAGGACCCCAGCCACAGCCGAGAAGGGAACTTCATGGGTAAAAGGTTCTTCTTTCAATCTGGTGGTATTGCCAAGGAATAATCCACTTTGAATTCTTACCACCTAATGCAACAATTAATGCTCAAATATACTGTCAGCAATTAGAGCATTTGTACCAAGCTTTGAGGAAAAAAGACCTGCTCTAGGGAATTGAAAACAGGTGATGTTTCATCAGGACAATGTGCGACCACACACAGCAAGAATCACGTCACAAAAGATCGAAGAACTTGGTTGGGAGAAAATTCCTTATCCACCTTATTCTCCCAGCCTTGCTCCTTCAGACTACCATTTGTTTCGTAGCTTACAGAATCATTTGGAAGAAACAGCTTTTGTAACACAGGAAGAGGTTAAAACTGACATTTGTGAGTTCTTCGAATCAAAGCCAAAAGAATTTTACAGTAATGGAATTAGTAAGCTTGTTAATAGATGGAAGGAAGTCATAGATAATCAGGGAAAATACATTGTTGATTGAATCTGTAATTAAATGTAACATTTGGTCACTTGTTTTCTTTATTCAAAATTCGGACAGAATTTATGGGATGACCTGATACATCCAACAGCAAGGCATCTGATCAGGAGCTTTTGAGGATTGTGGAATCACCCCTTAACTGCTGTTGTTTCCAGGTTTACTCTGACCTGGGGTAGTAGCATCTGTTAGGGTCTCAGCTATTGGCAAATAGTTAACTCCCAAACTGTGGTCAAAACAATATGAAAGTATGAAAATAAATTTTTGAAGTAAAAATACCAGCAATATTTAACAACAAAAAAAATTATAGCAATACATTTTTGAAAAAAAAAAAAATTAGCAATACATTCAATTCTTAACAATTTGAGCCTTGCATTCCTGAACAATTTTAACCCTTCTGCCTGAGCTCCCGAGTCAAAATTCACAAATAATTGGTATGTAATATTCCACGGTAGATGTAAAAATAGTTACAAGTGTTTATCCACCATGAAACTGGTAGCTGGGCATTAAGTCATTTTTCTCTACAACTATTCAACCGGTGGCTGGTCATTACGTCATTTTTCTCTACCACTGCTCAACTGGTGGCTGGGTATTAAATCATTTTTCTCTACAACTATTCAACCGGTGGCTGGTCATTAAGTTATTTTTCTCTCCCACCAGTAAAGAGGTAGTCAAGGCTCAAAGGGTGAAAAGAAACCCTCTTTACAAATGTATGTCAATGAAACCTGATCTACCAACTGATTTCTTACAAAGAATTCATATTCTAATCATGCGAACCTATCCTAAAAATCTTGTCTGCATTAAATAACCCATTGAGGTTGATATGCTGTAAAATAAAATAAACCAAAGTAAACCTAAACTGCTTGTACTATCAATGTTAAATGATTGAGTTTGCTCTACTATTTCACTGATATCCTGGGAAAGAAGAAATGTGTTTATACCTCTCTTAGGGTTAATAGCGCAAAGGGAATGCAAACAGATTTGGTGAAATTTGAACTCTAGTTAATCATCCAATTTACTGCACCAATAACAATTATACCAGCTGAATCTCCATTACTTTGCCATAAAACTAAAACAACAAGTTATGGTCTGGAATTGAGCCTGCTTTTAGTTTTTAAAAACAGCCTTAAATGTAGTGTCAGGTCATTTGCATTAAATATTCTATGAAATGTGCCTTGTTTGCTTTTAGAAAAAAAAAATGCCAACACAAACCACAGGTGATATTGTTATGTGCATACGTTTTCATTTTTTTCATTTGTTTGTTTTAAAAGAAAGTCTATCTTCTAATCTGCTAATTCATTTAACTGCTTAACCTGCCAGCCTGTTTTCTTACCTGTGTACTTATCTATCTATATAGAATTGTTAATTTATCAAACTTTGAACAAAAATAAATAAAACTATCAACCTTAAATTCCGCTTTCAGGTTTTAAGACATTTGATCAGATTTAAGGTTTGTTTCTCTTTCAAATGCTGCAGCTTCTCAAAATATCTTTCTGAAGTTCTCAAAATAAAAAGCTGATGCTTATCTTTGAAGCAAAGTGTTTATCCCAGATGGAAATATGTTACACTTTAAGGAAAAGGAATATATATATGTGTGTGTGTGTGTTTTTAAGATTCTTTTTTTAAATTTATTCTGTTTTATTTTTTTTTTACTTCAACTTGCAAAAAGTCTTGAATCTATTTAAATTTGTTTTCTTAATTAGTGAACTGACTTCAACTGAATTCTGTAAATGTTTCAAATGTTTTAAACACAGAAGAGACTTTGCTGTATTTGTTTTGAATACAAAGTAATTTGATAGAAGAACTTTGCATTTTTAATGAAAAATGTTGGATTTTAGAGAAATTTAGGTGCTTTGGTGCTTAATCCCCATCAGCCCTTAAAAGATTCCGATTGTTAAATCCTTGGAGTTCAGATGGAATTGTTGAAAAATCAATATGTAATGTTGGTGTAATTAAATTGATAGATCTTAAAAACAGTTAAAAATCAAGTTTTGAAAGTTTATTTTATATGAAATTGATTTGTCTTTCAAATGATATCAAATTTAGCTTACTTGTTATTGCTGGTTCTTGATATGGTTTTGGAAATCTCCAATTTTATAAAGATTCTCTGGTAGCAGTTAAATTCCATAAAGTCAAAGACAAGGACAGACAAACCTGAAGAATAGAAGCAACAAAACGGTTGTATTAATTCAATGGGTTTAATGTACAGAAAAGGGTGTATGCACAATAGGTAAAAAGAAGGCTGAAAATGTAATTTGTATTTTGTGGACTTAATTATTAGAAGAGTGTGCAAGTAACAAGTGGGCTTCACAGCTTCTGTATTCCATTAACATTGGAAAGGATGGCTCCAATAAATGTGTGGTCATTACAGCTGTCAGTTGCAAAGAGGACGGTTTCGGGATCGAGTTTACCGCATGGTCCCAAGAAGGGATTCTGATTGGACAGTAGTTAGCCAATCAGAGTCTCGGATTAGTAAGGGTTTCAAGTTCAAGGTTAGCTCCCTTTACTATCCCTTTGAAATTCTTATAACTTTGTAATAGTTGTAGATTTTCAAACAGTGTAGTTCCAGCCCTCTAGCTGATTTTGTGATGGGTGTTAATGCTGTATATTGAAATACAGTGCTACCCACTTGCATTCAGTGGGAGTATTCAACTGTTACACAATATTTGTCCTCCTGCATGGCAGTGAATGCTGGACAATCTCCTCAAAGATGAAGAAGAAGCTTGAAGCAACAGAAATATGGTTCTACAGAAAGATGCTGAGGATACTATGGACTGAACAACGATGTGAGCAACGATGAGATTTTGGAGAAAATGGAAACAAAAAGGAAACTTAACATCAGGAAGAGAAAAATTGAAATTTCTGGGACATGTAATGAGGAAGAAGGGCTTGGAGAATCTGATACCCACAGGACAGATTTAAGGAAAGAGGGACAGAGGAAAGCAGTGCATAACATACTTGATGGACTTGAGTAAATGGATGGTAAAACAGGGTTTGGGAGAAATAACAAAAAGACAAAACTTATTAAGTGCTACAAGGGACAGGTTGATGTGGAGACCATGATCGCCAATGTCCTGAAGGGACATGGCACATAAAAGAAGAAGAGTTTAAATCAACTAGTATATTGATGAGTTAGACTATCTAAGCCTACAGATTCAAAGATAATCTTTTCATGAGGTAGTGATCAATTAATATAGATTTTGTTTTCATTAATACATTTTACTGGAATTTTACTGTAATATATTTTGTGAATATGTGGCTTGTCCTTAACATGGAGAGTGGAATTGCAAAGCCAAGTGCAAATGCTAGTCTTATCTATTTCATGCACTTTCACACTAATGCCCTTGGGAAAGGCATGAATCCATTTTTTTCTTCCTCCATTGATGCGTTAAATACTAATTTAGATTGGGCTCTCTGGCCTTGGTGGCAACCAGTCAAAGAGAAGGAAAACAGTAAATTCCAAACCATAGAGAATGCAATGGTAAGTCCCTCCACTATCATTTGCAAGCTGTCATTACAATCTACAGGTATTTAAAAAAAAACAAAAAAAAATTTATAAAAAGCTTTAATTGCACAGATCCTGAAGAGCCATGGTTTGAAAGAATTTTAACAGAAACCAAACAATAGTCGTCACGCAGCTCATCAATGCACACTGGATTGTAATTGTTATCAAGACAAACAGTGAAATTCTTTCTTTCCTTCTTTCTTTTTATGTGCCATGTCCTTTCAGGATGTCGGCAATCATGGCTCTCCACTTCCTCCTATCCCTTGTAGCTATCAGTAAGTTTCATCCCTTTGCCACCTCCCCCAGACCAACAATACATTTTATGATTTACAAGCTATATATCTAAAAAAACATACCTTCACATAGAAAGTAAAAAATTATGTACAAAATATCTATAGTTGAAAGCATAAAATTACGTGCAAAATATTTAGATTTTGGCATTAAATAACCAATAGATGTTGATATACCACTGAACAAAATCAAGCAAGCAAGCAACCAACAGTATTATTATGTTAGACGATGTATAAATCTTGGTAGTTCGCAGCATCTAGATAAACAGTAGCCTATCACATATTTCAACTTTTGATCTAGACCTCCCAGATGTGCATTTAATATTACAGGTTTATGGATTAAGGCTTTGTACAAATACTGGTAGTCGATAGAGTTGGGTGTAAATTTCACCAACTAAATACCTCAACTTCCCATATAACCCACCTCCAATATTTACACTGAATATGATAGTATAATGGATTGATTTGATCTGGGTTTTTTAATGTCTTCTTTTCTTATGTGCCACGTTCTTTCAGGACATAGGCGATCAAGGCTCTCCACCTCCCTTTATTCCTTGCAGCTTTTAACAAGTTCCTTCCCTCTGCCATCTCCCCAAGACCACGTTCTATCATCCACTTGCTTGAGCTTGCCAGGTATGTCATGCGTTACTTCCTCTTATCTTTCTTTCCCTCTATTCGACCTGTGAATATCAGATTCTCCTTTCTCATTACATGTCCCCGAAACTTCAGCTGTTTCTTCCTGATGTTAAGTATAAGCCTCCTCCTTGTTTGCATCCTCTCCAAGACCTCATCATTGCTCAGTCCATGATATCCTCAGCATCCTTCTGTAGAACCACATCTCTGTTGCCTTGAGTCTTTTCTTCATCTTTGAGGAGACCGACTGTGAAATTAGCAAAGCTAAATTCAAATTGTAGCCTCATCTGTTTCATTCACTTTCATACTAATGCCCTATTTCCATTCTCTTATTAATATTTTGGTTATATATATATACCTTTGAATGTATCAAAGGTAGTTTTTAGCAGACATTGGCACTAAAGCTTATTTCATGTACACTTCTAAAACCATCTCAAATTGCACTATATTATTGTATCGGCCAAATCGATAGAATTGTTAGGAAGAAAATTTTATTGAGCTCTTCATTCGAATAATCCAATTTCCAAAAGTAGCCAGATTTGACATGAAAATACCTCAAAATCTTAAACAGTATTTCCTAACTCTACTTTTCAAACTTCCTACCCAAACTGTAACTTAACTCATAAAGTCTTTCTTTTTTCTTCTTTTTGATGATATTTTGGAAAGAACTATACCCTAGAAATCTAAGAAAAGACAAGCTAAAACACTGCTAAAAGGTGATCCCATTGGTAATCTGAATTTTTACTTTTGAAAAAAAAACTTTGCCAAATGTGAAAATTAATATTGGTTTGTGATGAGTCAGTAAATTTTTATAATTTTACATATTGGTGGAGAGGTTAAATTTTACTTTTGTTTCATAAGAAAATTCTATTGTGTGTTCAATGTTGTTTCATTTATTTACAAGATGAGGTAATACTTAAAAGCACTTATAATAATCCCTGCTTAAGGCAATATCATGTTGAAACATTGGTTCCTGTATGATCACCAAAGTTAAGCAATGTTGAGCCTGGTCGATATTTCATCCCTTGATTTCTAATCCTAAATAATTTTGGCATTAAATAACTCACACAGGAGTGGATATATCAATAGACCAAACATACCACATTAAACTAAATTGGGAGGTTTTACTAGTCCGGAAAATTAAATTAGTATTTGAAAGTAATTAATATATATCATTATCATCATCCAACCATCGATTGCTTCAATCATTGGAGAAGAGGAAATCCATGACAAAAGAAACAGATTTTTGATTTTTCTTCTTCATGATCCTTTCAGTGGACTTTTAGATAGCTTGGCAGTGCCCATATCTTCTCCAAGCTCTTGACTGACAGCCAAAAACCACAGAATATGTTGGTCAGATTATGGATTCAGAGTTGTCCTTGTTCTAGACTGGTTGCCACACAAAGCTATAGGACCCAATCTAACCTGCTATTTAACCATAGCTGGGGGGAGAAGAGATGGATTCATACCTTTTCCAAGAGTATTAGTATGTAAGTGAATGTAATGAACTCGACTGCAATTAGAAACTCGGATTTCTGATTCCTCAGTATGGGCAGCTATCCAGTACTCCATTGTGGCTTGTGCCTTCAATTCCTGAAGACGTAGAGTTTTCATAAAAGAGTTGATCCTTTGCATTTCAGATTTTCTTCCACTTATAAAATACTAGCTTTGATCAACTCCTGATCATGCTAGAATTTCCACTTTTCTACCAGAAACTGTAACTAAGGTCAACTCAGTGTAGTTACAGTATGAAAAACAGGATGTTGGAGAAACACAAATGTATCTGAACAGGCATCTCCAACAGGGATTAGCTAGCCACTCTAGTGGACTCTATACTTGAGATTGAAGGATAACTATTACTAGTCTAATTTTAAAGAATGAAGACTCTAATTACACAAGAACATGGAAGTTATCCATCTTCAATGTGAGTGTCTATTGACTTGATCCTCAAACATTGCAATATCTGGCTTTATAAAAATTTTATTACTAATTTTATACTATCTTATTAATTAATCTTTTTATTAATTAATCTTTTTATTAATTAATCTTTTTATTAATTAATCTTTTTATTAATAGTCTTAATCTGTATTATTATTTTGGCTCTTTTGTAGCTACTCATTATTTTTCACTATTTTGATTTTATTACTTGATTATTGTTTGATTATTACATGATTATTATTTATTACTTGGTTACTGTTTGATTATTACTTGATTACTGTTTGATTATTACTTATTGATTACTGTTTGATTATTACTTATTACTTGATTACTGTTTGATTATTACTTGATTATTGTTTGATAATTGTTTTATTATGACTTGATTATTATTTATTACTTGATTACTGTTTGATTATTACCTGATTATTATTTATTACTTGTTACTGTTTGATTATTACTTGATTATTCTTTGATTATTGCTTATCTTTTTGGTTTTTAGGTTGAACAGTGCAAAATCATAAATAAATAATTTTTAACATGACTTGAACTTGCATCCTCAAGCTTCAGTGCCTACTTTTTAAAGTTGTTATTGTAATTATGTCAACTATAGAATCATTTCTGGGCTTCAGATTAGAAATCAGTTTGTTTTCCTTTCTTTCCTGATTCTTTGTTTTTTTACTTAGAGTTAGTACATTCCTTTTTTTAGTTACTTCCATAATGGTTTTTCATATTCTTATTGTATTACTTTCTCCTAGGGTTGCACTGATTAATCGTCCGATAATCAGTAATTGGTCATATCAGCATTTACCGATTAATCAATCTTTGGTTCCTTTTTTGCTTTTACCAATTAATCAGTTCCCATACTTGTTCATCCTTGTTTAGTATGCCATAGAAATTTCATGGCTGGGTTAAAAATCATCAATTATTTTAGACATAGAATGAATTTCTATAATGTTCTGATAGATTATTATTATTAGTTTTTTAGTCAAACTTTATTGAGAGTAATTAAATTAATGATTAACAACCAATTATTTGGTATCTGTCTATATTTCTGAGATGAGGTATTATGTACACTATTTACATTATTTGGACTATTGTCCTCATCTTTGTCGCCATATTTATTACAATAAATAATAATAAATATGGCGACAAAGATGAGAACAATAGTCGGAATAATGCAATTATTTGGTGTAGCACTTCTCATTTACACTCCACCTTGTCATTGTTGCTTTTTATAATATTGCAATAAAAAGCTTAAATAATAAAATGGCATAAAACAAGTACAAATTGTACTTCTATATTTTGGTACTTGGTAGGCTGCCAACTCTCAGGGTTTGACAAGTTTTGAATATGCGACCACTGTACTTTTGCAGATCTGCCATGAAAGATCATTGATATGATTTCAAACTATGGTACATGAAGTTAAACTAAGTATATTAAAATCTTTGAAATTTAATCATGGAAGAACTTTATTTTAGACATGTGAATCATTTTCTGTTTCTAGTTCAGAAATAACCAGGTTGTAAGTTTGCTGGTCTCAATTCGCATATATAAAACACTGTATTGTAATATCAGTTCTCCTATATGGCTGTGACTGCTGGCCAACCTCCTCACAGATGAAGAAGAGACTTGAAGCAACAGAAATATGGTTCTACAGGAGGAGGTTGAAAATATAATAGACTGAACATGTGAACAATGATAATATTTTAGAGAAAATAGAAACAAAAAGGACATTTCTACTTAGAATCAGAAAAAGATAGTTGAAATATCTAGAATCTTACCTTAGTTACTCTGACTTGTATTTGACTGAACTAAGCTTAAAAATATCCACCCAAATCTATTTGAATTTAAAAATTACTGTTTTTAATTAAATATTTATTTTTGCTAAGGTCAAGTCAGGCTTAGTCCTGCTACTGGTAAAATGTAACCTAGTAAAACCTGCTGCATGGGTGGGTGGACTGTCCACCTGACTGCTCTTTTCTCTTTCTGCTCATTACTAATGTTTTTTTTCCTAATTCCTCCACACCCTCTAACCCCTTGCGTGTTAGTGGCTGTACTGCCTTGCTTGGGGTGACACGGATTTAAAAAAATAAAAAATGTAAACCACTTCCCCGACTAGTTTTTCTGTTAGTGAGGAGGGTGATCATCCTCAGGGGTTAATTACAAAATCAAACTTATTGTAATGCTGATCGTTGTGATGGTGATTTTTTTTTTTTGAGGAGATCAAAAGTACTTGGGTAAGAAAAAACTATAGCACCTTCCTTGATGAATTTCATCTTAGCATCAAGAAACTGATTAGAGAACTGGAAAGGATTATTATAAAAATGAATAGACATAATATGTCTATATATTATACAATGAAATACATATATAAGGCTAGGATGTGGTCTCAAGCCTTGAATGGCAACCTTCCTAGAGATGGTGTCTTGATAAATGTACTCAGTGAACTTAGAATACTGTAAATGAGTGAGCTGGATGTCAGGAAGAGCATCCATCCTTGTAAAACCTTGCCTCAAATCATTATGACAAGTCCTTGATTTGTTCAAGTTTATCTTAGTTCTGCTTCAACAAAAGACAAGGCTATGCATGTAGGTTTGAATTTTTATGTAGGGAACATGATTCAAATAACCCCCATCTTCAGGTTTACTATTTATCTTTTTTTTTTTTGTAGCATACCTACGGACGATAATGGGTATGTCCCCATTCACATAAAATACTGTATGTTGTATATTGGTCTGTAGTTGGAGGTTCGTTCTGGAATTCACTTGACTGACTTCTAGCAGTTGACTACTTCTTCTATGCGTCGCTGGAGAATCTTATATGTGTTGTTGTCCTAAGTATTATTGTTCATTACCGGCCTTTGTTTGATTATTCTATTCAGTAACCTTCCCTAGGTTACAACAATTTTTCTATTAAAAACTTTTTTTTCAGGATTGTTGAAATTTTCATTGTATACCTGATTAATTAATTCCTGGAATTTTTTGTTTTACTTGGATATTTGCTTTCCATGGATTGTTTTTGAACTTCATATTTATTATAAACAAAAATTTTAATACTTATTGAAATATCACATTTTTTTTTGTTCTAATGTCTTTTCTTTTTTCTTTTTCATATCTGGCTGCTGATATCTTACTAGGTATGTATTGTTATTTGTTCTTCAAAGTTTTTTTGTTATACCATTATTTGTAAAGTAAAACTTTATCCCTTTTACATAGAAATACATTAATAAATTATAAGACATGAATAATAAAAATATAAAACATAAAAATATAAAAAAATATAAAACATAAAAATATAAAATATATTTATCTATTTTTTAAATGTTGGGGTCACCACTTTTGTTGTGGGAATGGAAAGTATTATTATTTTATTCCTCCTGGTACATTTGTTCCACAACTGTTCTGATTTATTTTCCTCTGTGGTACCTAGAATCTATGAATTCAAGCAGAGTACTAGATTGGTAGCAAGATCTCATCATTTTACAGTTGAAATTGCTAGATGTAACCTTGTAGTTCTATGCTGTTTATTTTCTTGCAGTTCTCTCTTGTGAAACTCAATTCTGGTTCTTGCTTCTTAATAATGTTTTTCTTTTTCTTGTATTCTTTCACATTCAGTAACCCCCCCCACATCTTAGTGGTTTTTCTGCTTTGCCTGGGGTGAAATGATATATATATATATATATATATATATATGTATATATATCTTTCGATGTCCTGTTATTACCTGGATGTAAAAAACTTACCTATTTCCCTACTTGATGATGATTGTATGAAACAATTGAAAGCTAGTAGTAAAAAAAGACCTGATAAAACCGGAATTTATAAACAAGGATCATACCATTCATTAACGGATTCGAGGTTAATGTATTTTATTATTAAAAATTGTTTGCGATAGTGATTCTTGCCATATCATTAACTTCATTATCTGCTTTTCGTATGAATGATTCGCATAATATATAGTGGACTCTCCCATAGTATTCAACATATGAGGGTCATGCAGCTCAGTTCCTAGGAACTGACAGCCCAAATACCAGCACATATGATTTGATTATAGTGCTGAAGGCTTTGTGCAGAACCAACTACACTTTTTGAAGGGCTGAATACCCTCCACAGGTTTTGAATTCAGAGTTGTCCTTCTCCTAGACCAGTTGCCATCCAAGGCTATAGAACCCAGACTGTCCTACTATTTACCCATATATATATATATATATATATATATATATATATATATATTTGGTGGACTCCTGTGAGTCTGAGAAAAAAAACCCACAAAAATTCCAGTAAAATGTATTAATGAAAACAAAATCTATATTAATTGATCACTACCTCATGAAAAGATTATCTTTGAATCTGTATTCTTAGATAGTCTCTCATCATTATACTAGTTGATTTAAACTCTTCTTCTTTTATGTGCCATGTCCCTTCAGGACATTGGCGATCATGGTCTCCACATCTACCTGTCCCTTGTAGCACTTAATAAGTTTTGTCTTTTTGTTATTTCTCCCAAACCCTGTTTTACCATCCATTTACTCAAGTCCATCAAGTATGTTATGCACTGCTTTCCTCTGTCCCTCTTTCCTTAAATCTGTCCTGTGGGTATCAGATTATATTTATTTTATCTATTTATAAATGCGGGGTAATGCTGGGTCACTATTGAATATTTCAAGTAAGTATTGTAAGACTTGCTATTTAACCCATAGCTGTGGGTAGAAAAGATTGATTCATACAAGGATATTTATATGAATTCAAACTTGGCTTGCCAAACATACTTTCCAAGCTGCTATCCATTTCACCACCTGCATATCCCCTTCTCTCTCTCTCTCTATATATATATATATCTATATATATATATATATACATACATATTTATTATGGTTACTCTCATTCCAGTTAGGATCTGAGAATGTCTATTCTAAGGGGCAAAATACATAACTGAATAGTTTTCCACTCTCTCTCATTACCCCCATTTTTGTTTTTGATATTATTCTAAATAATACTATCATCCCCATATATATATATATATATATATATATATATTCTCAGATGGAGTATATCTGTAGAAGAGACAAAACGAATTAAAACACAAGAGGAAAAACTATACTTAGTTTTTAGATGACATGTTTTGTCACCTGACAGACTTTATCACGACAAATGTGATGGTTTTATTTTACAACAAGTATATATTTGACAGTTACTTAAAATTTTTAAAAACATTTAGAAGATGCTATATGACATAATCTATCTTCTAACGCCTAACCTTGAAAAAAAAAATTAAAATTAAATTTTTTTATTTTGCAATTTGAGCATCCAAAAACATTTGTTTTTATAGACAGTTTAAACATTTGTTAATTAATATTTCTCCAAAATGTGAATGTGGACAAAATTTTTTTGGAAAAAATTGCTGGTTGAGTATTTTTAAAACATTAATAATAATTAAAAAAAAAAAAATTAATTTACCTCCCTTACATACCCTTAACATAAATTGGGTATAATGGAGTGCATGCATGTGCCTTTACAAAAAAATCCAACTATAAATTACACTAATTTTTGTCGTAGCAATTCACCCCTGAAAATGAACTTGAATGAGATTGAAAGTACTTGGGAAAATAAAGAAATAAGCAAAACTATGGCGTCTTTCTTAATCAGTTTAATAACAACACTAAGAAAATGATCTGTGAATTTGAGACGATTAAAATAAACAACCTACAAGACTCCACTGTGTGTTTTTATGTCTGGATTTACTTCCACAGCCTTTTTTTTCTTTGTTCTTTGGATATGGGCACAAGTTTTAAAATCAGAGTTTTCCTTCCTCACATAGACTGTCTTCTTTGGCTGTTGTAAGTATGACAGTAATGCCACTAAAACACAAGGGGTTACAGGGTGTGGAAAAATTAGGAACAGAAACATTAATAATGAGCAGAAAGAGAAGAGAGTAATCAGACAGACAGTAGATAGCAATTGACATTGCATTTAAATTGCCAGAATTCATCAAATTTATATACTGTTTGATATAAGAGCACGCATACACCTACAGGTATATCTAAGTGTGTGTAGGTATATATATATATATATATATATATATATATATATGAGATAATAATATTTATATTTTTATATATCAAGAACAGTATTGGGGAAAATATATGACAAGTGGAAAAAGTTTACTTGTGACATTTTTCGTCCTTCAGGACTTCATCAGACTAAAATTGTTATGTTGGTTGCAACTGCACATGCACATAAATGAGGGATGCTGGGAATTTTAAATTTTATAAATTTTAAATTTAACTTTTTACTATTTTTTTTAACCGTAACTGATTTCATTTAAATTCTTTTTCTTTATATATAATATAAAAGGCTCTGATGAATTGGATCATTGTTCCAATTCCAATGTAATGAATTATAACCATGGAATATTAGTGTTTGAGCCTTTTATATTATATTCTTACTCTGTCCTGGACATTGAGTTCTACCTGGATTCTATCCTCTTGGAAATATATATACATATATGTATGTGTGTATATATATATATATATATATATATATATATATATATATATATATATATATATATTGACCACTAATATTATCTCTCTCTCTCTCTCTTTATATGTATATATATATATATATATGTATGTATGTATATATATATGTATATGTATATATATATATGTATGTGTATATATATATATATGTATGTATGTATATATATATATATATATATATATATATATATATATATATGATAAAAAATAGCTTTAAAGAATGAGGGATGCTGGGAATTTTGAATTTTTTTTCAAATCTAGCCGATTTTGTTTAGATTCTTCTTGTTTCCATCACTTTTATTATTAGATATCCCACACTGTGATAATAGAAGTTCTGCAAGCAATGGTGAAATGTTGTGAGTGCTCAGGCACAAATATTTTAATAAGTATCAGTTAAAGATATACATATATATTACCTTGTGTCATTATAAGCTTAGTTTAGTATGACATAAGGTAGAAGGATGACCCCAAACAATTTTCCAAGTGGAGTAGAGGCTGCTTCTGCGCCTTGAAAATCAGAATTTGAAATCAAAGATTTTTATCTGGACTTGAACACACAAAAATATCATCTACTATAAGTTGCCCTATTACATAGTCTTCTATATTTATATCTGGTTACTCAGTATCAACTACTTTAGCTACTAATTTAATGTTCATATCTATTTATATGCATACATGTGTGTACGTGTCTCTCATTAAGCTTCTTAAATGGGCAGAGAGAGTGAATTCTGTGTATCATCTGAATAATAAAAGTGTCGTTTTTATCTTCCTCATATCATCCATCTAAATTAATCATCCGCCTTTCTTCTTGTTTGCTCCAGTCTCTCACATTTCTTATCCTCTCACTCATCTCTAATTTCATTATGTCAATCAAATTCCCATTCATTACATAATTAGCAATTAGTATTATTAAGCCAATTAGATGTTTCATGATTAGATCTTTCCTAAGTGTCATGCTTCTTGTTAAGGACAATCTTTTACTTCAGTTCATATTTCAGTGAGTCATTTAAAAACTTAGTTATAATTTTAGTTTAGGTTAAAATAAACAGAATATATATATATATATATATATATATATATATATAATTTTAAAGACAGGAGAGAAAAATAAAGTATAATATATATTTGAAAAACCCACATTATAACTAAACATTTTTTGTGGCTTCTCTCTTCTCTTTAAAATATACACTTTTTTCTCATTGGAACAACTACTATATATTCAAATATATATTATACTTTATTTTTCTCTCCTCTTTTTAATATATATATATATATATATATATATATATATATAGTAAAATTCCCATAACAATTCTGTGGATAAGTTGGTATATCAAGCCAAAAATGAAAGCAAAATGTTTTTGTTTTCATAGTTACATTAAATCTAAAATTTAAATATATATATATATATATATATATATATATATATATATATGTGTGTGTGTGTGTGAAGAATTATAGTTTTAAGGTATGCTATATTTATGGGATAAAATGCTCAGTATCAGAGATGGAGCGTATGTAAATATAAAAGTGAATATTGAAGTCAGCACTCAGAGGCGACAGGCAGTTTCATGCTAGACGTAATCATCAGGCTGCCTGACAATTGTATCCAGCATGAAACAGCCTGTCACCTCTGAGTGTTGACTTCAATGTTCACTTTATATATATATATATATATATATATATATATATATATATATATTGAACATTTGTGAAGCTTTGTGAAATCAGTTATAAAATCGACACCCTATATATATATATATATATATATATATATATATAGGGTGTCCCCCAAAATTGACATAATGTCAAATGTGAATATCTGAGTAACTACATGTCCTAGGCAAACAAAATTAAATAGGCTTCATGTTCAATAATGAAAGATTTATTTATCAAAATTTTAGCAAGATATTCAAAGGGATGTAGATTTTATAACTGATTTCACAAAGCTTCACAAATGTTCAATAGGCACACCATCTATGACACAGCCAGTTGGTAGTCCAGGTCCTGCCAAACATGTTGTAGCATGTCTTTTGTAACATTCTCTAGTGCCTCTGTGCCAACTTATCTCAATGAGAATCTACCAGGGAGATGGATCAGGTGTGCCAGTGATAATGACAGTGGGCTGATGAAATGATCACCACATTAACCTCACTTGACACCTTGTAATTTTTTTCTATGGGGCTATGTGAAAGGACAAGTCTATATCCCCACTTTTCTTACAAGCCTTGAGGAACTTAAGCAGAGAATCATTGAGACACTGGAGAATGTTATGCAAGACATGCTACAACATGTTTGGCAGGAGTTGGACTATCATCTGGACATGCATCATGTCACAGGTGTTGTGCATTTGAATATTTGTGGAGCTTTTTGAAATCGGTTATAAAATCAACATCCCTTTGAATATCTCATTTGAATTTTTGATAAATAAATGTTTTATTGTTCAACATGAAGCCTATTTAGTTTTGCTTGCCTGGGACATGTATATTCACATTATAAATTATGTCAATTTTTTGGGGACACTCTATATACCACCAATTTCAAGACGAACAGAGATATAATGAGGAATAAAAATAAACCTAACACCAATTCAAATGCCGGGATTTATTAAATATATTGTTTACAACGGAAAAATGTTTATACTGGGGAGGTATCAGGTGATTGAAATGCCAGCATCTATGAATACAAGAGAGACTTGCATTTGGGCAAATCATCTAACTCTCTTGTTTTGCATCAAAATGATGATGGACATAACTTTGATTTCACTAATGCCACCCTAATTAAGAAAGTACATAATTCTTTTAAGAGAAAATACATTGAAAACTTAATAACATTAATACCAACTATAAACACATGCCTAAAACATTACATTACATCACCATCTTTCTTTGAATCCATTCTTAAAGAATCTAACTTATATCTATCTAATACAAAGAATATATTCTTAAAGAGGCCAGCCATAAATTAGAACCTTGTGACACCCCACTGCATGGGTTGACCGCACAAAGCTGAAGATAGAACTCCTGTTAGACAGACATGTACATAATTACAAATACATGTTACCATCCAATGTCCACTTAGACATACAAGAATCTTTACAAATCTAGATACACATAGAATTATTGATGCTATATTTGTGATATTTATCTCACCAATAAGAACTGACCTGAACATAATTGAAAATAATAGTGTTTCAGTCTTTTTGTCTGTTTTCTCTCCATTTCTGACAAAGCTTTAATAAAAGTGAAACCTGTTAGATTGATATAGTTTTCCTATATGTTCTTTATTTTATTATCCTGTCATATTCTGATGCATATTTGATCTGCATTTGATCTTTAACTCATAAATATATATATATATATATATATATATATATATATATATATATATATAAAATAAAAACAGACCACTTTAAGGTTCCATTTAATAAATTATTTCACTACAGCTCTTTTAAAGGACCGCGGATCATCAGACTTTACTTCCAACGTTTCAACCTTTGGAAGTAAAGTCTGATGATCCGCGGTCCTTTAAAAGGGCTGTGGTGAAATAATTTATTATATGGAACCTTAATTGGTGAGTGCAAAAGTTGGTAATTAAGAAAATGGTTTTCTATTATTCAATCTTACATTTAAAAGTAATGAGTGTGCTGTGCAATAGAGTATAGAAAATTTGACACAGAAATCTGAACATGCATTGCTATAGTAAAACTATAATCGTAAACTATATGAAGTACCCATGAAAATTTAATGCTTTTCCTATTTCAATTTTTGGATGTATCATAATATTTAATGAATAAATCGTGAGTTCCTTGACTACAAAATACCAATGAAAATTCTCTTATTGCATCATTAAATATTTGAGCTAAACACCTTTATCCAAATATTACAATAACAATCATAAGTATGAATGTAGGTCATTTTTTGGAGAAGTAAGAGGGTACAAATGAGAAGATATAAAATTGACAGGCATTTCACTGAAGCAGATATGGAACACCTGAGTGTTATCACCTTCTCTATCTTTTTGTTTGTTTGTTTCTTTTTCTCAGTGAAACCAAATATTGTCACTGATATGTCTTCTCTTATGATCAAAACAGAATAGTTCATTATTTATGAGTTATTGCCAGGTTGTAATATACATGTTAAATAATGAACAAGCAGAATTATAATATGATCATTTTT
Source organism: Acanthosepion esculentum (assembly GCA_964036315.1). NCBI lineage: Eukaryota > Metazoa > Mollusca > Cephalopoda > Sepiida > Sepiidae > Acanthosepion > Acanthosepion esculentum. The sequence goes on along the minus strand of OZ038493.1, from coordinate 33,348,676 downwards.
TTATTTACATTATTTACACTGTTATCCTCATCTTCATTGCCATATTCACAACGTTTTGGTCATTGTATGCTCTGGCCTTCTTCAGGTGATTGGAATTTCAAACTGAACCCTTTACTTTGTCCACCGGGGCAGATTGTTCTAGTTACATGTGCCATGCCTCTTCCAGATGTCTCAGTTATTTCCCTTTAACTTACCTCTCCAAGTTTTTTTGTTCACCATTGCTGTAGCCCAGTAGTGAACTCACAACTCTTCGGGTCTAGTCACTGGATCTAACCAACGTATTTGAGGACATCTTTGTATGAATTTTTGGAACTTATAAACATAATGTTTCAGCAATCTTTTTTTAACCAGTGCTCATATTGCAATTTTTTGGTTAAACTTGGAGAGTTGAGTTAAAGGGAGATAACTGAGAGATCTGGAAGAGCCATGGTATGTGGAACTAGAACAACTCCCTTGTTGGGCGTTCAGTTTGAAATTCCGATCAATGAGGATAACAGTCTGAATAATGTAAATAATCATAATACCTCATCTCAGAGATATAGAGAGATAATTTTTTTAAAGTGAAATTTTCACTGAAATATGTTGTAAAATTTCCAAGTTTTCACAGTTTATTTAAAAATCAGGCATTTTCTGTGTTATCAAGTGAGTGTCAAATTTTCCAAGCTTTATTTCCTTGTTCGGTTTCTTAGAAATTTCAGCTGTCTCTTTCTGATTCTACGTTATTTTTGTCGGCACCTATTCACATCCCAACATTGAGACTGCCATCCTCTTTCTCTATTCCCTTTCTCTCTCCTGACAGTAAGAGTGGAGATGGCTGTGAATTCAAGACAGTGTGATGAGGCCATTTGTGTGAATTTGATTTTACTGGACAACTATGCTTGACATAGAAATCCACACACTTGGCCAGAAGTATCACCCTCGTGGCACAAAGGGGATTGAGACAGGCGAGATCAGGCAAACCTGGATGCATCAGGTTGTCAGATGCTTGGACTGCATAACTACCTTTTTCCTTCCATTCTCCTTAAAACTTCCTCATTACTAAAATACTTAACCATGATATTCTCAGCATCCTTCTGTAGAATCACATCTCTGCTCCTCCAATCTCTTCTTCATATTTGAGGAAATTGTCTAGCATTCACTCCCATAAACAATGATTCATATTACATAGCAGTTGAGTATTTGTTTTTATGTGCTTTTAATTAAATTTTCCTGTCTCTTAATACTTTGCTTAGCTTTTAGAATGCATTTTTTGCTGTTCCAACGTGTTTTTGGATTTTGGTATCATGTTTTCTGTCTTCTATTGCTCTTAAAAATCTGACCCTTGTGTTTTACAGTCATCATTTTCTTTATCCCTCCCACCATGTGCCCTCACAAAGCTTTAGTTTATTTTTGTATTGGTTACAGATATCTCCCTCTTTGTTCCTTTCTACTGAGCTATAAATAAGACAAAGATGTGACCCCTGTTAGACATTCTGTCACTGTTGTTTTGACATTATCATGTCATCTTTTCAATTTGGATCACTGAGGTTCACGTCCTCACGGCTGTGAGAAGAGTGTTCATATACTTATGTCTTTTACTTTACTTCTTCCTTCCAAACCATGATTCTGATTAAAGAGTGAACTGTCAGGCTGGGTTGGAAACCCATTGTGAAACAATTGAATTATCATTTCCAATACTTTGTGGACAAGTGCTGCAATTTTCACATTTGACGTTATGACTTGCTCTTTCTCACACACCCTATCCATATCATTCACTAACCCTTGGCCAATGAAGCCAAATCCACTATTTCTTCTTCTTCTTCTCTCTCTCTCTGCACAGAGATTGGAAGGCTAAGCTTGTAATGCTTGACTTTTATGTTTCTGGCTCCTGGCCATACAGAGTCTTTCTACCTGTCTTTATCTCTCTCTTCATTTTCATACCAACTCACTTGTGGCATGCTGCATGAAGCCAAGCCTTACTCTTCACCAGCAACTTATCACACCTGGGTGCTGTTAACTTGCACCAATTCCATCTTTGTCTTATTGTCGACTGCATCTTGGGAATATTCACACCTGACGAAAAGTGCCTCAAAATGAAATTTTCAAGATGATACGTCAGGGTCTTCTGACCAGACTTGTGCAAAATGACAGTACAAACCAATAGCCAATTAGACCCAAACCTGCCATTGTCTCAAGTGTCAAAAGGGAATGAGTGTTATATTAGTAGTGATTAGCAATTGGATGTGAATGCTGACAGACAGTATAATCAACTGATCCAATTCGCTGGTGTCGGAAGTGGCTTTATACCATGGCAACTTGCTGGCCAGACATGGACACTTTCATTGTCTTTCTTCCTGATACTCTTCTCTTTTCACAGGCATGGCTAATGGCAGAAATGTAACTCTACTTTACAAATTGCATATCTTGTTGCCAAATGCATCTGACCTCACTAATCCCAAATCCTTGTCTACAAACAGACCTAGCCAATAATGCTTATATAATGTTTTTTACTTTTTTATCTCTTTCTATCATTTTTCTTTTCTGTTTTGCTGGGTGGGGCCAAATGATCAGATGTTCTGTCTGTTTAATTCATAAAACAAGGAGTACTGTCTTGACGAGTGCCTGTAATTTTATGAATTCAAAGAGAGTATTCAAACTTTGAAGATCAAGGTAATTGGGGTGAGTTTTTCTATTTAATTATTTTCTTACATCTTTTTAAAGAAATTTTTCCATTTTAATAGTGAAAATCAGTCCTTCTCTGTTTATATTGCTAAGATGAGGTATTGGAATGGTTTACACTATTTACATGGTTCGGAATGTTGTCCTAATCTTCAATCATTATTATCCCTCCCACAAAACAATTTTTACAATCTAAAAATATTTTCTGACTTTAAATAACCTCCAAAGGGTTGATAAGCTATAGAAAGTAAATCAATCAACCTTATTACTATAAACAAGGACACATGGCCTAGTGGATAAAAGCATTGGTTAAAGTAATCCAGTGACTTGACCCAAATAGTTGTGAGTTCAATACCTGGTTAAAGTAGAGGAGAACAAAAACTTAAAGAGAAATAACTGATACTGACATATCACGAAGAGGCATGACAGATGGAACTAGAAAAATCTAACCCAGTAGGCAAAATAATTGGTTTGGTTCAAAACATCAATCGTCTGAAGAAAGCCGGATCAAACAACAGCTGAAACATTGTGAATATGGCAACAAAGACGAGGACAACAGTCCGAATAGTGTAAATAATCAATCATTTTGTTAACACAATAGCAGTTTTATTAGAAACTCACTTGTTTTATTGTTTCATTCTTGTTTTTGTACCAAAGTTCTGATGATAGCATTTAATCTGAAAACTTTTCATGTGCTATGATATGGCTCTCCACAAGTTCCTACCCTTTGTAGCTCAAAGTAGTGTTCATCCCTGTTACTGTTCCTATCAGATTCTGTTCTGCACAAACTTATTAGGCATGTGAATTGCTGTTTCCTCTCTGCCTCTCACTGAGTCCTTTGGGTGTCAAATTCTCCAAGTCCTCTTTCCTCATTAGGTGTCAAAAAATTTAAATTGTCTCTTTCTGATTCCAATTTAGTTGTTTTTCTTAAAAGTTCCTTGTTGGTATTCTCAGTATCCGTGTCGAACTAAATCGCTGTTGACTCCAGTCCGCTCTCAATCTGTGCAAAAATTGGCCTACATTGACAACTATAGAGAACGTTTGATATTACATGTCAATTCAGCACCTTTTGTTTTTTATGAAATTTTTCTGTTTCTTAATAATTGGTTTAGCTTTTGGAAGGAATCTTCAGTAATTCCACTGCCCCTTTGGATTTTTGGTTCATGTTTTTTGCATTCAAATTAAAATAATTTTATATTAGTATTCTTGAAAATTATTTGTACAGAACCAAAGATATTAAGATACAAATGGCAAATTTGAAAAGCCACACTTTTCAGAAGAACTGATTCTGGAGAGATGGTATACAATGTGCCATAAGTCTCCAAACAGCCCAACTCATGTTTTATTGTCAAAGAGTTTAACCTCTTGAGAATAATGCCCAAAGTTATGGGTGGTGCATGTTGTTAATTGTGACCCTTAATGAAAATGTTGGTAGTATAATAATTATGTGAATGGAAACTGAAATCAGCAAACAAGTTCAAATTCTACTTTGTTCTTTTTCATTTAATTTATGCACTTTATATCTATAAATGCCCTATATTCAAATGTCTATTCTGATGATCGCATTGAAGTATGAAACAGACAGTCACTATGCAGTGTTGATTCCTTTTTCTACAATGTCCAAATCTGTCCTAAATGGATATTTTTTATCAATGTGACTGGAACTGGTTAATTGTTGGGGTCCAATTCTACTTCATGACATGTTACCGCAATGACACTGCAGAAGCTCACCGACTTGGGATATCAAACCTTACCCCATTCCCCATATTCCCTTGATTTCTCACCCACTGACTGACACTTTTTCAAGTATCTTGAAAATTTTTTAAGCCAAAAGACATATCGTTGTAAAGAAAATATAAAAACTGCATTCAAAGATTTCTTGCCATTCAAACCTTTAGTGTTTTATCATAAAGGCATAAATAACCTTGTAACTCAATGGCAGAAATGTGTAGAAGTTCAGGGTTCCTATTTTGACTGATTTAGACACTATTTAAATACATTAATTCAGAAATAAAAGTTAATTCTAAAACCGGACATTATTTTCTGAACAACTTAATAAGTACTGTAAATTTCAACCAAAATAGTATACCTCTATTTTCCAATCTTCTCGCTTACCACTAAGCCAGTATTCACATTGACTCAAACTGCCCGAAGCACTGGACTGTGCATGTTTTCTTTTGTCAAAAGTTCTGAGTCTCACTAACAGAAGTGAAATAAGCTAAAATGAGAATAGGGAAAATTTAATGACTATATAGTGACTATGTGTGTATGGCAGGGGGTGGGTCCTGTCAGTGTACCTTTCCATTCTGTCAATAAGAACTCTGCTAGAATATTCATCAAGAATTGATTCCAAGTTTTTCATTAGTAAACAAATTACTGTTCCGTCATCGGTGATCTATTTGAGGCATGGTCAGTTAAAGATAAATGACTTTGAAGAATGGCATCTATTTATGGTCAGTAATCACCCAGTTGGGTTATTAGATGAGCAGCTATGTTCCTTAGCCCTTCTCCACAGTGCCCAGCACACCCCATTCTCCATATTCTCCATAACTTTAAATGACAGCCACACTGATATGTAGAGCACAAAATATTTTGCAACTTCACTTTGTTAGAGCAAAACTAATAGGAGACATTTGGTTGTCTTGTAGTTCTTCTGGTAATTATTTCTGCCAGACATGAAGGCACTCTTGAAGAAGTAACTGTCTTATATTGACATTTCCTGGTAAATAATCTTGTCATTATATATATATATGTGTGTGTGTGTGTGTGTGTGTGTGTATACACTTGTGTGTACTAGTTTATTCATACCATAAAAAAATTGAGGGCAATATATAAGTAATTTTTTTGCAATTGCATCGATAAAGTTTTCTGAGTAATGAAGGATTTTTATTATTTCTGCAATTAAGTCTTTTGTCACATGTAGTAGTTAATTCAGCTTAATCATTAAAAATATTCAAAGAAATCTAGTATAAAACAAATAAAAAGTTCAACCTGTTCTCATTACTAATGAGATATTCCGTCATTATGGTAATTCAAGAAAGATACTATGGAACTCCTTCTGTTAATGTCAATTTGTATTTTAAAATATAGAATTGTTATATATATATATATATATATATATATATATATATATATATATATATATATATATATATATTAGGTACCACCACTAATTCACTGAAAGAAGAGCATAGTATGATGAAAAAGGTCCCAAACTTGATAAAAACAAAGTTTCCTTGTCAAAATGTTTGTTGTTATTAAGAGGAAAATCTTTTGATTATTTTATTCAATTTTTTAGCCTTTCTAGCACATTCTAGAGCCAAAGATTATTATAGGAAATTTTAGCGTCTTTTTTGTGATAAAAAAACAAGTTGATTTGGAAATTCTTGGAAAATCAAATAATATTTGGATTTTAATGAAACTTTCAGGGCTTATTCACAAATGAATTTTACAAATTTTTTTTTACAAAATCTTCATAGAAATATTTTTTTTACATCTGTTACCTTTTGCTACTTAATGAAATTTACACGAATTAAATTTTGTCGCTCACCATATTTATATTAGTTAAAAACAGGATTCACCAATTTCTTTTTAAACAGTAACTCATATTTTAAAAACCTGCTTTGAATCATAAAATAAAAAATGTAATAAACTAAGACATTATTAAATTAGAAAAGCTTTTAATTGTTTTTATAAATAAGATATATTAAGGACACTACTGTCTGAAGAAAACATTATTTTGATGAATAATGAATTTTTACATGAATAGTTTTCATTTTTTTTTAAATTTTAATTATAATTTATAAAGTTTAAAACATTTTAAATTTCTGCATTATTTAACCCTGTTAGGTGATATTCTTGTTAAATAAAACTATATTTACTAATCATAAATAAAAAGGTTAGTACAAATCATCAAACACTAATATTTTTAAAAGAATTAAAAAAATTTTTTATGTGTATAAACATGCCGATTTTTTACATATGGACGACCATACATGACATTATCAGAAAATAAGTGTGATAACTATAGTAAAATTAAAGCTAAAAATATTTAAAATTCAATAAAACATTATATTACTGAGAATATTTTCTTAAATTTTTAAGATTACTCAGTACTTAAAAATTATATATAAAAGTCACTCATGTTAATTCAATTACATTTTTAATGCCTAAAGCCTGCATAAAACATTAGATAAATATCAATCTGTCATCAAGCTGTAAAACACCTTAAATAAACAAATACTGTCATGTTAAAAAAAATGCATTTCTGCAATATTTTAAACTTGAATTAAATAATATTTGTTTCAAAATCAGATTACGTATACTTTAAATGAGCTAACATTCCTCAAATAAAGTTTCAGAAAAGTATATTTTATTTTTGGAAGATTTTTAATAAAGAGAATTACATAGTGATGAAAGACAACTGAAAAAGTGTGTTAATCAGGTATTTTAACAAAAAAAAAAAAATACTAACAAATCAAATTAGTTTTTGAAATACAGCCAAATATTTTGCTTATTGGAAATATTAAATTTAATCTTTTAGCTTGAAATTCAAGCTAAGATAAATAAAAGCTTCAGGAAAGATTTTTCATTTATAAAATTTCATTTTAAATGTTAGGTATTGTGAATTGGTGGAGTTACCTAATTATATATATATATATATATATATATATATATATATATATATATATATATTTCTTATTAATATAAGTATTATTTTAGTGGGTACAAATGCTTGAGTTGACAACCCCCTTTTTCCTTCTTTGAATTTTCTTTAACCCTCTGTTAGTTACATGGGGTGTCCCCCCCTTTTTTATGTACTCATTTCTTTTGCTCCACCTCACTACTGTCCAGACTCAGTGAGGGTATGTAGCATACAGCGTGTCACAGTTTGTAGCAGAAGGCAGGCATCCCCTCATTTTCTTCAGGGTGTGCTGTCACTTCATCTGACCATCCTGGGTATGACGTTAAACTACATCTGTGTCCAGGTTAAGATAATAAACCACATCCAACAGAAGGCCTCTGATCAGGAGGTTTTGAGGTGCGTGGAACCACCTCTTAATTGCTGGTGTTCCCAGGTTCACCCTGACACGGAGTGGTAGCACCTGTTAAGGTGTCAGCTGTGGGCAAATAGTTAACCCCGAAAGATAAGTAAAAAGCATTATAAAGGTGTAAAAAATTATTACCAGTTAAATTTTTGAAGAAAAAAAACTTACCAGCAATATATTTTTGAAAAGAAATATTACCAGCGATATGTTTTTGAAAATAATATTATCAGCTATACATTTTTGAGAAAAAAAAAATTACCAGAAATAGATTTTTGACAAAACGAAATATTACTAGGAAACAATTTGTTGACATTAAATAATCCATTGAGGTTGATATGCCAATAAAACAAAACAAACCAAATCACCCCATCTGACTAACAAAGGCAACTTTTCATGATTCATATATATATATATATATATATATATATATATATATATATAATTATATCTTCAGTTCAAGTTTTGATTTAATGTATATTGTAACAGATTGCCTGTTATGTTATTTTTCAGCAGTACAACAATATTTTACATAATTGTGATACTTAGAATTTTTGTATTGGACTGTATAACCATCCCAGAGGACTATCCATTTTCGGAAAATGAGGTGACTAATGCAGGGTTAATAGGACTTCTTGATCTATGCCACTTGGTATTAGTTTCATTGTTTAAGAGGCCATTTTTGTCATAACCCAAGTTGCCAATTGTGAGTCTTTTATACAGACCTTTTGTTGAAATTTGTGTACATAGTAAAAATTTTATTTTGTGTGGGGTCTGTTTCTCTTCAGGAGGAGATAAACATGGTTATTGCTTCCTAATCAGTAGTGACTCATTTAATATCTTTTGAAAAGCAAATAGTTGAGATGTCAACAGACTTTAGAAGTTTATTTGTTGTGGTTGAGAAAATGGGGGATCAATTTTGTTTTGATTTTAGTTGAAGAATGGTCACTCATTTTAAAAAATCAGATAAGGTATTTTTATGCTTTTTGTTAGATGGTGTTTTCATCATCATATGTAGTTGGTTCAGATTAATTTCCCCATCTTTATTGTTTGTATTATTTTTCTTTAATGTCCATAAGACAGAAAAACATGCAAAGTTCAGTGGGAGCTCAAGAAAAGATAATCCCAAAGAAGACTGAGATGCAACCACTGGATGTTACTTGTATGATAGGAAATGCTCATACTCAATTAGAACAAGATTTCAAAAGAGTACAGCACAAAATATGGAAGGCAGAAATGTGAAAAATGATAAGAATAAAGACATATTTTTATGGTTTTAAACTTGTAAGATTTGCTCACTTTAAGTCTTAGAAAAATTGGTAAAGTGTTGATATGAGGCACCATAAAGTAAAAGAATAACGAGGCATCATATAGTGAAAAATAATGAGGTAACATATCATGAAAAAAAAAAATGTATAAAAAAATAATGAGGGATATATAGTGAAAAAATGAGGCATCTCATGAAAAATATCCAGGTATCATGAAATCATATAATGAAAAATTAAAACCTTGTACAGGATGACCCCAAAAAATGGGAATTTTTGAAGTGCATATTGCCAGACATGAGCAAGTGGCAACACTGCGAGACAGTGACCTTGAGCAAGTAAACATTTCGCCATTTTAGTAACGAGAATGAAATTCACAGTATCCCAGCTGAGATGTTGCAGCAGTCAATGAGGAATCTCAACAGCAGATTTCAAGAATGTATTCGTACAGGAGGACGCCATCTACAGGACGTAATTTAAAAAAAATGAAAATTCCATCATTGTTTCTTAAATAACATGTTTTAAGGTTTCAATTACTATGAATTAAATATTTTTCTTCCATCATTCTTGGTTTTATTGGATTGTTAAAAAGTTCCCGTTTTTTTTGGGTCACCCTGTATAATGAAAAATAATGACGAACCAACATGGAAAATGAGACATCATATAATAAACAAATAATGAGGCAAGTAATATATAGTGAAAAAATAATGAGGTATCATATAATAAAAAGTAACAAAGTGTCATATAATGAAAAAAAATGAGACATTGTATAATGAAAAAAAGCATCATAGAATAAAATAATGAGGCCTCAACATTAAAAATAATGAGGTGTCACAAAAAATAACAAGGCATCATATAATGAAAAAATGAGGAATCATAAAGTTAGGCATCATATTAGGCATCATATGATGAAAAAATAATGAGGTATCAACATAAGATCTCATGTAATAAATATAACAAGGTATAATGGAAAAATATGAGACCTCATTTTATGAACAATAATGTGTCTACATGAAAAATAATGAGGTATCAAAACATAAAAAGCATCATATCATGAAAAATATAAGATGGAAAATATTTAGGTATCATATTGTGATATATATATATATATATATCCTATATCGATTGAGGAATTGGAGAGCTGAGTTTGAATTCTAGTCAAATCCATTACATTCACTTAGGTGCTAATACCCTTGGGAAAGGTATGAATCCTCTTCTTCTCCCCCCAGCTATGAATAAATAGCAGGACAGACTTGGATTGCAGCTGGTCTAGTGCAGAAAGAAATGGCAACCTACTGCAGGAAAAAAATCTCCCTCGTCGGTCATGTATCGAAAGATACATGATAGCCTATGCGTGTATCATGCATGGCACATAATTGCTTGATTGTGAAAAAATAATGAGGTATCAGCATAATAAGGTATCATACAATAAAAAATAACAAGGTGTCATATAATGAAAAAATATGACACCTCATATAATGAAAAATAATTAGGTGTCAACATGAAAAAATAGTTCCAAATGATACATATGAGATAAAAAAAAAGTGTTTATATATGTAATAGTAACCATTTATCACATGAAGAATAGTTATTATGATTTCAATAATTTTTCTTATGAGGGTTGATATTATTTTTTGCTCATTCCATTCTATAATCATTATGAAACATATCTTGATTTTAAGAAGATTTATTATGATTATAATTTCATTTCTGTTTACTGATTTCAATCGTTTTTTTTACAGTGTATTATCTGGTCTACTCTTTGCCCTTACTTCAATTTATTATCATTATGAAAGATTTCTTCTACAATTTTGTAAAGACTGATAAGCATTTCAAAAGATGTTCAAACCACCAAACTTCTGTAACTTGTCTTTGTTGCTACCATAATTCTTTGGCTGATTAGTTCTCCAGCCTTCTCTAGATGTAAAGTGAATAAAGGAAGAAAAAGTGCTCTTCTATACACAAATTGGGCTTCCATCCTGGGTATGACAGTAAACTGCATCCGCGTCCTGGGTGAGACGATAAACTACATCCAACAGCAAGGCCTCTGATAATACGTTTTTGAAAAAAATATTATTACCAGCTATACGTTTTTTGAAAAAAATAATATTACCAGCTATACGTTTTTTGAAAAAAATAATATTACCAGCTATACATTTTTTGAAAAAAATAATATTACCAGCTATACGTTTTTGAAAAAATGATATTACCAGCTATATGTTTTTTGAAAAAAATATTACCAGCTATATGTTTTTGAAAAAATGATATTACCAGCTATATGTTTTTTGAAAAAAATGATATTATCAGCTATACGTTTTTGAAAAAATATTACCAGCTATACGTTTTTGAAAAAAATATTACCAGCTATAAGTTTTTGAAAAAAATGATATTACTAGCTATACGTTTTTTGAAAAAAATAATATTACCAGCTATACATTTTTGAAAAAAAATAATATTACCAGCTATACGTTTTTGAAAAAAAAATTAATATTACCAACTATCCGTTTTTGAAAATAATAATATTACCAGCTATACGTTTTTTGAAAAAAATGATATTACCAGCTATACGTTTTTTGAAAGAAATAATATTACCAGCTATACATTTTTGAAAAAAATAATGTTACCAGCTATGTTTTTGAAAAAATGATATTACCAGCTATACATTTTTGAGAAAATATTAACAGAAATGGATTTTTGACGAAACAAAAATATTACAAAAAAAAAAAAGTTGTCGGCATTAAATGATCCATTGTGGTTGATATGCTGTATAACAAACCAAACCAAACCAAACCAAACCAAATTGGGCTTGTTTACAGTGTTTTTTTTTGTTTCTTTTTATTCAGTCGGAAGAGAATTAGAGGTAATTCCTATAGAATCACTGGTGGTACATGAGAATTATATTGTCTGTGTGGCTGAAGTTGTTGTGAATCAGCTGAGCTGATTTGTATATCGCTATGGCTATTCTGTTTATCCTCTACTATTATATAAAAGAAATTCCTTTTTTTTCTTTATAGACAGTACATCTGAAAAATGTAGAATGGAATAGCAGAAACACTGTGATGAAACACAGATTGAGTTTCATAGTTGAAACATTGCTTTAAATATATATCAAAATAATTTATATATAAATTATAATGTAAAAATATTGTATCTGTTTATTTGACTTGTAAGAGATGACAAAACCAAGAAATGACAGAGTATAGAAGGCTTAGCAAAATTACAAATTGTTTGTGTGAACAAGCTAAGAAAAATAATGCCTAATAAGAAATATGAAGAGATAGAAAGATTCAAAGACACAAATGTAGGGAGAATGTAGAAAGCAATTTTTTTTTTAAACAATGATGTTCACCCTGTACAAGAGCCACTCAAGGTAGAGGGTTACTGAGTAAGTGGCACTACCCCAAGCAAGGTGATAATGTCAACAAGATGCAAGGAGCCACAGGAAGTGGAAAAGATTTTAGAGAGAACCAATAACCCAACCCTAAACAGGAAACAAGGGATAACCCTCTACTCCTGTTAACTACATCTGTATCCTGGGTATGACGATAAACTATATTTGGCAGCAACACCTCGGATCAGGAGGTTTTGAGAAGCATGGAACTACCTCTTAATTGCTGGTGTTCCCAGGTCCACCTTGACCTGGGGTGGTAGCACCTGTTAGGGCCCCAGATATGGACAAATAGTTAACCTCCAAACTGGAGTCAAAACACTATGAAAGTGTTAAAATAGGTTTTAATACCAGCAATACATTTTCGGAAAAAATTATTACCAGCAATACATTTAAAAAAAAATATTAAGAGTAATACATTTTTGAAAAATAAAAAAAATTACCAGCAATACATTTTGATAAAAAAAAAATATTACCTGCAATACATTTTGGAAAAAAAAATTACTAGCAATAAAAACCTTGTCAGCATTAAATAACCCATTGAGTTGATATGCTGTAAAACAAAACAAACCAAAACAATCTACTCCTGTTCAAAAGATTGGTAAAGAATGTGAACCAGAGAATAGGCAAACCTATCTACTCCTATTGAGGAAAAATATAAATAAATAGTAAATAAAAGTTCAGAGTTTTAGTTAGAGATGTTAGAAGTATAGAGTTGAAGTAGACTTTAGAAGGGCCTGGAAACCCAACCCTAAACAGGAAACAAAGGATAAACCACTACTCCTGTTCAAAAGATCAGAGAGCAGTGTGTACTGGATGATAAGCAGGTGATGAAATAGCAGAGCAGAAAATATGCTTTTCACCAGGATGTATAAAATCTCAAGAGAGAATGGTCATAATAGAAGAAGAAAAGGTGCTGCAACAGTGGAATGACTACATAGCAGAAAACTTCCATGACAACAAATGAGTGAAGACCATAATACAAAAATTGATGTAGGGACCCTGTGATCATAAAATCAGTAGTATGGACAGTAATGGCCAGGATGAAGTGGAAAAAGGCAGCAAGACTAAATTTAATGAAGATGTGGACAGATTTAGATAATTTCAGTATTAATAAGGTTGCCAAGGTGATAAATCAAATATACAACACTGGTGAAATACTAGAGGATCTATAGTGATCAATGAAACCAGGTGTGAATGATTACAAAATTCAGTGAATACTCAGCATGATAACAAAAATAATAATTAAGATCCAATTGAATAGAGCTTGGAGGAGAATTAGACCAGAAATATGAGAAGAACATTATGATTTTGTTCGCAACATTGGCATAAGAAATGCTATTTTCATAGTGAGAATGGTTAGGGTAATATTAACAATTTCCTTATTAGGAAACATTCAACATTCTTATATTACTGTCAGCTGAAATTTACAAAATATTTCTATTAAAATGATTTTTCAGGAAGATAATTGCCCTTTCCTGTGTTGATAGGGGTTTCCTTCCTAACCTTTTATTTGAACTGATGTAAAATGTCAACATCTTGATCATGTCATTACTTTCTCTTCAAGTTACATATGCAGTCAGAATGACCCATAGAAATGCAGAAAGACCTATAACCATGTTTCATAGATTACACAAAAGTATTTGATAAAATACAACACTATCTCTTGTATTGTTAAAAAAGCTTGGTCTACATGTAAAGGATCTATGAATAATTCATAATCTGCATTGGAAAAAAATAGATTTTATGCAAATAAAGAACTAGTGAGTATCCCAAAAAAGAAAGAAGAATGTGACAAGCATGTATATTATTTAATATGTACAGTATGACGATTAGAGAACCTGTGAGGATTTCTTCTTGGCACACATGACATTAACACCAGATGCTGTACAGATGCAGGTAAACTGAAAGAGCTATTAGACAAAGTAGTTTAGAAAGCAAGAAGAAAGGATTCAAATTAATTGCAAGAAGAGGAATGTATATTTCAGGGGAAAAGGGACACAGCCCAAGGTGTGAGTTATAGATCAGAGATGTCAAAATCAAGCAGGTGTGGAAATTCAACTTTCTGAATAGAGTTCTAACAGATGTCAGAATGTGTGACACACAAATTCAAAAGTGCATCCAAATAGCAAAATATATTTTTCAGTAACTGAATAAGTTATTTTTTTAAATGCCATATCCCTTCAGGATGGACGCAATCATGCCTCTCTACTGTTTCCTTTTATTTGTTATCTGCCTTTTTCAGAAAGACAGTCGAGATGTTTCTTTTTTAGAATTCAAAGTAAACAGAAGGGTTGTTTAACAGTGTTGAATTCTGAGTTTTCTTTCTCTTAGACAAATTGACACCCAAGTCTAAAGATTCCATTTATCACTCAGTGTTGACTTCAGTGTCCACTTACATATATATATATATATATATATATATATATATATATATGAAAAATTTCTCAGAGTTAACCTGTAGAAAAAGACAATATATATAAAGGTAAAAGACAATAGGAAAACTGTATTATTAGCCGACGTCCAATGTGAACTTTTTCAAGGCAAAAATGAAATGAATTTATTTAAAACAAAGTAACTATTAAAGCTTTTGCTCTTCATTTGGAGGGATCAGCTGGGTGTAGTTCATTATGAGCTGCTCAAACTGATCAAAACCATCATAAGAGACTGCTATTGACTACAACTGATACATTTGAGCCAAGAATTGAAGAAAAAATGTCAGCTATATGAGCAGAGACATGACAAAGTGATTTTGCAACATGACAATGCTAGGCCACATATAAGTAAGTCCATTAAATGATAGATAAGATGAAAATTATTAAAAGTAAGTCTGTTAAATGATAGATAGGATGAAAATTATTAAAAGTAAGTCTGTTAAATGATAGATGAGATGAAAATTAATACAAGTAAGTCCATTAAATGATAGACAGGATGAAAATTATTAAAAGTAAGTTCATTAAATGATAGATAAGATGAAAATTATTAAAAGTAAATCTGTTAAATGAGAGATAGGATGAAAATTATTAAAAGTAAGTCCATTAAATGATAGATAAGATGAAAATTATTAAAAGTAAGTCTGTTCAATGATAGATAAGATGAAAACTCCCCCAGAAATGTACTTAATGTAATTGCAAACCAACCAACTATAAAAATAAAGTTAATCAAAGACATTTCAGTTGTTAATGACAGAAACTATTTTTTTAATTCATTTGAGTTATTTCCTTCATGATCTGACAACATAACTTTTGATTAAAATTAATGAATTTTTAAAAAGATTATTTTCCAGTACTATTATTATTGAAGATTTATGTCTTTATTATATATATTTACAATATAGATTTATAATTTATAATTAATAGATTTATATTTTTATTATTGAAGATTTATGTCTTTTCATTATCATTTTTTCTTTCATTTTACTCCTTTGAATTAAATTTTGCAAAGTAGTTTTAGTTTAATGAATGTTTTAACAATTGTGTTGGCCACTGATAATTGAAAAATGATATCGGCAATTCTGCTTGTGGTGAGGTCATACTTATATTTTTTTTTTACTGTAAGGTTCAATATTTACAAGGTCTGCAACCATGAAAGGTAGAGGGTAACTTTAAGAGGCAGTTTATGTAGATATGAGAGGAAGATAACGGTTAACCCTAGACTCGAACAGGTTACAATTGTAGCGATCAGGGAAACATCCTCTTGGGAGTTGGTCCAAGATAGTGGTTCACACGAAAAAGCTGTTCAAGTGGAACTTATTTGTAACTGATGTAATACCGAAGGAATGTGGGTGGTTTGCTATAATGTAAGAGGCATGGTCGTTCCTTGCCATGATGGTTAAAACTGGTGGAACCAAGGAATGTAGTTCATCTGAGCACTTTTCATGGAAATAGTGATAGAGCAGCAAGAGGCTTGTCAAATCCCACCTGTGAGAGAGAGGTTGAAAAAATGGAAAATAATTTGTCACCCACAACTACGCTTTTGGACTCTCATGAGACTGGAGTGTCAAGGCTTGGCAGCTTCCGCCCAAATAATACAATGGTACTCCATTTTGGGCTTGATTTGTTTCTTGTAAAGATAGCGGAGAGCAAGAAGAGTCAGGTACTTACTGGAGTGGTACAGAAAGCTGACTATTTTACCTGCATTTTTAGTGGTGGATCATATGTATAAGTCCCATTTGAGGTCTAGTTTGAATTTAAGGTCCAATAGTCTCTCACAGCATTGTGACTGGCAGTAATTCAGGGTCCGATTGGTGATGATGGAATGTAGCTAGTTTGGTTTTCAAGGCCTTGAATGTAACCAGCCATTTTTTTCTCCACTTGGTAATTCATACTAGATCAGAAGAGAGATCAACTGTCAATCTGATCGTCAATGATTTTAGAGTTGCACCTGTACCTTTCCCAAACAGAAAGAATGATCTGGAATAGGAATGAAAGCGGTGATGACACATACCCTGAATCTGTCATGAAAATTCAGGATATGGAATTAGTAAATACCAAACACTTCAGATACCTTAGTGTATGGATCACTTATAACAAATTTAGTATGAGAGAAAAGGAAAATGAACATAGGCTGCATCAACGATAGTTTCACTCAACAACACAAATTGGTACAAAACCAAGACATTAACCTAAAAATTAGTCATATTCTTAAATAGCCTTGTTAGATTGAAACTTTCATATGGCTGTCATGCATGGTGCTAAACTTGTTCAGAAATATCTAAGCTATCAGCTGTAGACAACTACTTTCTCAGATCAATGGTTAAAAATGGCTTTAAGCCAATGAAGGCTGTGGATCTTTGTGAAACCCATACTTCTTCTGGCACTGCAG
This sequence comes from Acanthosepion esculentum, assembly GCA_964036315.1. NCBI lineage: Eukaryota > Metazoa > Mollusca > Cephalopoda > Sepiida > Sepiidae > Acanthosepion > Acanthosepion esculentum. The sequence continues at coordinate 33,331,496 of OZ038493.1, read as the reverse complement.
AATCACAAAAAGTGAACTGTACCAGATAACAGAAACCATATCACTTAAGGACTTTCAACGGCAGCAACAGCTAAAATAGATATCAGAAATAACTAAGGAAAAATAATGACATAATCAAAATGTTGATTTTCCACATGACTTCAAATACAAGGTTAGGAAGGAAACCTCCTGTCAGTACTGGAAAGAGTGATAAAATCTACTGGAGTTGAGAAACTTATTTTCCTTAAAAATTCTTTTAAGAGAAAGATTTTGCAAATTTCAACCAAAAGCAGCAGTGGCTGCTCAGTCAATTAATGTTCAATTTTTCCCTATTAGGAAAAAGCTAACATTACTATTACAATATATATATATATATATATATATATACACACACATGCACTCACAATGGGGTGCGACCAGCTGCCTCTTAACATAACACGGACATATCAGGTAGATTACTGAATTAAAATGAGAAGTATTATTCTCTCCTATTCGATGAAAAGAAGAGGTCTTGTGAATGTCAAATTATCCAAGCCCTTCTTTCTTCATTATGTGCTCTAGAAATTTCAGTCATCTTTTTCTGATTTGAATTATAAGTATCCTTTTTGTTTCCATTTTTCTTAAAACTTCCTCATTGTTTACATGTTTAGTCCATGGGATTGTCAGCCTTCGACATTAGAATCATATTTCTATTGCTCCAAATCTCTTCTTCCTCTATTCACTGCCATGTAGGAGGACCGGTATTAGATAACAGTTCAGCATACTTTTTTTTTTTGATCTGAACTACTTCAGTAATGATTTCTGCAAGTGGGTTGGGCCAAGACATCTTACTTGTGCATGTATCTATATGTTTGCATGCATTACATTTGTGTTTTTCATGTCTTTAGATTTTAAATTGTTTTATTATTAACACAGTTTTATTTTTATTTATTTTTATTTATTTTTTTTACTAAATAATTCATATTAAAAAGCTTTTACCTTAGCTTTTTACAGATAATAATGAAAGTCTGTGGAATCTTGCTTTCTGAGGGAATCTGTTCCCCAGGATTTAAAATGATATCTGTCGTCCTTATAAATGATATTTCTTTCCTTTATTTTTATCTAAGAAATCAGGGTCTCTGGGGAGTCAGAGGAAAAAGGCTTTGTACCTATTTTAATGGGCTGTTCACCTTCTCTGTGGCACTGCAATTATTTTTGTGGCTTTTCACCTTTGTAAGAAAGAGAAGGTCCATGATAACAAACGTTTATTTATTGCTCATCTGGACAATTTATTTTTATTCCTAATTTTGTTTAAATATATTTTGAAGTTTGCACATTTTTTCTGTACATATATAGTGTATTTGGGCAGTAACCCTCATTTAAACAAGTTTTATTGAGGACAACTGACAAAGTACTATGATTAAGCTTTTCATTCAGTTTTTCTTGTATTCTTACAAGTATTTTCTTTTCTGGACATAAAGTCTGTAAAAATTGTCCAAATATTCTATATATCAGAATACTTTCAGCTAATCTATAAGCCATTATCAATAATTTCAACTATGAACATGGCCACAACATGCTGACTGTATTTAGAAAAAAAAACAAAAAACACATTCCCATTCTTATATATATATATATATATATATATATATATATATATATAAACATTTGTATATTAGTTTAACACTTCTGCTGCTAACTACGGAGATATTCATTTTTCATATCTTGCTCCAGCTGGTTAAGTACGGAAACCTACGTTTTTTGCATACCGCTGGTATGAGTGTCCCGTTGCGCCATCTATCGTAAAATACGGAAAATTCTAACTGTTCTATCATGCAAATTATTTGTCAGCCTCGATTTTTCTCTACGCCATGGTAGTTTTGTATCTAATTGCACTGGGAAAATGAGTAGCAGTGAAAGTGTTAAAAAAAATCCTTGATAATGGCTAATAGATTATCTGAAAGCACTCAGGTCTATAGAACATTTGGACAGATTTTACACGCTTAATGTCTAGGAAAGAAAATACATCTTCAGTAAAAACTTAGGTGTGTGTGTATATATATATATATATATATATATATATATATATATATATATAGTTTAAAAAATTAGGAAATCAGCTGATTCTGCTACCTTGGTTTCAACCTTCTGGTATCTTCAGGTGATTTTTGTCCAAAATCGCTTGAAGATACTGAAAGGTTGAAACCAAGGTAACGTAATTGGCTGATTTCCTAATATTCTATACTTAAAAGATCTACATGTTAAATTTTTATCTTTTTATATGTGTATTGAGCACTTTTTTAATACTACTGTTTCCTGGTTTAATTCAACACTGACCATTAACTTCTTTTTTATTATATACATACATACATACATACATACATACATACATACATATATATATATATATATATATATATATATATATATATATATATATGTGTTTGTACCTGTGTATATATATATATATATATATATATATATATATATATATATATATATATATATATGTGTTTGTACCTGTGTATATATATATATATATATATATATATATATATATATATATATGTGTGTATGTATGTATGTATGTATATATACACAGGTACAGTGAGAACGAATAGAGTACACTTCCAACGTTTGTAACATTTAATTTAAAAGAGGGTTCACTACATAGTAGGACAATATTAGCCTAAAAAAATAAATACATATATGCTTGACTTTCCTGTTGAATTTGACGTATGAGGGTCAAGTAGATCAGTTCCTAGGAACCGACAGCCCGACACCAGCACATAAGATTTGATTATAGTGGTGAAGGTTTTGTGCAAATACATATATATATATCAAATGTTATATATACTGCATATATACTGCATACTTTGTATTTGAAATAAAGGTCCCATTTTAATTAATTAATCAGTATGTATTACATCTATTGGCCTGTGTATTCAAGAATTCTTAGAAAAGAAAATGTTGTACCCAGAAGCGTTTGAATATGCATCACCCTTTGTACTGGAAATCATTGTTTGATCCAGTGTCCCTTACTGCTCGACTACAAAGAGCCACAAAGCAAAGAAGGTTTTTCCTTTTTAAGGAAAGCACATCCTCTTCATTCAGATTATATCTGAAATGTAAACAAAGCAATTTCTAAAGAATTAATTAATTTTTTTATTACTTTAATTAAACTTTATTAAAAAATTTTGGATTAAATATACATCCATTAATTCTTTAGAAAAAAATTATATATATATATATATATATATATATATATATATATATATATATGCGTGTGTGTTTATCTGTGTCTGAGTGGATACACATACCAGGTTTATTTTTAACAGTGATGTTGACATCTACCTGCCTAGGCACACAAAGTCTTTTTAAAGAAAATATACCTCAGGCAAGTATTATGTTCATTATCTTTATCCTGTGGAAACCACCTTTAAGCTAAGGGAAGCTTTAAGCATTCAGCCATGAGATACCTCAAAGCAAAACAAGATTCAGTTATTTTTTTTTTTTAGTAAGTCTTTTGATTGCCTAGGCTGGTAGATGTGAATTCCATTGTTTATAACAAAAAAAAAACAATTTAAAAAATAAAACTGGGATATCTACTCAGACATGTATACTCACTAAATATAATGTTTATGGCAGTAAGAAATAATATTGGATTGAAAATCCATTAGTTGCTTAAATCAGCCTATCTATCTATCTATCTATATATATATATATATATATATATTATGAAATGGACAAAGTTCGACAATTATTTTAAGACATTTTTATGTTTATACATTCTTTTTATAGATTCAAATATTTAAGTAAATGCTCTGTTCATAATAAACAGTATTAACAACATTTACCAGCCTGAATGTCCGCGAATTTGTCATAGAAAATATGCGTTCTCCGACAGTAATCGAACCTGTATCCTATACAGAACAGTCATATAGCCTGACGTGCTTTTACTGATTTCCCCACAGAGGAGCATTCAGTTAGCAAGGTCGATTTTACTGTTTTTAAACTACAATCTTCCATGATTCTCTCACGTACATTCATATCTGCTCAATGCGTATCCAAATGTAAACAAATGACATGACGGTATCGTACTAGACAGTTTTCCATTCCAGAATTTATCTTGCACATTTATAAGTCTACTACTCATCCATGTATTGAATAATGCTGCCGCATATGATCGGGTGCTTCTACTATGTATTTTGAGATATTTGATAAAATCCAAAGAAGAATCTGCAATATTATCAGTCCTAACATGGCATCTTGGTTTCAGTCAATTTTCCAATGTCATAACATAGTTTCCCTCTTCTTTTTCTAGAAATATTTTCATGGTAATGGTTATGATGGACTTTTGTCTTTAGTACCTTGACTTTATGAATTTAAGCATCCTACTCTTGAAATTGCTAGATGTAACCGTAAGTTCTATGTCAACAGTTTCTTCTCTTGCACTTCTTGTTTGTGGAACTCTCTTCTGTCTTCTTTCTTTCCAGTTAAGTTTGGTTTTCAAAAATTTAAATGCAATGTTAGTCATTATCTTCTTTCTTAATTTCAGTTTTTTTTATTGTTTTCTCTCCTTAATATTTTCTCATATTCTTTCAGTAACCCTTTGTGGTTTTATTGCTTTGCTTGGGGTGAAATGATGGAGAATAAAAAAAAGAAATATGGTCTTTCTATATATCACACTGTTTTTTTTTAATATGGTCTTTATACAGGATGTATAAAAATACTTATACAAATTTTTGGGGCTGGTTCTGCACATCAAAACAAGGACAAAAGTTCATATAAGCATATGTCTGTAAATCCTTCAGTTTTGAGTTATTAAATTTAAAGAAAGTTTATGGTAGATGTTGCTATGTTGCCATGTAGACTAGGTTACATTGGTCATTCATGTACATTTGTGGCTAGTTTGTCTTCAACATTTAACATGTGCAGTAGTGAATTAACTGTAACTATAAACCACAGGTGGGCTCTGTAGGTATTGAACAAACTCAAATGTGCCTGCAATAGGGATTAGCTAGCCACCCTAGTAGACTGGCATTCTTGTATATGAGTGGCTGTGCTATTTACATAGTGAGTTAACTGAAAAGTGTTCCATTTAACAATAGCAGTTTATTCCTATTTTGAGCAGGTAGATATGATTTTTACATACGCCTGCATGAATGATAATGGACATGAGGCTGCATGGCTGTATCACATTACATTTCCATATTAAAGGCAGCTGAGTCATTAAACCTTTGCTGCTACTTATCATCATGTTGCTGAGACAGGATCTGTGGCACCATAAGCTATGGATCAAGGTAGACAGAGATCCTCCCAGTACACTTGATTATGAAAAAAACGTTCTACTATTAGGCTGTCAGAGCAATCCAGGTATCAGCACTTGTCAAGTGGCCTAGCATGTTATACATCTCATTGTACCACATGGAGGATACTTCAAGTGCAGCTCCTGTATCCATATTGTTTGCAATGTGTGAAGGTTCTTTTGCCCTCTAATCACTCACTACAGGAGAACTTTTGCTGATGGTTTATTGCAAAAACTGCTGATCCACTGTTTGTCTTTTCAGTCTTGTTTACAGATGAGACGACATTTGTAAGAAATGGAATAATAAATTTACACAACCTACATTTGTTGGCAGATAGGAATCCCCCTGGTACAATCCAGGGTAGACACCAGTATCAGTTTATGATTAATGTGTGGGCTGTAATTGTAGGTGACTGTCTGGTAGGTCCATATGTTCTTCCAGCATGTCTTACGGGAGATGTCTACAGGGACTTTATTTTGAACGCACTTTCAGACCTGCTAGAGGATGTACCCCTGCTAATATGAAGACACATGTGATCCATGCATGATGGTGCTCCAGCATATTTTACTCACTTTGTCACAATGCACTGGCTGACATCTGCCATGAAAGATGGATAGGTAGAGGAGGACTGGTTCCATGGCCTGCACATTCCCCTGATCTCAGCCCTTTGGATTTTTATCTGTGTGGCCACCTAAAACAATTGCTCTATGCAGCATACATTAATATTGCAGAGACGCTTCATCAGTGTGTCATAGGGGCCTATGAAACTATTCAGCACCATCTGGGAGTATTTGAAAGGGTCCACCAGTCAATGATTCAATGAGTACATGTGTGTGTAGAAGCAAGTGGAGGACATTTTGGACATTTGTTATGAGTTGCTGTATTGAGGTACAATGATGGCCTTTTGGGCATCCACAGATCCTAATAAAAAAATAAAATTAATTTTATACTACACTAAATCTAGTATATCCAATACAATCATTCATGATGACTCTCCCCCACATACTAACATGTTGCAGAAAATCAACATCGTCTATAAATTTAAAACTGATTGTATCTCAAATGGTAAAAATAATATTTATGTTGGACACACTAACTTTTGGATGAACACAACAATTTTATCTTTGAAAATAATGAATACTACAATATTTGTCTTGCAATAAACAACACCCTGATGATGACATTGTGCTAATGTTGAAAGTACTCAGAATAAATGATATGTATCAAAACAACGATTTTCTCTTGTCCTTCAATAACGACACCAAAAAGCTTGTCCATCAATATGAAACGATCCAACTGAAAATAAGTAGACAAAACTTGTCAAAATTATTCAATGAAACATGTCTCAATGAAAACATACGGCCAAAATATATATATATATATATATATATATATATATACACACTGAAAGTAACTTTAAGAAGAAGTGGTATAATCACAACTCATCTTTTAAGCTAGAAAGTCTTAAGAATTCTACTAGAGTAGCCAATCATGTGTGGAAATTAAAGAAAAAAAATAAAAAAGATCTGATTGTAAACTGGACAATTTTTGAGAAAAAGCCAAACTTTACAACATTCATAGTAATGTCTGCAACTTTTGTAAACACGATAACTGGCTATAATAACATTTCCAGATGAAAAGTGCCTTTTGAATGAGAGATTGGAAATTATGACCCATTGCATACATATTAAAAAGTTCCATTTGAGTTCATATGAGCCAGGATGAAAAGAAAGTATATATATTTCATTTAACCGCCTCACTGATACATTTCCAATGCACTTGCTTTTCTCCTCCTCCTTCCCCCCCTTCTATCACACTTCATGCGTGCATACTTATTTATTTTTAAATAATATAGCGTTCATTAAATTTTTTTTTCTTTAAAAAAAAAAAAGTCATTAGGAAATTGGCCGAAAATCATCTGAAGATACCAGAAGGTCGAAACCAAGGTAGTGGAATCGGCTGATCTCCTAATTTATATATATATATATATATATATATATATATATATATATATATATATTGTGTGTGTGTAGACAACAATAACTCATTTAAACTAGTTTTATTAGATTTAACTTTTATCGTATTTTTCATTTTTCTTAATAAGTTTTTTCTGGTGCTTTCTTGTTTCATAGACCATTTTACACATGTTATCACTTATACTATCTACTTATATTTAAACTTGACTGAAATATAACATGGTAGACTGAACTCACAAGCCTTGGTTGGTAACTAGTCTATGAGAAAGACAACTCAGATGGTTAGATATACAGTCTCTCTGAAATTATTATACAAATTGCATAAATCTCAATAACTTGAATTTGAAATCTAATAAAATCCTTTTTTTCTTTTTTTCTATAGTATATGTTGTAACATGGGTAATGGAAAAGATCTAACAAATTCTGAAAAACAGAAATAGCAAAGCTATTGAGTGAGGTAATGTCCTCCTTGAAGATATCAAAAGAGCTTCACAGAGATCATCAAACAATAAAGAGGGCTGTTGAAAATATAACTCACTTGAGAACTAGAAGCAAATGAAAAGGCTTTAAGAACTTGTCTCATCGAGGGGAATTTAAACTAAAGTGAGTTTTAGTGAAGCAACCACTTTCAACCAGTACTCAGATCTTTGAACAAGCTGGAATTGAGGGATTTAAGGAAAAAAGGTGTAGAATACTTCACAATTTGGAATTGGTCAAGAAATCTCCTCTCAGTAAAATAAATATTTTGAAGTGTCAAAATTAAACCAAGAAATACATGAAAATTGAATTTTCTAAAGTAATTTTCACAGACAACACTTGATGGACCTGATGGATGGGCCAAAGGATGGATTTTATCCGATGCAAATGTACTTGTGGCTAAAAGAAGGCAGCAAGGAGGTGGCAGTGTAAGAATATCAACTGGAATTGTTGGCCAAGCCATTATGGACCATTCAAAGTTCATGAAGGAGTTGAATTAAACAGTGATAAATATTGTGATTTCATGGACAAGACTTTCTTTTAATGGTACAAGTGCCAGCCTTGCAGTTTCAAAGTGAAATGTGTATTTATGCACAACAATACTCCTTCTCATGTATCCGAGGTTACCAGTGAATTTTTTGAGCATAAAAGGTTTACAGGAGAGAAAATAATGGAATGGCTACCATCAAGTTCTGATCTGAATACAATCAAAAATATATGGTTAATTGTGAAGATTAAATTATATGAAGGTGAGAAACAATATGACAGCAAATAAGGCCTGTGAGAAGCACTTAAAACAACCACCATATCAGAAATTGAATATGCTGAAGTAAAACATTTCACAAAATCAATGAAAAATAAATTGCTGGATGTTATTGAGAAGTAGGGTCAATATATTAAGATGTAAATGCTTCAAAGACTTATCATGTATGTTTGTTATTTGTTCTATTATAGGTGTTTATCAGTTGTTGATGATTTTACGATCTTGTTTTTGAAGTGAAAAGTGATTTTCTGATTCTGCATAATAACTTCAGAGAGACGCTAAAATATGTAAAATTGAACTTCATCATTTCTGCCAAAAATGCAAGAATGTAGCAACAACAAACACTAAAATGCTCTCAAGGACTTTGATCTGAAATTGGAACACTTTTTGGTGTTATATATATATATATATATATATATATATATATATATATATACACACATATACATATATATATATCTGTCTTGAGAGAGATGTTTATTTATATAATATGTTAATGCTGCACTACTCTACAATATAATTTCCATCCTGGGTATGACGATAAACTACATCCGCATCCTGGTTAAGACAATAAACTTCGTCCAACAGCAAGACCTCTGAACAGGAGGTTTTTAGGAGCATGGAACCACCTGTTAATTGCTGGTGTTCACAGGTTCACCTTGACCTGGAGTGGTAGCACCTGTTAGGGTTCCAACTATGGGAAAATAGTTAACCTCCAAAGTGGAGTAAAAACACTATGAAAGTGTAAAAATAGGTTTTAATACCAGAAATACTTTGTAAAAAAAATTAGCAATACATTTAAAATAAAAATTATTACCAGCTATACATTTAAAAAAAAAATTACCAGCTATACATTTTTTTGACAAAAATATTACCAGTGAAGGAAAAGTATTACCAGAAATAGATTTTTGGAAAAAAATATTACCAACAATGAAAAACTTTTGTTGGCATTAACCCATTGAGGTTGATATGCCGTAAAACAAATCAAACCAAACCAAATCTAAACCAAAGAATACATATTCTATTCATACGAATCTATCCTAAAAATTTTGTCGCCATTAAAAAACCCATTGAGGTTGATATGTCATAAAACAAAATAAATCAAACCAAACTACAATATAATTTGGTATAAATGAAATGTTTCTTCAAAATATTTATGAATGATATTCACAGAGACAAGTTATTGAAATTGAGCGTTATCTGGTAACTCTTATTTTTATGGAAGATCCCCAAATTTCCAATTACTATCAGGTACATTCATAAATATGTTTGGACATTTACATGTTTCTTATAGATACAGGACTATCAGGGAAAATAAATCTACAAATCCACTGATACCGCCACCAGTTTACAAATGTACATCTCTATCCACATATGTACCAACATGTATTTATACAACCATATTTCTTTGTATGTCATTCTCTTTACTTCTTGTTTGTATATTTTCAAATAAACTATAAATAGTTAGAACTATAATATTTAGTATATTTATAATTTACTTAACTTTTCTTTTTTTACACACATTCCAACAATTTATCTAATACACAAAACCAAACAATTTCAGATTAGATTGCAACTTACAACAGTCTTTAAGATAAAACAAATTCAAAATAAGTTGACATAAAAAATGAAAGCCTTTTCGGAAAAAAATAAGTTAGATGTTTTATGAAATATATGATTTCTGTTAATGAATTCAATTTTATTATCAAGCTACCTGATGAGCAGATAACATATCTACAAAACTCAGAGTTGAGAAAGATAAGTTGAACATTTAATTTTATTTGTTACTATTTTCTATAGGAGACAGGGTGGATAATGACTAGGACTGCGGAATCAAAGAGCCAAATTTGAATTTCAGTCACTAACACGCAAATACTCTTGGGAAAGGTATGAATCCATCTCTTCTACCCCCAGCTATGGGTAAATAGCAAACCAGACTGGGTTCTATATATATATATATATATATATATATATATATATAGGGTTAGGTAAATGAAATAATTAGATATTAGCAACCGTATACACACATGCTGGCATGCATACACAAGTAAGCAAATAAATAATTGTCAAATTTTGCCAAGAGGTGTAAACATAATAGTGCTTGATGTGGTTAGACAGAGCTAAGAAATATATATTAATAAATATATATATATACCTACGTTGGTGTGTGACTTAAGTTTTGTTGGTTACCCAAGTCGTCGGGCATGTGTCCAACAAGTTGGGTAACCAATAAAACTTAAGTTGCACACCAAATGTAGGTATATATATATATATATATATATATATATATATATATATATATATATATATTATATTTTATATGCCAGTACTTAGTGGAAAGCGCTCAGTATCAGTGATAGCGCTAACATAATAAAAGCATGAAACTCAGAGTCACAAACTCATATCCATACAACTTATATATATGAGCATGTGGCTGAGTGGTTAGAATGTTCACTTTCTGATTATGAGACTCAGGTCAATTTGTCAGGAAGATGACTTCTTGATGTTATTGGCCTCGGTAAGTGATCCAGCACTTTTAGAAAATACTTTGTGGATTGAAAAGATAGTGAAAGCCTGAACTATTGTGGGCCCCATCAATGGTTATGCTAGAACATAGCCACAAGTCATTGTTACCAAGGGTTTGAGCATACTGGCCTTGTTCAGACTCTTGAGAATACCAGACAATTCACCTCTGCTGGTGTTGTACGAACGTAAATGTGCCCGAGTTGGAGTCTGCAACAGGGATTGGCTAGTTGTCCTCATAGATAAGCATACTAGGATACGAGCAGCCAGCCATTATGAGAGCAATCATTTTTTGATACATGTTTCATTGAATATGACAGTATTTTTATGTTTTTTATTCAGTTTTCCTAATATTCTTACAATTACTCTTATCTGAGGACTTAGTATGTAGAAACTGTCCTGAGTGCTTTTGGCTAATATTTTAATCATTTTCAAGGTGGAAGTTAATGTCCAATGTTAGCCTTGTTTCACATATATAGTGTTTGCCTGTGAATTTTTAGATAGGTGTCTATATGTAATTCATATATATGCACAAATAATTTTGATCCATATATGTGAATGTTCATATTTTTGTGTGAATGTGGTTATGGAAATACAAATATATACATAATTTTGCTATCTGTATGCAAATGTTTAGATTTCTATGCAAATGTGTTCTTGCTGTTTATGATATATGCGTGAATGTTCATGCATATTTCAAGTGCAACAAACCTGAACTCATAATGATAATGTCCCCATTTGATGTAACACTAATTTTTATTTCCTCTGTGACTGACAAGCCCAGATAACCCAGGCACCTCCTCTCACCAGCTTCCAAATCAAAATGAAACACCGCCCTCTGTCATAAACTCTGTTGTCTAATTGTCCCGGCTGTTCAACACAAGATCTGAATTCTTTTTATCTTTCTTGCTTCTACCTGCTAATTCTGCATTTGCCCTGTGTACAGTCTTTTTTTATGTGTCTGGGTACTTGCCTTGCTTGTGGAGCTACTCAGTGCACAGGACAAACACCGGAATTGCTACTGGACCATTGTGGTAATTTTTCTGTTTGGCAGCCATGAAGGTTCGATGAACATAACTCATTAAACTTTTTCTAACCCTGTACCTGCTGACCTTGTATGCTTCTCTTTCCTTCTAACAATAACATGTGCTTTGAGAATGCTTACATATGAGATTCGTCATCTTCTTTTTTCGCTTTTTAGTCATGCAGACATATGCATGCATTTTCTCCATGTGAATACACACACACACACACACACACACACACACACACACACACACACATATTATTATATTATTATTATGCAGGATTTTGTAGCAAAGCCAAATCTTACAATAGGAAAGGCAATAGAGGTAATTTATGCCTTGTTGAAAAATTAGTTATCTTAAAACACTTAAATAACCATAACTTATTAAACAAGAGAAATGAATTGATGGTCACATGTAGGCATAAAAATATATATCTGCAGAAATACATTGATCAAGATTCATTTTTAATGTAAATTATAACTTTTCTCTTTTATTTTGTTTTTTTCTTAATTTTAATTGTATCTAAAAAAAACAGTACTCTCCCTTTATGCTTAATATAAAATTAATATTCACAACTTTAAATCAAAATTAATTTTTGAAATTTATATATATATATATATATATATATATAAATCTTGTTTATTTTAAATGCAAAATATATGTTTGAAATAAAAAGAACTGTAATCTCTATAATATATGAACTGCACCATCGTTGCACTAACCAGATATTTTTAGTAAAATTTTAATTATGAAACAGTCTATACTCAGCACTTGAAGATTGCAGTGTGCATGAAACTCTGAGTGAGGTATAATATGTATATTTATTTATATATATATATATATATATATATATATATATATATATATATATATATATATATATATATAAATCTGAAATATTTTTATGACTTCAAATGTTATATTTAGTGGATAGCCATATTTGAGTAGGTGCTCTGTTTTCTTTTAAGCTGTGCTTATTTTATCTATTGAATAGCACACTTGCGAAAAATTATTACAAAAGTGTGCCCTCAGGCAAGATTTGAACCTGTGTCTAAAGTTGAAAGATAAATAGTGCTGACTGAGTAACCTAACAAAAGGGTACCTATTCCCACATGCATAATAAGATCCTTTCTGATTAATTGCTTAGTTACATGAAAGCTGCACTTCTATTTCATCTTAATATATTTTTAATGACTGAATATTTTCTAGAAATTCCTTATATATCCGAGTTTATTACCTTTAAGGAATGACAAAATTATATCTATAAAGTATCGGTAATTCTTCTGAGGATGAAAGTGCCGTACCTGTAGCTTCTGTGGAAAGTATTATGCACACTATAATATATATGTATATATGTGTGTGTGTGTGTGTGTGTGTGTGTATGTATATATATATATATATATATATAGTCCAACATAGACTGCTGTTTTATAGGTGATTTTTGAAACACCAGTCTAAGTAACAGGGTGTTAAGTTTGGCCACTAATACATAAAATAGGGAGTTATTTTCAATCACCCTATCTGGATATATATATATATATATATATGCAGGTGTGTGTGTGTGTGTGTGTATATATATATGTATGTGTATGTGTGTGTGTATATATATCGCTTAGTTTAAATTTTAACATAAGTCTTGCTGCCATATATGGTCTGGGGCCCCTGCTGTTTGCCTCGGGGTTCTTGATAAGATCCAGAGACGGATAGGCTACGTGATTGGCCCTGATCTGTCATCTCATCTGCAGTCGCTCTCTCACAGACGCGATGTTGCCTCGCTCTGCCTTTTTTACAAGTACTTCCACGGTAATTGCTCTGAGGAGTTGCGTTCGCTTGTCCCCAGGCCTCGTGAATTTAAACGCCCCACCAGGCTGGCATCCCGCTCCCACCCCTACACCGTGGAAACTGTTAGATGTAGACGTCTCTTCTACTCCAATAGCTTCATGTCTCGCACATCTCGCCTATGGAACTCCCTTCCCTATTACTGTTTCCCTGACAAATACAATCTCCAACGGTTTAAGTGTAGCATCAATCGACATCTCCAGTTGCCTTGATCTGTCCACTTCCCTTCTCCACATCCTTTCATTTTTCATTCCTATCTGCTCTCGCTCTGGATCTTTTGTGGCCCTCTTGCCTTGATCGACCCACTGTCTTTCTCTTTCTCCACATTCCCTCCCTTGCCACTCCTATCTGCTCTTCCTCCAACCCTTCTTTAACCCCTTGCATGATAGTGGCCTTGCTTGGGGTGATATGATTAAAAAAAAAAAGAAAAAAAGTCTTATTTGATTGGTTGATCAGAGTAAAGCCCAAAAACCTTATAACCCTCCTTTTTACTTTTTTCATAAAAAGAAGTTGTATTTTGCTTTTAAATCTAAATAAATCGTTCACTTGCTAGGAATTTACAATCGCCTGATGAGATGCATTGATACACATTGAAACACAACTGCAATTGTGTAGCGATTTTGACAGGTTTTTGGTGTAATATTCTGAAATAAATATATATAGTAAAAATATAGTTTTAAGGTATGCTATATTTATGGGTTCGATATGAGGGATAGAGCGTATGTAAATATAATAGTGAACATTGAAGTCAACACCCAGCAGCGACAGTCTGTTTCATGCTTATACACAACCGTTAGTCTGTCCATGAAATACACAATTTTTTAAATTCAAAAATATGGAGAAATCAACATGAAACCATTCCACCATCTTTTTCACTAATTATCATGGCAATGCACAGTTTACACATTAAATTAAAAAGAAAGCTGTAGAGAGCTATGATCGCCAATATCTTGAAGAAACATAGCACTTAAGATGCATGAATTTAACTCAGGATGGTGGCTAATTTAATTTCAACCAAATTGTGTCTTTTGTTATAAACTACTTCAAAGTTTTAGATTTTCTTTAAAAACTTTTACAAACAAAACAACAGAGAACTTGTTCACAAATGATAAATTTTTAGTAACAATCACAAAACTTGTTTGTCCTTGGCTACCTTGCTGTTAAAAATATTCCACCATCATTTCTAAGTTACTTTCACCTTGACTTCAAGAGCATAAAGAGATGGGTGTGGTTGGTCATTAGCATCTTAGGTTCCTCTGGGAATGTAGGTTTGATTTTAAAATATCATGAAATTATTTAATTAACACTTCCTACTAATTACATCATATTATTAAAATCATAGAGTTAAACTAGTGCAGTTGCTAATAACTTGGAAATAAAATTGTTGAACTAAGTTCAAATTCTTGTCTCAGTCATTATTGTTATCTTTTTTTACAGTTTTGTATGGGAACAAAAATTCAGTTTCTTTCCTGGGCTCTGTCCAATCTGTAATCTTCTTGATCATTATAATTTGTGTGTGCATTTGTGTATTACGTAGATATTTTTAAAGGATAGCTTGGTTTGATACAATGCAAAATGTAGGAAAATGTAAAAAGAAGACTGTGTTGCACCAATTTTACAAGTTGGAATACTTATCTAGCTTAAAAAGACAGCATTCAAAAATCATTATTTTTACTTTGCTCAAACAACCAAAGAAGCTGATAGCGAATATACAACATCCTCATCTAATTTTGCAGGATACATATGTGTATTTGTTTGTTTAACTGCATATAAATTCCTTGTGGGTCATTTGATGGTGAAATTTGATTTTCTTGGGAACATTAGTAATTTCTGTCGCAAAAATGTAATTGTGGTAATTTTTTTTTTTTTCAAAAATGTATTGCTGATAATTATTTTACTACGTAAATGTATTGTCGGTATTTTTTACTATAAAACAGTATTTGTATACTTTTATCATGTTTTGACCCCAGTTTGGGGGTTAATTATTTGCCTATATTTGAGACCATAACAGATGCTTCCATACCAGCTCAGGGTGGACCCAGGAAAAAAAGGCAATTATTAGGTGATTCCATGATCCTAAAAACCACCTGATCTTATTGCAGTTATTGTAATTTATCGTCATGTCCAAGATGCTATTTCTTTTGTGTAAAAGTAATTATGGGCAAGTGGTCAGGACATTCGCTTTCTGACCATGCAACCCGTGTTCGAATCTCAAGACAGTTGATTTGTCAGGAAGGTAACTTCTTGATGCTATCAGCCTGGGGTGATGATTCCAGTCTGCTGCACCTTATCTCAGGTTGACCCAAGTCTTGTGTATGAAATTTGGTAGATGGAACTATTTCGGAGCCATTGATAGTTGGGTTAGCTCAAAGTCACAAATCATCATGACTAAGGGTGTGAGTGTACTTGTCTTGTTCAGCCTGTTGATCATGCCAGATGATGTGCTCTCTCCCAGAAACTGTAACTAAGGTCCATTCAGCATAGTTGTAGTAAAAAAAAACCCATACAAGTGGGCTCTGTGGGTGTTGAACAAACAAGCGTGTTTGAGCAGTTATCTGCAACAGGGATTGGCTGACTGCCCTAGTAGACAAGCATACTCAGATATGATCAACAGCCATTATTTATTTTTAGTAAAAGTAATAATAATAATAATATGATGGATTCTCCTATTGTCTTCAATGTAGGTGGGTCCAACAGTTCAGCTCCTAGAACTGAACCACCAGACTACCAGAAACATATAATTTGATTATAACATTTGCAGAACTATCCACACTTCAGAAGAACCGAATGCAGAAAACTGGTGCAGATACTATGCCGCAAGATCTGCAAAAAGCTCTCCTCATGTTTAGAATTCAGAGTTGAGCTTCTCTTATACTGGTTGAAGTCCAAGGTTAAAGGTCAGGTAGAAAGACAATATGCATCAGCTAAGATAAGTTTTCCTTTTGTCATTATTCATATTGTCCTTTTACAGATATATTCTGTTTGAAAAATTTCACACACACACACACATGTATATATATATATTTGGGCAGCAACCTTTCTTTTAAACATATTTTTATTAAATATGACAGACTAGGAAAATTTTATTAATTTTTTATTTAGTTTTTCCAGTATTCTTACATTTTTCCATTTGATTGAAGTGAGGGAGTATAACTGTCCATACTGTCCATCATTCCAAGTACTTTAGACTGCTTCCTTAGCCATTTTCAAGGGGGTTTTCTTTTGGTATTGTTAGTTTCTCTTCGTGTTTTGACTGTTTGAGATGTATTTTTTGTGTTGTTTTGAATTCTAGTAGGAGCTTTTGTTTCGAGCTTTTGCATGGTGTGCATGGCTGGAATTCAATTGAGCAACATTCTATTTTTTTAAAAACTTTCAGCTTGCCACTCCCATTGTTAAACAAGGTGAGGTTAATAGTGCGGCAGAGATGTTTAATGTACAGAGCCTCTCTTATAGTGATATGTTTTTGGTAATTTGATTTATATAGAATTTTTGTGTTTTCAACCAGAATTTTTCTTCAGGGTTCTTGTAGATTGTGTGTAGATGTTTTTTTTTTATTGCACTTTGCTCTGATAAGTAACATGTAGGTGTCTACTCAAAGAGGTGGTAGCATATCCAATATAGGTAATTATATGTATATACTAATTATAGAATGTGTATAATATATGGACTATAGTATCATTATATGTGCTTGTGTTCATGTACAACAGTGTTGTCATTGGTATGCCACCAAAGCAGAAAAGCAAGAGATTAGCAAAGGAACTGTGTTGTTTATTTTAGGGGTTACAGAGAGTGGGAGCAAGAGTAAAGAGGTATGAAAGAGGAAAGGATGAAGAGAAGAATAGGGAATAGGCCAAGGCACCTAGAGATGTCAATTGACATTGCATTTGAATAGTTGGAGATTATAGTTATCAAGGAAGCAAGTAAGAGGAAGGGAGTTCCACAGACAGGAAGTGTGAGACATGAAGCTATTGGAGTAGAAGAGATTGCTACATTTAACCGTTTCGACAGTGAAAGGGTGGGACTGAGATGCCACCCTAGTAGCATATTTAAATTCATGCAGTTTGGGAACTAGCGAAGGTAGCTTGTCAAACAGTTACCGTGAAAATATTTGTAGAAAAGACAGAGGAAGGCAATGGCACGTCTGTGAGAGAGTGACTGTAAACAAGATGCCAGATCAGAGTCAACCACATTGCATATCTGTCTCTGGATTTTGTCGAGAACCTTAAAACAAACAGTGGGTGCTCCAGACCGGATATGACAGCAGTATTCCATGCAAGGGCGAATGGTTGATTTATAAATTTGAAGGATGGACTCTGGTGAGAAAAATTTTCCAGTGTGACACAGAGAACCAACTTTAGAATAATTTCCTATTAAAATAACAGTAGTTAATGATTTATCCTTTTTCATTCAAGACAAAGGAAACATATTGCAAGAGGAGAGTTTTTTTTTAATTTGTGATATACTTAATTCATCAGTCTTTTAACTTATCATCTTTCTAAGTTACCCACTTTCAAGCCTGGTTAATGGATTACTCAGTAAATATGGGTCACTATGGATTTGGGCATAAGGCCAATTTAATTGAGCAAATTGAATAATGTACATGTCAGTAGATATTTGATTATATTAATGTCTTGGAGAAAGAACAAAAAAATATTCAGTTGCGACCTGTTGTGTTTTGGGAAAGCAGCAATTTTGATGGATATATATTTTTTTTAAATTATTGTTTCGATAGAGCTCCTGAGTCACGGTGAAGGCATTCCATCTAGATGAATAAAAACTCTGAATTCAAAACTGTGTCTTTTAAGTTTTCCTTGGTTGGAAAAAGACTAAGAGAAGACAACTCTCACACAGCAAACTCTAGCATGATGAAGCCAGATATCTTTCTTTGGCCTTTTTCTGGCTTACTTCGATTTGTTCAGTAGAGTGCTTGTTGCATAAGACTTAAATTTTTGCATGGACATTTCTAACATGTACAAATTTTCTATTTTAGAAATAATGATTTGACAGCCATCATACTTATTTGGGCACAAGACCTGATTCGTTCATCTTCCAAGTAGAACTGAGCTTACTTTGGATATATTTATTGGATTATCATAGTTTAATACTGATCAGAATTAAACTGGCAGATGAGTTGAAAGCTAAACTAAAGGAAACTGAATTCCCTTTCAAGTATTATTGTACTTTTAATTAATTATAGAAAGTAATACTATTTCATCATGAAAACATAATTGAGAAAGAAAATTACTGTCAATTTACACTCCAGATATTAGTTGAATTTTCTTCACCATCAGGACATGAAATTTTTCTTTGTAACCATGTCTCAAAAGATCTTAAGTGGTGGGTGTGGTCGACTATTAAATAATATGGTTCATGTGAGAAACTTGCAAAATATCACTCTGCTTGATTCAGTGATTAAGACAAAAAACATGAAAAGAGACTCACGGCAATTAAGTCATCCTCAAAACATTTTCCCAGAATTCCACAGTTTTCCTTCCCCTCCATTTCTCCTCAATCTTAAATGCTTGGCAACCTTACTGAATTTAGACATCAGGGTTTTGCTTTTGTTACATATTGCATGCATATTTCCTTTAATATCTGTTCGTGTTTAGTTTATGTTTGATTCAAAGTTAATTGAGGTTTTATTTGTTGGACGTTTTGGATGAGATGTATATATGAAAGACATGGAATTTAAAACTGAAATTCTCAGTAACTGTGAATAATCTATCAAGGGACATAAATCTTTCATGACTTTGGTTTGTAAAAATATTTTTTAAAGAAATAACCAAACATTTAATGTTATTTTCCAACAAAAGATTCTTTAAGGCTATCATATGAAAATATTTATTAACGTGTGTGTGTATCTATACACACACACACACACACACATATATATATAATGATATATGTCTGATGCTTGTGGCAATGAGAAATTTGTGCAAGAACAATGATCTGAACATTGTTTTTTTGAGTGGTGTCAAAAGTTAGCATGTTTGCTCTATCTTGGTTATTTAAGTATTGAGCATTGTGTATTATTACAGAAGTAGGTGTTTGACTTTTGGTATTTTCTTTTCATATAAGAATATATGCATATATATATATATATATATATATATATATATATATATATATATA
>OZ038493.1:33208991-33306491 GCA_964036315.1 Acanthosepion esculentum | reverse complement strand
CCTTTTCTAAACTATGTTCTACCTTCCATTTTCTAAAACTCACTAGGTAGGTTATGTGATGCTTTCCACTACCCATCTTGCCTTCAGTATGTCTTGTGAGTATCAAATTTTCCAAACCCTCTTTCCTCAATATGTGTCCTATCTATTTCTGTTGTAAAGTATAAACGTCCATTTTGTTTACATTTTCTGTAAAACTTTACTGTTGCTCACATGCTCAGCCCAGATTATTCTCAGCATCTTTCTGTATAACTTTATTTCTGTTGTTTCAAGTTTCTTCTTCATCTGTATAGATATTGTCTAACCATCACTGCCATATTACATAACATAACAATTCAGTACTCTTTTCTTTGTTTCTTATGAATTTTTTTCTTTTCTTAATATTGGATTTCAGTACTATATGAAAGTTAAAATTCACTCTTATGAAATGTCTTTTTGTGCAAAAATCTTAGAAAATAATATAAACTCAGCAAATTCACCAGTGGTAATATAATCTGTAATATCACTCTCAAACTATCGTAACATTAAATAAATTTACCAATTATTTACTTTATTTTAAAATTATTTGAATAGTTTGATATTTATTGTATGTAATTATATTATTGACTCCAAGCAAATTTCAAATTCGAAATTTGTTTGCAATCTATGCTTGATGTTTATTACGTTTAGTATAAATAAAATATCTGATCTATTTTGCATTGAAAATAATGAAGAAAGCAATTGTTGATGGTCAGAAATTAGTACAAGTGTTAAAGATAATGTTATTGGTATATAGTGCTAACAATTAGCATAGGACTTAGGGTTACAACTAGCAATTTCAATAGTGAAATGCTGAGACCTAGCTGCCAATCTAGTACTGTACTTAAATTCATGAAGTTGAGGTAGAAGTGCTGAAACCTCATCATTAGTAAGGCTCATGGCTAAATATGTGTAGGAAGATTATGTTAGCACTAATTTACCAAAAGCTGTATACCTTCTTTCTTTTATGTGCTATGTCCTTTCAGGACATAGGCGATCATGGCCCTCCACATCTTCTGTTCTTTGTAGCTCTTAATAAGATTTGTCTTTTTGTTATTTCTCCCAAACATTGTTCTACTATCCATTTACTCAAGCTCATCAAGTATGTTTTGTGCTGATTTCCTCTGTCCCTCTTTGCTATCAATCTGTCCTGTGAGTATCAAGTTTTCCAATCCCTCCTTCCTCATTACGTACCCTAGAAATTTCAACTGATTCTTCCTGATATTAAGTATAAGTTTCCTTTTTGTTTCTATTTCCTCCAAAACCTTGTTTTCGGCTCATAGTATCCTCAGTATCTTTTTGTAGAACCACATTCAAGTCTCTTTCTCATCTTTGAGGAGATTGTCCAGCATTCGTTGCCTTACAGGCGGACAGATATCATGTAACTGTTCAGTACTCTTTTTTTTTATTCTAACAAAATTTTTCTGTCTCTTAAGCTGCTTTAAAATCAGTTTTTGAAATTTGAGCTTAAATTCTGCACTTAATTTCATGCTGTTAATGTATCAGCAATGAAAGCTCATCAGAAGAATTACCTTGTAAATATTATTCAGTGTAAATGCATTGCTAATGATTTTAGAATAGAAATCAATTGCAAATAATTTTACAATGGAAGTGAAGTATGTGGAGTCAGAAATCCAGGCAGGCATGATTGGAATTTGATGATGAAAATCTTGAACTCTGACCTTGTTTGTTTCAGTCAGTGAAGATACATTTGCATGGAACTCTTCACTAAAGAAATACGAAGAAGAGTTATTTACTTCTATTAACTGGAGAAAAATGAATATTATCTAAAATTATTAAAAGAAACTTTTAAAAAGGTAAAGGAAACTAGAAGAACTCCTATAGAAGGTTGTGAAGTAAAGTTAGATGAAAGGACAAAACATTAATTGCAAGAAGACATAATATATAGTTGTTAGCAAAAGAGACAGCCAAACATACAAATTACAAATTGGAGATAGTAAAATCAAGCAAGTGCAATAATTTAAATATCTGGGAAGTTTTTTAACGGTGGATAAAATGTGTGATATTGAAATATAGAAGTGCATCAGGATAGCAAAAAGTGCCTTCCAAACACTAAAAAAAGTATTAAGAAAGAGGAAAATTTTGTTAGAATCAAAGAAAAGAGTACTGAACATTATATAATATCAGTTCTCTTATATGGCAGTGAATTAAAGATACTTTAACCAACAGAAAACGGCTTCTACAGAAGGATGCTGAGAATACCATGGACCAAAATTGGTATTCTCAGTGACAAAGTTTTGGAGAAAATGGGAACAAGAAGGACCTTTATACTTACCATCAGAAAGAGATAGTTGAAATTTCTAGGGAGCTATAATGAAGAATGAGGGCTTGGAAAATTTGATACTCACAGATTGATGGCAGTAGGCACAGAGGAAATCAATGCATAACCTACGTAGTGAGCTTGAGTAAATGGATGATAGAACAGAGTTTAGGAGAGATAAAAAAAGGATAAAATTTATTAAGAGTTACAAAAGACAGGAAATTGTGGAGAGTCATTATCACCTACATCCTGAAGGGGCAAGTCACATAGAAGAAGAAAAGGTGAATCTGATTATGAAGTTCCTACAGTCAACTATGTTGATACCCTTTTGTTTTTAAAGGTAATTGGCTTTTACACACATACACACACAAACACACACATATATATATATATATATATATATATATATATATATATATTTATGTGGGACCTTTCTTTTTCATCTTTGTATGCTTATACTTTCATTTTTGCATGCTGACATGTCTGTATAGATATTTACAATTACATGTAGGTATAAGAAGAAATGTAGACATACACACATACATATATGTATTTACACAAACAAATGCATAAACATATATGCCAAAAATGCATTCAAGAACACATGTACGCAAATATACCAAATGAAAGTGGGTTCAGAAATCTGTCCTGAAAACATTTTTTTCAGAAGGAGAGAAAAGCTAATAAGTTCAAAATATATTGGTACGGATTTCTTGTGAAAGTCTTGTCTAAGGTATTTATTCCATAGATAGTTTTCAGAACTCATTATCTATGCCTGTGTACAAAATTAATTAGACCAGGTCCTACTCCCTTGGTTGACCCCAATGTCATAGAAACACTGACTACGTTCAGTAACCAATTGCATTTTTGACCCTTCACTTTGTATCATCATCATTCCTTCCTTCCCTCACCAACAAAAGAAGCTCATTTCTTGGAATTGTCTGATAATTAGATTGTCCCAGAGCACATCTGTAAATGGCTGCTAAGGATAGAATACAGCAAAAAGGTGGAAATTACGGATTTTAGGGTGTGGTAGGAGAGGAAAAAAACTTGTAAAATAAAAGAGAAAAAGCAGTAAAATAATAATATTGTCCAGTGAATGCAACAAATTGGTCATTTCACTGTACAGGAAAGCTGTCTGAACTTGTTGGCATAGTTGATATTATTTGTTCAGTCAAAATGAAAAAGAAAAAAAAAGAAAAGAATCTTTAGCATTTCTTGGATTACCACATCTGACCTCCTCTATTTACATTGAGTATGACATTATTACAGAGTAAAGATGAAAATGCTTCTCCCTGGTACTTAAGACTAGAGTGTAGTATCTGTACACACTGTGAAAAGTGTTACGCATACAGGAAGATATTATCTTAGATTTTATTATGCAAGTAAATATTTTCAGAATAAATTTAACTGACACTGGTAAAATTTTTATGATATATACAAATATTTTTATAGTAACTGCTCTGACAAGCTTTTTTCCCCGGTACTCCAACTGTATGAAATTAAGCTTGCTACAAGATTAGCATCTAGATCCCACTTGTTTATTATTGAAATAGCTAAATGCAGTCACCACTTCTACTCCAGCAGTTTCTTTTCTCACACTTCCCACCTGTGGAACTTCCTTCCATTTACTTGCTTCCCTGATAACTACAATCTTTAAAACTATAAATGGAATGTCAATCTTCTATCTTCTTGAATCCCGTTCTTCTTTTGTCCTTGCCTTAATCATTCCTATACTCAGACTTTTCTCTCATTTCACTGCCTGTAAACCCGCATAATAGTGGCCCTCTCACCTTGCTTGGGGTGAAATGATTAAAAAAAAAATTTATATGATATATCATATCATATATC
Organism: Acanthosepion esculentum; assembly: GCA_964036315.1. Taxonomy (NCBI): domain Eukaryota; kingdom Metazoa; phylum Mollusca; class Cephalopoda; order Sepiida; family Sepiidae; genus Acanthosepion; species Acanthosepion esculentum. Next base: position 33,302,344 of record OZ038493.1, on the reverse strand, counting down.
ATATGATAAATGTATCATGTAAATTTCTCTTTTAAACAAAAGAAATTAATTATATATAATATTATATAATTAATAAAAATTGCTTTTCAAGTTATATTTTCCTTCTGGCCTATCACGATCTTTGTGTATCTGAAATTAAAAATTAAATTTAAATGACAATAATTATATTGCTCTCTTTCTCTCTCTCTCTCTCTCTCTCTCTCTCTCTCTCTCTCTCTCTATATATATATATATATATATATATATATATATATATATATATATATATATATATATATACATACACATATATATACACACACACACACACAATTTCTTTTAAAGACGACTAACAAAGTACTGTGATTAAGCTTCTCATTTAATTTTTCTTGTGTTTGTATAAGTGTTTTCTTTCCTGGACACAAAAGTGTGTACATTTTTCTTTAACAAAATTTGCATAAAAGAGAGATTGCTGCCCAAATATACAGTCATTATTTGACAGTAATGTTCACTCAGTACAAGACCCAATAGCCATTCGAGGTAGAGAGAAAATAATAGTATAGGGGCACAGTTTATTAGGAGATGTGTTGAAAATAATGTCTAACCCTAGACTTGAAAAGGTGAAAATTGTAGTTATATTAGGGAAAGCATCCATATGGGAGTCGGTTCCACAAAGTAGTGGCTCATGGGAAGAAGCTGTTCAAGTAGAAAATTACATCTCACTAATGGAATATGAAGGAAATGAGGGTGGTTTGCATTGTTTGTGGCATGGTGGGCTTTAGCTGTGTAGGTTAGAACTGTTGGAAATGAAGAACGTAGTTTGTTTGAACACTTTCTATGGAAACAGCAATAGAGTAGTTAGTGACTTGCAGTGTTTTGTTAATGGGACAATTCATCACCCACAAAGCCGTGTAAATGCTTTTGGACTCTATCAAGAATGGAAAGTAAAAACTGGGCAACTCAAGCCCATATATGTCAGCAGTACTTCATTTTAGGCCTGATCTGGCTTGTGTAAAGGATAGCAGGAAGTGTCAGCTACTGACTGGAGTAGGACAATAAACTGGCCATTTTTCCAGCATCTTTACCAATTGATCCTGTTTATGAGTTCCACTTGAGGTCTGCATTAAGCTTATGTCCCAACAGGCACTCAAAGCTCTGGGGCCTCCCGGGGAGAATATCAGTTCCTCATGATAGATGAAAATTCAGAGTTTGTTCAATGATGATAGAATGTCACTAGTTTGAATCAAAATATTTTAAAGTTATTGAGTGATGGGAGTACAGTGTTGCAAACTTTTAAAAAAGCAAACAAAGTTCAAGGAACTATAAATAAAATAGCAAACGTTATCTAGATAAGAATTAAAAATAAGTGCTAGTATTAAGAATATCACAAAAGAGAATTAAAAAAAAGATTAAAAGGGTACTAAACAAGAAAAGTGGATTAATATGGTAAATATCTGGGAAGTGTTTTAACAAAAGACAGAAAGTGCAGCAATGCAATACAAAGGTGCATTGGGATAGTGAAAGATGCCTTCCAAAAGCAAAGCTAAGTATTGAGAAACAGGAAGATTTCATTAGAAAGAAAAGAGTACTGAACTGTTATGTAATACCAATCCTCCTATATGGCAGTGAATATCTAGACAGTCTCTTCAAAAGAGACATGAATAAACAGAAATGTGATTTTACAGAAGGATTAGGAGAATACAATGGACTGGGCATGTGAACAAGGACAAAGTTTTAGAGAAAGTGAAATGACCTTTATACTTAACATCAAGAAGATATAGTTGAAATTTCTAGGGCACATAATAAAGAAAGAGAGCTTGGAAAATTTGATACTCACAGGACAGATTGAAGGCAAGATGGATAGAAGAAAACTGCATGACCTATCTCACAAGCTTGGGTAAATGGATGGTAGTACAGGGTTTAGTAGAGGTAACAAAAAGACAAAATTTACTAAGCACTACAAAAGACAGGAAGTTGTGAACAGCCATAATTGCCAACATCCTGAAGGGATGCTGCACATAGAAGTGTTAGAAATCTAAAGAGAAAACTTGCAGAATATTAAGAATATTGGCTAAAGACATTAAAGCAATCAAATTAACACCTTTAAGTCAAGATCACAAAGAAATTAAGTTGAGCAAAAGGCATAAAAACTGATTTTGCTACTATAATTTTTAATGATGCATGTAAAGCTATATTGGATGGATCTGATGGCTGATTTAGAGATTATATCAGCCAACCATAACTTAGATGATATCATATATATTTAATTAACATATTGGTGACATGGCATTTCAGTTTACACCATGTCTTTAGAGAGTGGTGACTGTTATATTTTCATTTTAAGTTGCTTTGCCAAATGTTAGAGACACTCTCTGCATATTTTGGTATAAAGTAATGTCTGTGGCTCCCTCTGAAATTTTGGAAAGATGCTTCTTTTAACTTTTATTTGAATGCTTTATAAGTATATATTCGGTATATTAAATAAAAGCTAAAATATATAGTAAGTATAAAAAACAAAGCTCATTGAAAAAATAGGTTTTTGCAGAAAAAATGTCTACCATCTAGAGATTGAAAGTGGCATATTCGCTTTAGATGGACTTATGATCTCTAAGCTTGTATACATTGATTTCATTGTTTAAAAAGATACAAGGACTTAGATCAAATAAAATATGTTTATTAATGATAATAATAATATACACACACACAGATATATATATATATATATATATATATATATATATATAGAGAGAGAGAGAGAGAGAGAGAGAGTACGAAACTGAAGCTAGCAGGTATAAATTCCAAGAAGTTTCAACAAGAAAACCATGTCTTTCTTAACAGGTAATTCTGATTTTGTTGTGTCAGTTTGGCTCTGTGGACAAAATGGTGGAGGCACGCTTTGGCTCAAGAAGTGGGTTTCCGTGAAGTCAAGAGGGATGAAGGTTTGATTTCTGTTGAAAGTAGAATTTTTCTTTAGTAGGACTTCTCAATTTTGACTGGTTGTTATTAATTCCATTGTTTCTTCTTCTTTATGTGTCATGTCCCCTCAAGCCATAGGTGATCATGGTTCTCCACAACTTCCTGTCCTTTGTAGCTCTTAATAAATTTTCTCTTTTTGTTATTTCTCCTAAACCCTGTTCTGCCAACAATTTACTGAAGTGCACTAAGTAGATTATGTGATTTTTTCCTCTGTCCCTCTTTACTTCAATCTATCCTGTGAGTATCAAATTTTCCAAGCTTTCCGTTCTCATTATGTCACCTAGAAACCTCAGCTGTCTCTTCCTGGTGTTAAATATAAGTTTCTTTTTTGTTTCCATTTTCTCTAAAGCTTTGTTGTTGCTTGTACGTTCAGTCCATGTTATTCTCAGCATCTTTCTGTCATCCTTCTGTTCATTTGCTTTACGTCTCTTCTTCATCTTTGAGGCGGTTATCCAGCACTCACTGCCATACAGGAGGACAGATATCATGTAACAGTTTAGTACTCTTTTCCTTGTTTTTAGCAGAGTTTTTCTATTTCTTAGTACTCTGCTTAGCTTTTGGAATGCATCTTTAGCTATCCCAATAAGCCTTTGGATTTCTTTGTCACACTTTCCATCCCCTGTTCATACACTTCCTAGATATTTAAATTTTTGAACATGTTTGATTTTGGTATCTTTTATTTAAAATTCACACTTTGAGCTCAATGGAATAAAAAAAAGGGGTAACACCTCAAACATGTGTACCTACAAAAAATAGTGTTTATAGAAATAAGAAATATATACAGGTAGTCCTTGACTTACATCAGAGATTTCTTCCTACAGTGCCATGTAACCTGATTTTCAAAGTAGGTCAGAGCTCACCTGTATAAGTAACTTATGCTTGGGAGTCATAATGAAAGGCAAAAATTTAAAAAAACGAAACAAATGAGAGATAGCAGATGTAGTATGATCCAATATGGCATATAGCCAGTGAAGAAACAATGCTATCTTCTTCATATAGCACCACATGATAATGTATTATATTATGGTAGATGGCGCCATAACCACAAAACGCCGTACATTGTGTCTGACATAACCTGAGGATCTTCTGCATATATATTGTGTGTGTGTATATGAGAATTATGTTTTTTCTGTAGAATTGCTAAAAAGTTGTAAGCCTAACCAAAAAGGGATTCTGAAAAACTTGACATGAATTTTCAGCATCTTATTAGATACGATTATTTGCTTTTTGAATGCCTTAGAAAGAGACAGTTGAAATTTTGTTGGAAACAATGAGAAAAGACAGCTTGGTGAATTTAATACTCACATGATGTATTGATAGCAAAGCAGGCAAAGGGGAACAGTAAATAACCTGTCTAACATGTTTGTGTAAATAGATGTCAGAACGGGGACTAGGAGAGATAGTAAGTTTTAAGCTACTGTTAACACAGTGTAGTGTCATATCTAAGAATGGTAAAGTATTGTCTGTTTCCATTTCATATCTAAATTCGATTGAGTTCAATTTTGTTTAGTTTATCTACAAGATCATGTACATTAGTGCCATTGGTATATATTAGTAGAGCATTATTACTATACTGGAAGTATAATGATTGTTTGTAAAAAATATTTTGGAAAAGACCAGAGTCAAGGAATTCTAAGAAAATTCATCCCATCACTCTACCTTTTTTTTAAGATTTTCACCCCAAGCAAGGCAAGAATGCCACTAGCACGCAAGGGGTTACAGAGAGTGGGAGCAAGAGTAAAGAGGCATGATAGAAGAAAGGAGGAAGAGAAGGACGGGGAATAGGTCAAGGCAACTGGAGATGTCAGTTGACATTGCATTTAAATAGTTAGAGATTATAGCTATTAGATAAGCAAGTAAGAGAAAGGGAGTTCCACAGACAGGAAGTGCTTACATTTAACCGTTTCAACAATGAATGGGTGGGACTGAGATGCCAACCTAGTAGCACATTTAAATTCATGCACTTTGAGAACTAGCGGAAGTAGCTCGTCGAAGCACTTACCATGATAGTATTTGTAGAAAAGACAGAGATGACAGATCAGGGCCAAACACATTGGATATCTGTCTCTGGATTTTGTTGAGGACCTTAAGATGAACAGCAGGGCCTCCAGACCACATATGACAGCAGTACTTAGGGGTAATCCCATTGGTAATCCAAATTTTTGTTTGTAAAAATTATTGTTTAATGTAAAATAGCATTGATTGATTATGAAATGGCAGATTTTTATTATTTTTGCTCTTGGTAGGGAGCGGTTTATTTTTGATTGTGCTAGATGCTTTTTATTTAAATATTTATGGAGAGGGATGTTGTTATAAAGGGATTTTATACCTAGACTGGCAATGAGTTTGTCAGGCATACTCATTTTGTTTAGTTTTTCAACTATGTTGCCTGAATTTTTTCTATGTGATCGGCTAAGTGTTCCAAGGAAGCAATTCAAATTTTTTTAGGGTTTTTGCCATAATTAAATTTAAAATTCTCATCATCTTTCGTTCATGCACATGTATAGTTGCATTAATGTAAATATAAACTTAGTCTGATGAAGTCCTAAAGGAGGAAACATGTCAGATGAAACATTTTTCTACTTTGTAATACTTCTTTCTCCTAAAATTATTCTTGATATATAAAAAATTTATATATAGTTATCCAATATTTTACATATATATATATATATATATATATATATATAGAGAGAGAGAGAGAGAGAGAGAGAGAAAGAGAGAGAGAGAGAGAGAGAGTGTAATAGCATAATTGTCCAAATCATGTTACAGCATAATTGTCCATCCTACAAGATGTTTAATATGTAAAAAAAAAACATTAAACTAAATTTTGTGATGTCAATGAATACTCATTGTCACTTTTGTAATGTTAGTTGTAGTAGAGACTTTGTAATTGCAGATACAGCTATAGTAACATTGTTGAACAATACTGGTGTCAGACACCTTCGAATAGCATGCGCACTAATTGTACTTGCTCGATAATACTCGCTTGAAAAGTAACTGAATAGTGATCTATATAGTGATCAGTATAGTGAATAGTATAGAGAATAGCAATCCATAGAGTAATAGAGGATAGTGTAGAAAAAGTGATTGTTTAGATGTCACGCTACTTCGTATTTATGCATTTCCTTTATGGTCATGGGATCACCTGTGTTAGCTATCTGATGATCTGTATTCAAACTTCACTATTGGCAGTGACACTTTATTCCTCTATAACATTAAATGAGTTTCTTTTTTTTCAAGTTTTCAGATAAGACCTTTAGCCATTTTGGCACCATTTGTCTTAAGAATCACTGAAAAACTCTTCATGTTATTCAGCTAAAAAGAGAGAGCAGTTAAAATTGTTTTGTATCAAACCCACTGCCTTCACAACTGAGCAATGTTGAGAGGAAAAGATCATTCAGGCCTTCAGTAATGGTACAAACATTCATACTCTGGCTTCCGTCTTCAAAATCCATTCAAGAACCATCAATATGTTTAAAAAAAGAGGGAACAGTAGAGAGGAAAACTGGATCAGGAGGTCAGAACAGGAAGAGGGATCATCATTTCAACTAGGAGCTAAAGAAATCAATTAGAAAAGATCCAACTTAATACATAAGACGTTTGGCATGTGAGAGTGGAGTTTCTGCTATGATAGAGCAGTGAAAAAGACTTGCAAATGAAATCATATGTGAAACCTGTGAGGCACCTTGTTACAAAGTTAGAATACTAAAGAAGGTGAAAATCATCTTGAATAAGTTGGAAAATGATCCTGGAATAATATATATATTTTTTAACTTAATTTCAATCTTTCATGAGCTTCTGACCTTTAGCTATGATTAATTAATGATGAACATGTCATTTTCATTTATGATCAGTTTCATTATGATTCTTCTGTTAAACTTGTTATACATTTTTATTACTCAAAGTGGAGTGCAATAGTGTTATAAAAACCTTGGAGTATTCCAGTAAGATATCTTTAATCATTTCAAAGCTTAATCTAACAAATGGACAATTTTGGTGTTACATGATTTGGACAATTTTGCTGTTACACCTAGTATATATCTGGTGTGTGTGTGTGTGTGTATATATATATATATATATATATATATATATATATATATATATATATATACACACACACTTTCTGGTTTTGTGTCATCAGATCTGATAAGATAACTTAATTTATTAACCCTCTTATCCTCAGTCCTTAGAAATCCATAAGCATTTTCCGAACATACAATGGTGGTTTTCATCCCAAACTGAAGATGCTGAACCCAAAATGTCATATCATTGAAACTCACCATTTATAAGCTTTTCTATTTTGTCTCATTATCTACACTTTTGTTTCAAAGTGGAGATGATGACAAAATAGAATAGCTTTTAAATGGTGTGTTTACATATATATATATATATATATATATATATATATATATATATATATATAAACTATGAAATCTCCACAAATATTCTTAAATGCCTATAATTTATAACAGAAGCCATTGGTTTATACCAACGGCTTCCCATACTTAATACTTCTCGTTTTCACCCTCGCGTGGTCATGTGTTACGTCATGAGCTCCGGTGCGTTTTTCGCTTCCGGCATGTCGTATACACGAGTTTGTCATTGCTTGGAAATCTTCCCTGTAAACATAAACAGACTATCATTATTGTTTTGTCCATGTATTGGTTAATATATTGTAATGTAATTGTCATCTTTGATAATGGCTTAGATAGGATTAAAAATATGTATCAATATTGCGATTTTCTTTCTACTTTTAATGATAATGTTATTAAGCTTATCAGATGATTTGAAAAGAATTTACATAAAATAAATAGACAAAACTTGTCTATATTATTTAATGAAACATGCATCAATATAATATATATATATATATATATATATATTTTTAAGGTGTGCTATATTTATGGGATAAAGTGATCAATATCAGAGATAGAGCATATGTAAATATAAATATAAAAGTGAACATTGAAGTCAACACTCAGAGGAGACAGGCTGTTTCATGCTGGACAGAATTGTTGATTGCATCCAGCATGAAACAGCCTGTCACCTCTGAGTGTTGATTTCAGTGTTCACTTTTATATTTATATATATATATATATATATATATATATAAAAACAGACCACTTTAAGGTTCCATATAATAAATTATTTCACCACAGCCCTTTTAAAGGATCGCGGATCATCAGATTTTATTTCCGGAAATAAAATCTGATGATTCGCGGTCCTTAAAAAGGTCTGTGGTGAAATAATTTATTATATGGAACCTTAAAGTGGTCTGTTTTTATTTAAATTATTAGCTCTGATTTACATTGAGCTCTCTGGATTTTATCCTCCTTGGGTCTACCCATATGGATTACCTAGTTTTTCGTAAACTAAATCTATATCTATATATATATATATATATATATATATATATATATATATATATATATATATATATATAGTTCTTAGGTATGCTATATTATGGGTGCTCAATATCAGGGATAAAGTGTTTGTAAATATAAAATATTAAAATGGACATTGAGGTTAACACCAACTGTCTGTTTCGGGCTTGAAGATTGAATTAATTGGTGTAAAAGTGTTTTTAAGATTAAAAATATTGTCAATGTATGATAAGGATAACATTTAAAAAATGAAAAAAACATTAATATATTTTCTGGAAGTGGACACAATTTTTTTCTAATTTTTAAAAATTTAATAAAACTATCTAGAATAAAAATGTGTCACCTGATGTTTAACTCTGGGATTATTAATTTATTTTTTGGTCATAAATATCTTAGACTGTAAAAAACAAAGAATTACATGAAAACAAAAATAAAATTGCAGTCTGAAACATGATCTATTACCACAAGGTTATTCCATTTATTTTTATGTAAATTTTAAAAATTAGAGACAAAAAAACGTTTTTAAAATGTTATTTTATCAGTACAAGATTAATTGTAACTTTATTTGTATTGTTCTTTTTTCCCTGTAATCCATAAATATTATCAGTAATAATAATAATAATAAAAGTTAACTGCATGGTTGCCTTTGTATATTGATTATGAATTTAACAGATTGAAAATCTTTTTCATGCACTTGCTTAAAAGCTACTGAAGGCGGCTGTTTAGCACGATGTATTTTCTTTTCTTGGATTTATATGAGAATTATTTGCAAATAAATAAACGAGGGGAAGTATTTCATAATTAAGCAACTTCTAACTTAATTTATAATTTATTATTTTACAAAAGCAATGTGTCATATCAACTGCAACAAAACTATGCATGATTGTTAACAAAAGGAACAGCCAAACATACAAATTACAAATTGAAGATATCAAAATCAAACAATTGTTGGGTTACCTCCTCCTAATTTTTGAAACCAATACTAGGGGACGCTTTCTGGACTATAAATATTCAGTGATATATTTTCTCGTCCTCTTCTGACCTTATCCACTTATTCGTCAACATGTAACCTATTGCGGAGAATGCCTTTCCTTTGGGAAATGCATGAACAAACCACACATACATGACACACGTACATACGCACATTCACTCACTACACATACTTTGCATGCACACAAAAAGTTTTTCATATTTATTTGTCACACAATTTATTGTCTTAGTGCTTGTATACCTTTGTTGTTAATTCATTATCATTTGCTTGTATTAGGTTGGTGCAAAAATAATGTTGTTTTCTCACATGAAGTTGAATGTCAAAAAACGACATTATTTTTGCACCAACCTAATACATCTATATTGATTCTTTTGTCATTTTTTTTTCATTTATTTACACGGACTCATATCCCAAGTCTGCCATGTTTGTTGTTGGCATTTCAGGAGACACATGTGCTTATCTCTTAATGCATACACCAGCCCACAACACAAGTACAAGAATTTAAATATATGGGAAGTGGTTAAACAGAGGATGAAAAGTTGACACTGAAATCTGAAGCCATATTGGGATAGCGAAATATGCCTTCTGAAATTGAAGCAAACTATTAAGAAAGACGAAAATTTTGTTAGCGACAAAGAAGAGTTCTGAACTGTTATGTAATGTATGGCAGTGTATGTTGGACAATCTCCTCTCGAATTTATATATATATATATATATATATATATATATATATATGTAATATGGAGGTATGTTGCTGTGATGGGTGCAAATGTGTACTGGGTGTGGATGATTATACTAAAGTCGTTCAATAAATATATAGACAAACAGATTGATGTACTGAATTTTTATCTGAAACTTCATTGTGTAATGTTCATTTTCTGTAGGGTACTTTTGGATGAGATGCATTGAGACAGTAGGAGATTATATTGAAAATTAAACATGTGTTTTGGAAAATTTAACCCACTGATCTATTGATGAATCAAACACACACCAAAATAATGGCAACTATTTCACACATTAACATTAATCATAATATTTTTTTTATTGAATATGAAAGTTATATTCATCATCATCCAGTGGTCAGAAATATATATATATATATATATATATATGCACACACACACTTATATGGATATATAATATAAGCTCTACTTCTGTATGGAGCACTGTCTTTTTAAAAATAAAAACAAAAATACTAAAGAACTACGGATTATTTACCTAACATGTTCTTTCCTATTTTTCTGCATACCTGCACATATATATATATATATATATATATATATATATATATATATATAAAATTTCTATATATAATATATTTGCATGGTACTTATTGGAAAGCGCTCAATATCAATGATAGAGCTAACATATTCAGTTGTATGGATGTGTGTAACTGAATATATATATATATATATATATATATATATATATATTGTATGTAGTTGTGACAAATTTTATATGCAACCCTTAATATTTACAAGAAGAGAGAGAAATATATTGAAAATACATTCAAAAACTTTCAATGCAAAACAAAAGACATATGAAATATTCCAAAATAGAAGAGCTGTCCTTTGTAACAAACCTAATGAATCAAAAAAATACATTATTCTACTCACTAACTCTATCACAACTACAATCGAAAAGAATTTATCTAAACTCAACATAATATATATATATATATATATATATATATATATATATATATATATATATGTGTGTGTGTGTGTGTCTGAAGAAGAGTTGTAAAGTTCTCAATTCAACCCCCTTCCAAAAAGGTGACAAAATAACTGGACAATGTGAGTGAAGAATACTTTACTTGTTGAGCTGAGAACTTACCAGCAAGTCTTTTATATTACTATTATAATGATTTTATTTCTGTATGTTTGTTTGCTTTCCTTCAACACTTCAATAAAGTGTCATACAATTCTTGCTTGCATAATACTATTTTAATTTTCTGACGTAGAGAATCAAGTAAGTTCTAGTCCATTTTTACTATCAGATTCTGAGCAATTTCTAATTAATAAAGTATAACTTTACAAAAACTTCTGCCAATGGGAAACAGGTCTATATCTGTTAACTGCTAAATACAGGGGAATTTACTTTAACCAATCTGCACACTTCTCTATCAGCCATATTGGTATTAATTCCATAATAGTCTAATAATGAATAATATTAATAATTGAACTTCGTGATAATTAATATTTGCTAGTTATAATATAAATATGAACAAATTTTACTTTAAGCAGAATTTGTTGAGTCAGAATTTAAATTGCACTTGAAAACATTAAAAATATTTGTATCAATAGCCACTCATATTTGAGAATACCTGTCTACTAGGGCGGCTAGCCAATCCCTCTTGCAGATGCTTGCTCAAGCACATTTGGGTTTATTTAACACCCACCAAGCCCATTTGTTGCTTATACTGCAACTATGCTGAGCAAAACTTAGTTACAGTTTCTGTGTAAGAGCGTGTTATCTAGCGTGTTCACCAATTTGAACAAGGCCATCACACTCAAGATCTCAGCCATGATGACTTGTGACTTTGTTCTAGCACAGCTATTAACAGCCTCCAATGGTTCTCTCTATTCAGTTTCACTCACAAGGCTTGGGTCAACCCATTGTATGGTTTTCAGGTGATTTCCAAAGGTGCCGCATGCTGGAATCGACCCCTCCAGTCCAATAACATCAGGAAGTCTCCTTCCTGACAATCGACCATGGTGAGATTCGAAACTGGGTTTCATGGTCAGAATCTGAACATTCTAACCACTTGGCCATGTGCCCATATTAAAAATATTTACTGTTTGAGAAATGTGCTTCTATTTACACACACACACACACACAATCATTTCACCCCCAAACAAGGCAATAAAGCCACTGACATAAGGAGTAACTGAGTATGAAGGAAACTGAGAAAACATTATTGAGGAGAATGGACAACAAAAGAACAGAGTTTAAGGAGACAAGATGGAGATTGATATTGTATTTCAATATTTGAAGATTATAGTTGACAAGAAATCAAGAAGATGGAAGAGAATTTCAAAAGCAAGACATACAAGAGAAAAAAATAACTGCATAGAACTTATTGTTACAACTAGCAATTTCAACAGTAAAAAGGTGAGACCTAGCTGCCAATCTAGTACTGTTCTGCATTTTGATTTATCAGATTCAGTTTCAAACAAAATATAACAATACTTTCAAAAATGTGAGCGACATGAAACACTTTTGAATTTCTTTCCTTCATTTTACTTTACTTTTTCACATCTCTGAAGATGACTCATTTGAGTTGAAAGCTTGGACACTTGATTTCAGATATTTTTTGCATCTGCAGGAGCCAGGCTTGTGGAAGAGGATTTACAGTTTAGGGGTGATGATGGATAAATTCAATCAATATAGAATATCTATCCTTTTTAATAAAACTTGTTTAGAGGAGCAATGTGTCCTGCCAAATGGTGCTATTTCTTTATTATTTATGTTTTTTTAAATGCGAAGGCTGGTAGACGAAATATAATAATACTTTTTAAACTAAACTCAAATATGGGAATCCTCTAAAAATAATGTTTAAAGTAATATACATAAATACATGTAAATTTTTTCTTGATCAATCCAAATTCATAAATAATTATATTGGATATACTACAACATGCCTAATAAGCAGACTCATATTACATCTCCCTGAGCATAGCTCAGTTACATCTCATTTAAATACACAATACCAAACTCTATCTGAAACATACTCATTGATGATATAAATTTCATAGCTTCATCCACATGTAAAGAAAATTTAAAAACAATGGGAGCATTAATATATTTTTAATATTTTCAAGTGGAATTTAAATTCTGACTCAACAAATTCTGCTTAAAGTAAAATTAGTTCATATTTATATTATAACTGGTAAATATTAATTATCACTAAGTTTAATTATTAATATTATTCATTATTACGCTGTTATGGAATTAATACCAATATGGCTGATAGAGAAGAGTGCAGATTGGTTAAAGTAAATTCCCCTGTATTTAGCAATTAACAGATATAGAGCTGTTTCCCAATGGCAGATGTTTGAAAAATAAAATATTCCTCTAACTCAATATATATACATAAAACAATAAATACATTCAGTTAAAAATAAAAATAAAATCATTCTTTGATAATGGCCAGAAGTGCTGAAACATACAAAACATTCGCACAATTTCCGTCCAGAAAAGAATAAAATTATAAGAACCCAAGAAAAATGAAATAAAAACTTAACTGCAGTAACTTGTCAGTCATTTTTAATGAAACATGTATAAAAGAGGGAGTGTTGCCAGAACATACTTATATATGTATATATATATATATATATATATATATAATATTACAAAAAGAGACACTTTTTGTTTCTATGATGATAAAATATATTCTAATAGCATCAATGATTATTTTGAAATGCAAAAAAAAAAATGTATCTTGCAATATGATTGCATTTAAGCATTGAATATAAATTTATTGATCTTCAATTTTTTTTTTTTCATTTCATTTTTCAATCAAATTTTAAACAGAATCTTGAAGAAGAGACAAGTTTTCTCATCAATAATGATTAATGTCTCTCCATATTTGTTCCATTGCCTGGTAAAAAAAAAAAAAGAAATCAGAGAAACAAAAAAAAAGCCAGTTTGCAAGCAATCAACTGTGCCTGTCTCCTCCTCTTTGAGATTGGTTGGAAAAAATGATGATCCATTCGTTTCACCAGATTCTTGCTTTATCCAAGTCTAGATTTGAACCATCAGAAATCTTTCTTTGTAGCTTTTCTTTCTCTTTCTTTTTTTCTTCTTCTTTCTCTCTTCCTTGAAAAGGGATTACAGTGAGGTCAGTAAATGATATTCCACAGTCAGATATTTCATGACAAATGTATGGTACACATGGCCCTACTGATGCTGATGCACCGTATCTGTCTGGTTCCATGGAACAATTGATAGAACGTTTGCAAAAGATGATAAGCTGATTGCAAGAACGGTGGCTTTGGTGGTGGCATCTCTGCAACGAAGGAAGCATATTCTCTCATGTTTTCCTTGCCAAATCTAATTTGATTCGATAATTAAAAAGACAACTGTCCAAGCAGAGAACTGGAGAGAGAAAGAAAGAAAGAAAAAGAAGTGGAAATGAAAAACCCGAGAAAATAAGAAAGGAATATAGTGAAAGGAGAACGTAAATAGAATGAGAAATGTTATAAGCAAGTGAAACGATAGAAGGAAAAATTGAAGAATAAGATTAAGTGAATAAAATGAAAGAGGGTCAAAAAAAAGAAAAAGAAAATATATAATCATTCACATCTTGCAGAATGCTGCAGTCAAGATTGAACTCATTACACTAGCATAGCATTTGGACAGAGGATATTGCTAACCATAGTTTTGTTGCAGTTATTTTTATTTTTTTAATCATTTCACTTCAAGCAAGGCAATAAAGCCACTAAAATGCAAAGACTTGCTGGCTTGGGTTGAAGAATCAGAGAGCCAAATTCCAGTATATTACATTTATTCATGTGCAAATATCCTTGGAAAAGGTATGAATCCTTCTCTTCACCCCCTCAGCTATGGATAAATAGTAAAGTCCTATAGCCTTGGGGGCAACCAGTCTAGGAGAAGGACAACACTGAATTCAAAATTTCCAACTATGGATTAGATAGCCTCACCAGTTTGCAATTGGCCAGGAGTATAGAGTATGGCTACAGGGTCAATAAAGGAGGGCTTCCTCCAACAGAAGGCTCTGGATATGCAAACAAAAAGGCAACTTTATTTGAATCTCCTGTGTGACATAAGCATAAAATATGAGTGGGATACCACTATGGCTGATGCTAATAGAAATGTCTGCCTGCAGAAATGTCTTTGTAATTAACAGTTGATAAATCTGAAGTTATTTACTTTAGGTAGATTTTTTTTATCTTTTGTAAATTTAAGCGTAAATAAAAATTAATTTGGGCTCATGTTTTTTCATTGCTATGAAACTTCTAGAAAAGTTTGTTTTGTATGTTGTGCCAGAAAATTTTTCTAGTGAGACTCCATCTTGTACATTTCATGAAGACAGATCAAATCCAGCAGTAAATAAATCTGTGTTATTGGTGAAAATTTCTTTATTTCTTTATTGGATCATGCTATTTAAATTATGGCAATTATGTATGAAAAATAATATCACCCAAATGTCCGCCAAGGCTTCGGTGGCACACCTCCACTTGATGGTCAAAAGTTTTGATGACATCTCTACATAGTTGCTCCTCAATCTCACCAATATGCCTTATTATCTCATCCTTCAGCTGTTGAATTGGCTTGTTGGTATAGACCTTACTTTTGAGATGACCCCAAAAGAAGAAATCTAAAGGTGTCAAGTCACACGATCATGATGGCCAATTGATTTTGCTGTTTCAAGAGTTGATGCAACTTGGGAACTTCTCATTCATTCCTATTTGAATGTTCATTTTTGTAATAGGCTTTGATAACTTTAACACATTGTTAATCTTTCCATGCTTAAATTGCCAAAGTTGTTAAATCTGAAAGAAAAAGAAAAAAATCATTAGACACTTAAACTTAATTCATATTTAAAATCGGTCCAAGTTATTGGAACACCCTCTAAATCTACCATGATAATGCATGGAATACTGCTACCATACCTGGTCTGGTGCTCCTGTTATATATCTAAAAATTCTTGACAAAATTCAAAGAAGGGTATGTTATGTAATTGATCCAGATCTGGCATCTCGACTTCAGTCACTTTCTCACTGATGTGATATGACTGTATTTTTAACAAATATTTTCATGGCAACTGTTCTCATGAGAATTTTTCCTTACTGCCTCAATTATGTGAATTTAAGCATGCTACTAGACTGGCAACTAGGTCTCATTGTTTTACTGTTGAACTAGCTAGGCACAGCCACCACTTGTGTTCAAAGAAGTTCTTTTCACAAAACTTCTAACCTGTTGAACAATGCTAATTTCTTGTTTCCCTGCAACCTACCATCTTCAGAAAGTTAAATGCAATGTCAATTGCTATCTTCTGTCTAACTGAACCCTGTTCCTTTATTGTCTTTTCCTCACTTCTCGTCTCGATGTTTTTCACAAACTGTAACCCACTGCATCATAATGGCATTATTGTCTTGTTTGGGGTGAAATGATAAAATATATACTGGGTGCGATGGGTAAATTGTCTTCATTTTTTATTTTCATTCCGCACATGCATGTTGTTTGTTTTTGGTTTTGTCAACTGCGCAGTATAGTAGAGCCAGTTGTGTACCGTCTGCGAGAAAAAGATCACCACGACATAACTGACCCAGCCAGAAATTTGGAAACCGTATGCTGTACTGCTTGGTATTCGCACCAGAATAGATCATACAAACCTTTCAGAGTGTTTGGGTGTTAATCTGAGAACAATACAGAGAATTCGGAAACAGTTGGATGAGTCTAATGGTGAATACAAATGTGTTTGGCATGATCACTAGTGATGGTAATGTTATATGTCCATTCATTTTTCCACGGAGGCCTCAGACTCAACACGGAGGCCTACATCAAGTGCCTTGACGAGGAAGTGCTGCCCTCGGTCAACAGGGTGGCTACTGGAAGACCCTATGTCTGGCAACAGGACTCTGCACCATGTAACACAAGCAGGAGAACCCAATCATGGCTGTCAGATAATTTCTGCAACCACATCACCCCTTACATCTGGACACCTACCACCCCAGACTGCTATCCCCTTGCTTATTATGAGTGGGATGCAGTTGAGCGAGAGACCAACAAGACATTTTGTAAAATCAAAGATGAACTGAAGGCAAGTATTATGGCAGCATTCACCAACAAGGAGAATGTCCGAAAGAGTTGCAGGAGATTCGGAAGTAATCTGGAGGCCATGGTTGAAGCCAATAGTGATTTTACTCAATAAATTTACTCTTTAATATTTCAAGATATTTTTGTGTAATTTTGGTAAATATATCTGTTAAATGAGATATCAGTATTATTTTTATTTTTGTGTACATAAAATATAAAAGTGGACATTGAAGTCAACACCCAGGAGCAAAAGTTTGTTGTCTGGATGTTGACTTCACTGTCCACTTTTATATTTTATATTTACATATGCTATATTCATGATATTGAGCACTTTAACCCATAAATATAGCATACCTTAAAACTATATTTTATCATATATATATATATGGCCTGATGATTGCGTCTAGCATGAAACAGCTTGTTGCCTCTAAGTATTGACTTCAATGTTCACTTTTATAATTACACACATTCTATCTCTGATATTGAGCACTTTATTCTATAAATATAGCTACACCTTAAGACTATATTTCTTCATATATATATATATATATATATATATATATATATATATATATATATATATTATATTAGTGGTTAATATACACATATATACATATATATCTAAAATATCTAAATATATATATATACATACATACATACATACATATACATACATATATATATAAAAATTTCCAAGAGGATAGAATCCAGGTAGAACTCAATGCCCAGGACAGAGTAAGAATATAATAAAAAGGCTTAAACACTAATATTCCATGGTTATAATTTATTACATTGGAATCATCAGACCTACAAATTCAAAAAGAAATCGGATTTCTTTTTGAATTTGTAGGTCTGATGAATTGGATTGTAATTACGATTCCAATGTAATAAATTATAACCATGGAATATTAGTGTTTAAGCCTTTTTATTATATATTTGCATATGCACATCACATTTTATACATGAAGATAAAAATGGACTATCTACAAAGGCATAAGAAAAAGTTTTCAGCCACATCTACTTCGCAAAATTAATATTTTAATGACCAAACATTAGCATACTGATTTTAGGAAGCTGGTTGGACCAGGATCTTTGAAGTATCCCATTGTATTTCAGCTTTTTTTTTTTTTTTTTAGTTTATTCATCTTTTTAGAGATAGATAGGAGAAATACTCTTGATATGTTATCTCTGAATATTATCAAAATGAGTATCCAGTAGAAATCATTGTTGGTATGAACAACTTTCATCGTAAATTGCTTAGTTGATTGTCTGGAAAGAGTGTTTAATTACTGATGTAACATGTTTCTTCCTGTCAGATCACTTTGATGTAAATGCTCCTTTTGAAGAATCTCAACATTTATCACTTAAATGAGAAGAGAATTAAGCAGTAAAAAATGTTGAATAATGAGTGAACTACACATTCTTTGCTTTGATAATGCTTGCTTTGTCAAATTCAAATACAGTAAAAAAAATTTATGAATTTCCATCGGTATATTAATATGCATGCTTTTACCTACCTATTTATATTTCTCAGTCTGTCCGTTATCTATCTCAATGTATTCATGATCTGTCTATGTCAGTCTGTTCATTATCTTAGTCTGTAGGCTATCTATCTATCTATCTCAGTCTGTTCATTATCTATCCCAGTGTATTCATTATCTGTCTATGTCAGTCTGTTCATTCTTAGTTTGTTTGCTATCTATCTATCTATCTATCTATCTATCTATCTATCTATCTATCTCAGTCTGTTCATTATCTATCTATCCATCCATTATTTGTCTGTCTCAGTGTGTTCATTATCTATCTACTTCAGTCTTTTCATTATCTGTCTATCTATCGCATTCTGTTCATTATCTATCTATCTATTTCAGTCTGTCCATTATCTATCTGCCTCAGTTTGCTCCTCTCTTTATGCTGTGAACATTTTTACTTTGTTAAATTCAAATTTAGTAAAAACTTTATATTATTTACATTATTAAGACAATTGTCCTCAACTTTGTTGCCATATTTATTACAACATTTCAGCCGTTGTATGCTCTAGCCTTCTTCAGGTGTTTGGAAAGTCAAACTGAACCCTTTATTTCGCTCACTGGGGTAGACTGTTCTAGTTCCACATGCCAATTCTAACGGATGTCAGTTATCAGTTATCTCCTGTTAATTCCCCTCTCCAAGTTCTCCACCACCTTAACCAGGTATTGAACTCATACTCTTTGGGTCCTGTCACTGGATCTAACTAAGGCCTTTATCCACTGTGCCATGTGTCCTCTGACATTTTGAAGTGTGTTTGATGTTGCACATGTGAAATTTGAATGATGCATTTCTTGATCAAATAGTGACTTGTGATGAGAAATAGATCCTTTATGATAATTGTAAACAAGTGGCTCAGTAGTTTAATCAAAACGAAGCACCCAAACACTTTCACAAATGAAAATTACACCATTATTATATTATGGTGACTGTCTGAAAGTCCATTATTGGCATTATCTATTACAGCTTTCTGGAATCTAATCAGAATGTTTTTATTTTTAATCATAGCATCCCAAGCAAAGTGGTAATACCACTAGTATGCAAGGGGTTACAGAATGTAAAAGTGAAAGAGAAGACTGAGAATAGAGATAAGTGAGGAAAGGACAAAAGATGAATGGAGGTTCAAGAAGACAGAAGATGGCAATTGATGTTGCATTTAAATTTTTGAAGATTGTAGTTATCAGAGAAGCAAGTAAACAGAAGGGAGTTTGATAGGGTGGGAGGTGTGAGAAAAGAATCAGAATGGAAGTGGTGTTGCATTTATCTATTTCAATACTAAGAGGGCAAGATCTACATGGTAGTCTAGTAACAAAAATTCATGCATTTGGGGCACCAGGGTTAAAAGCTCATTAGAGCAGTTGCCATGAAAATATTTGTAGAAAAGACAGAGGGAAGCCACATTGGTGAGAAAGTGACTCAAGTTGAGTCATGATTACACTCCAGATCCTTCTTTGGTTTTTCTCAAGAATCTTGAGATGTACAACAGAAGCACCAGATCAGAAATGGCAATAGCATTTAATGGTTTACTGCCAGCAACTGAATAAAATACACATTCATTTAAGAAAATGCAACTAGCACTGGTTAGTCAACATGCTCCAGTTCTGCTTCATGAGAATGCACTGCTGCATGTTGCCAAGATGACAGTGCATAAGCTTGCCAATTTGGGATACAAGACTTTACCATATATACCATATTCCTCCTGATCTTTCACTCATGAACAAACACATTTTTTTTTTAAGCATCTTCACAATTTTTTAAGCTAAAAGACATTCTGTTGCAAGGAAGATGCAGTAATTGCATTCAAAAATTTCTTGGCATCCAAAAATTTGCAGTTTTATCATGAACACATAAATAACTTGGTAATTTGATGGTGGAAATGTATAGATGTTCAAGGTTCCCATTTTGACTGATTTAAACACAGTTTATTCAGGAATAAAAATTGATTGTAAAATTAAATATTATTTTCTGCACAAACTAATACTTCTTATTTCATACTGTTCAGTTATTGCTTGTTCTACTTCCACTGAGTTTCAGTCTGTACTACTCAGGCCAGAGATTGAACTCACAATTGCTATGTAAGCAAATTCACAAACCAGTACTTTAATCCACTAGTCTATTGTCCCAGGGTTTGTCCAAGTGCTCTTTCCCTCACTCTCTTCCCCATCAGCCTGCAATGAGATATTTTGTCAAGATTTTTAGCAATGAGACAGAGTTCAGGGAGAAGTGATTTTATGCTTTTCTTAAGAGCATTACGTTGAACACAATTCTCCTGCTGGGATTATTATTTAATAACTGTCATTTTGTCTTACACCTTGCAAAGTTTGTATCTGTATGACACATAAATGCCAGCTTTATTGGTTGAAGTTGTTTATTTCTGGGGTTGACCTGAGTAATTGGAAGCATAGAAAAGGGTGGAGACGACAGTATTGATTTTATTTGCATTGTTTTTTATCGCATAAACCAAATAGAGTTGATGGTCTTTCTTGATAGAAAAGAGCCATATTGTATGAGAGATAAAGAATTTTGATTTTCTTCAAAAGTGAAGAAAGAGGCTGGTCTTAAAGAACATCCTGCAAGTCATTTGCATGTTCTTTCATCGGAAAATAGGAAATTGATTTAATGCAAAAGAAACAAGAAACGTCATTTTCACGGAAAATATTTTAAGCTATTACATATGGTGTAAATTTGTGTGGATTTAAGATGCTTTATATCACAAGACTATTCTCTCTCTCTTTCTGTGTCCTATATTCCTTCAGGACATGGACAAACGTGGCTCTCCACAGCTTCTTATCTTTTGTTGTGCCAATTTTTGCTTCTTTGCTTTCCTGCCATCCATTTAATCAAACTTATCAAGTTGAATTCACTCTATTTTCTTCTCTTTTTTTCTTTATTCATGAATGGAAGCAATAAAAGACACCTCAATAGTGGGGCAGATTTTTATTTGCTGTGTCCCCATGGGGGTATGCTCGTAAATTTGTATCATTTTTGAAGAGGCACTCAAAAGTGACATATGGCTTCCAGGCAGTGATGACAATCATACAGGCCTAGAAAATTTTCTTATATTTTGTAAAATTACATTGCATTACACCGGAGACCTGGGGAAAAATACATGACTGACTTAAGAATATTTATATTAAAAGATATTGGTAAAAAAATAGTTTACAAAGAAAGTGAGCAGCAGTAAAATAAAGCTTCAACAAATGTCTTCTACCAGGAATCTTTCATCTTTGTTGTTATTGTCATCTTGGAGTGTGCTATCTTGGGCACATATGGCACAGCAGCCTTGTTATAAATCATTGCCAAAATCCTGCAATATTTGGTTGAGCTGACGTTAAATTATCACTCTGACAGTGAGTGATGAATCATTCACTTCAGAGAAAAATCAACCTTTTTGCACTTGTTTAAAATTAAACTTATTTCGACCCAGACTTTATCAGTTAAAACAGATCTCAAATTCTTTGTGAGCAAAATAATTGAACAAATATCTTTTTTTTTATCTCTCTCTGTTATTGCATTACTCAAGAACAGCTAAAGTTACAATCACCAAATTTTCCACAATTATGAATGGCTGCAAGAGCATAGTATTAACATTTTTTAGAAATTTTGAAATATTCTAAGATTTTAATAAGGAGTTTTATTTTTAAACCAAGTATAAAGGAACAAAACATTTTCATTAGAAACAAAAAAAAATGAGTGCTGAAATGCTGTTTAATATCAATCTTCCTAACACTTCAAATACCTCTGTGTATGGATCAGTAATAACAAATTTAGTATCGGTGATAAGTTATTTGAACGTAGGATAGGTTGTGCTAGAGATAGTTTTGCCCAACACCACAAGATGCTACAAAACTGAAATATTAGCCTCAGAATTCAAGTGATCATTTTAAATGCTTTGTTAGATCTTGACTCTTATATGGATGTCATGCATGACATGCAGATCATTCAGAAATATCCTGAATGTCAACATTATACAGCCATTTTCTCAGACCAAGGGTTAAAAATGGTTTCTAGTGAATGAATCCTTTAAGTCTTAAAGAACACAATCGTTCATGAAACCCTATTTCCTAGCATGACAGCATCACAAAGAGGTTTACCAAATAACAAAAATCACTTGAAGACTTCCAACAGTAGCAGCTACAAAAGTGTATAGCTCATGTAAGTACAAAGGAAAATAATGATAGAAGCAAGATTTTGACTATCCTCAATATCTTAAACAAAAAGTTAAGAAAGAAACACTAATAGAAAGAGTGATAACAGGTGAATTAAGAAACCTATTTTCCTGAAAAACAATTTTAAAGAAAGACTTTATAAATTTCAACTGAAAGTAATGCTACCTGTTCTGTAAATGAATTCCAAATGGTTCCCTTATTAAAGCAACTAATCTCAGTGAAGCGTTGATTGCCCCAAAATGTGGCCAATTGAAATCTCTTTGATGAAATTTTCTCAGATATTTAAATTAAATATGATCCAAGAGCTCACGATTGTGATGATTTTCAAATAAGGTAAGATAATCATATTTTATGCAAGGTGATGATTCTCAAATATAATGATTCAATAAACACATAGCTGAAATCAATGTTGGTGCTAAAGGCTCCGTTTAGGCTTTCTGCATGAACTAGCATAAAATTCTGCTTCTAGGGCAGGTTTTCAACTCGTATTTATAAATGGGTTAAGTTACCAGCTTCTGAAATGACAGAATTAAATGTAACACATTTTATGAGAAGATTTGGCTTATGTTGTGATTTACATTGTGTAGCTTAATGCAAATAAGGATAAATGAGAAAATGAAGATTGTGTAGCACAGATCAGCCTTGACTATAAACAGTTGAAATTCAGATCTTTATTTGAGTTTTAATAATGACATCTTCTGTCACAAATGAGAAATCTTCAACTGTGCCAGAATATATTGTAATCAAATCAAGATATGAAGACAGGACCAAGTGTTTATATTTATGGGATCAAGTGTTTATATTTAAGGGATCAAGTGTTTATATTTAAGGGATCAAGTGTTTATGTTTATGGGATCAAGTGTTTATATTTATGGGATCAAGTGTTTATATTTATGGGATCAAGTGTTTATATTTATGGGATCAAGTGTTTATACTTAATTCTTGTTAATGTGTCAATATTTCTTATAAATTCATGATGATTCTTTCAAATTTAATTATTTGTCTTCTCTGAAATATGTTTCTAAAAATATAGCTGTTCTTCTTTTATGTGTCCTATTATTGTTTCTCCAAGTAGCTTTTGACTATTTTTTCTTTGTCCTTGTTTTGCCATATAGCTACTTGTAACAGAGAATTGGGTAAACCTGATAAGAGCTTCAGAGTTGGTTGCATTTGGTGCAATAAGCATCAGGAGTTATGTCCTCTTCCATAATTGGCTGTTGAGAGAAGACATTTTACGTAGAGTAGGTAGCGCTGACAAAATTTGCATATGAATGATACTAGGTAGGTATTAGCCTATAGCAATGTGGGTCTGGGACTAAGAGAGCTATATAACACCAGCTTTTTATCAGTCATGAAGAGTGCTTTCAACATACAGATGTATGGAAAACCGGACAAGACAAACAAAATACTTTATTATTTTTAATATAATGATATGTTTGTAGTGAAACACAGTTTCTCATACAGACACTGAAGTTAAGCAAAATCAAGCCTGGTCAGTACCTAGATGGCTGACCACTTGGGAATACCAGGTACTGTAAGCTTGGATGTGCATTTGGTGCAATAGATAATGACTCAGAATTTGAAATCAGAGAGATGAGTTCTAATTTCAGTCAGATTCATTATATTCACTTACATCAAAATACACTTGGGAAAGGTATAAATCCATCTCTTTTCCTCTCAGCTATGGGTTAATTAATAGGAATCAGTTAATCATTATTCACTTGAAAGAAATTTTTATAATCTAAAAATATTTAAATAACCTGCAAAGGGTTGATAAGCTGTAAAAAACAAATCAAATAATCAATCATTACCATAGTAAAATTATTTCTTGTGCATTTGCATGATAGATATAATAGACTTCTTTTGTCAGTTACACCTGTTTTAATTACCAACAATTGTCTTTTTTCTTGGTTTTCAATTTGTCTACTAAAATCATTGCAATTCTTTCCTGTAATAAATTATTTGCAATAAATTTTTGTAGTGGAGTCATTCATCATCTTCTATATACCATGTCCCTTCAGGATGTGGGCTATCATGGCTCACCACAATTTCCTGTCCTTTGTAGCTCTTAGTAAATATTGTCGTTTCACTATCTCTCCTAAACCTTGTTCTGTCATTCATTTACTCAAGCTTGTTAGGTAGGTTATGCACTGTCTTCCTCTATCCTTGCCTTCAATATTTCCTGTGAGTGTCAAATTTTCCAAGCCATCTTTCCTCATTATGTGCCCTAAAAATTTCAACCATTTCTTTCTGATGTTAAGTATAAGTGCCCTTTTTTTCTATTTTCTCTTTATCATTGCTCATGTGTTCTGTCTTCGGTATTCTCAGTATCCTTCTGTAGAACCACATTTTTCAAGTTTCTTTTTCATCTGTGTGGAGATGGTTCCATATTTGGTATTAGTTCAGCACTCTTTTCTTTGTTTCTAATGAAATTTTCCTGTTTCTTAATTCTTTGCTTAGCTCTTGGAAAACACCTTTTGCTATTCCAGTGTACCTTTGGATTTTGCTACCATATATCCTCTTAAATCATGATAATGGCTAACCAACCAGGCTTAATCTAGAAGTTTTGGTTACTTCTAAAATTTAAAAAAAAAACCCTTTGTCTGTGATCTTTCATCAAACAGTTATCAATGTATTACTTTAATAATTAACTGAGAGCTAAGACAGTGCTGATAAACACAATGCAGAATCAAGAGAACTAAGTTAAATTTCTTGTACCTCACTTTAGTTATGATCAATTATTTCTTCTTCTATGTGCCTTGTTTCTTGGCAATCATAGCTCTCCACAATTTCCTGTTCTTTGTTGCTCTTAATAAATTTTGTCTTTTTGCTATCTCTCTTAAACCGTAAAAGCTCTCTAGATAGATTATGTGCTGTTTTCCTCTATCACGCTTGCCTTCAATATGTCCTGTGAGTGTCAAATTTTCCAAGCTTTCTATCCCCATTATGTGCCCTAGAAATTTCAACTATATCTTTCTGATGCTAAGTATAAGTGTCCATCTTTGTTTCCATTTTCTCTAAAACTTTGTTGTTCAGTCCATCGTATTTTCAGTGTTCTTTTGTAGAACCACATTTCTGTTGCTTAAAGTTTCTTCTTCATCTGTGCAGAAATGGCCTGGCATTCACTGCCATATAAGTGGACTAATATTATGTAACAGTTCAGTACACTTTTCTTTGTTTCTAACATAATTTTCCTGTTTAATGAATATATATATATATATATATATATATATATATTTTTGAATTGGACATAGTCCGACAATTTATTTAAGCAAATGCTCTGTTTTATAATAAACAGTATTAAATAACATTTACCGATCATGCAAAATGATGGTTCCGTATAGGATACAGGTTCGATTCCTGTCAGAGAGCGAAAATTTTCTATGAAAATTTCTCAGACATTCAGGCCGGTAAATGTTATTTAATACTGTTTATTATAAAACAGAGCATTTGCTTAAATACTTGTATCTATAAAAAGAACGTTAAACATAATATATATAAATGTCTTTAAATAAATTGTCGGACTATGTCCAATTCAAAAATATATGACGTCACTTGTTTACATTTGATACACTAGAGCAGATATGAATAGAAGAGATTCATGGAAGATTTAAGTTTAAAGATAGTAAAATCGACCTTGCTAACCAGACGCTCATCTGTGGCCGAACGGTTAAGGCACATCACGCGAAATGATGGTTCCGTATAGGATACAGGTTTGATTCCTGTCGGAAAAAATTTCTCGAACATTCAGGCCGGTAAATGTTATTTAATACTGTTTATTATAAAACAGACTATTTGCTTAAATACTTGTATCTATAAAAAGAACGTTAAACATAATATATATAAATGTCTTTATATATATATATGTATACATATATATATATGGTGGACTCTCCTATCATGAAGGTAAATGAGGGTCAGCATTGGATGGTGCCTTTTGTTTTAGACTTATGCATGCTAGCAGGGGCTATTGTGGAGAAAATCAGGTAAAGGAAAGACATATTTCATTTGTGCTTCCTTAAGTGTGATACTAGCCCAGCTTTGCTGCAGGTGACAAAGCCATACTGATAGATGAAATTTGTTACAGCAGGATTTTGATAGCATCTCTGCTTCAGAGCTTGACAAAGCTGATCACAGTGCTTCAGCCAACTGTTTTCAAAACCCTTTAACTTAATGAAACATGTCTTATGCCACTCCTTTTGGTTTGATGCTTGGGCTTCCCTGGTTTTCAGATCAAAGTTAATATGTTTCAAGTTGTCTTTGAATTTGTCTTTGTAGAGTAAGAGTGGACGTCCAATTGAGCACTGTGAGTTTGGTAGTTGTCCATGCAGCACCTTTTTTGGAAGCCTATGCTCATCCATTCTCACAACATGACCGGTCCACCTAAGTTGTATTTTTGCTAGAATGGTTTCAATACCTGTGATGTTGTTACATTTCATCAGTATTGCACTATTCTTGACCTTGTCATCCCATTTTATATCACATATGGCACAAAGACAGTACATGTGAAAGGCCTCAAGTTGATTCAAGCACACACACACACATATATATATTTGTGTATTTAGGTAGCAATCCTTCTTTCATGCACATTTCATTGAATACAACATACAAGGTGCTTTGATCTAGGATTTATACAAATTCTCATGTGATCTAATAATTTTTTTCTTTTCAGATGATAAATTATACAAAAACTGTAGGATTTTTCTTTTTATCTGAGCAATTTTGGCGATGCATTTAGCCATTTTCAAGGTTGAAATATATTAACTGTTCACAAGAAATAGTTTGTTGTATGTATGTATGTATTTATATAATGTTTTCATTTTCAAAACATGGTCAAGATATTGTGTTCATGTTCATAGTTGATATTACTGAGTGTTGTTTTTTTATAATTTTCCATAATGATATATATATATATATATATATATATATATATATATATATATCATTATAGACTGTGTTTCGCTACTTGGTTCAAGATTAAATAATTTTCCTACTTAACAGATATTTTTTATTAGAATTACAAATTAAATATTTTTGACAGTGATTTTATAAGTATCTGGACCAGCAAAAAATCTTTCAAATATACGATGGGTTGCTGAAAAGTTCTCAGTTCAACCAAGAAGGAATTAAAAAAAAATGTAAATATTTGTTCTTAGAACAGGCTGAGAACTTTTCAACACATTGTAAAGTTTAGACAATGGGGAAAAGATTTTACTCTAAGTCCAAAAGAATATTTGCTATAGGGTAAAATCAGGCTGAGTTATATTTTCATGTTACTAGTTTGAAATTGTTGTCTGTCTGTGTGTCCAGGGAGGAGTCATATTGATCACTCTCTGTCCAATTAGATGTGCTTCACAGTAGGCTGAAGTTGAACTGTAA
This sequence comes from Acanthosepion esculentum, assembly GCA_964036315.1. NCBI lineage: Eukaryota > Metazoa > Mollusca > Cephalopoda > Sepiida > Sepiidae > Acanthosepion > Acanthosepion esculentum. Next base: position 33,274,154 of record OZ038493.1, on the reverse strand, counting down.
GCCTAAGAGGTTTTACACTTTCTCTCCTCAGTAACAGAAACAGTGATTAGATTGTACATCGGAAACAAACACTGGTCACAGGAGATTTGTCTATTTTTATGCCACCGACGTTTCATTTCTTGCTTAAATAGATTTTTCATTCATATGACTGTAAATTCTTCCGATTTATGTATATGAGATTTGTATTTGGGATTTTTTTTTTCTCTTTGAAAATAAATTTCACAAGAGTCTATTAATTTGTTTTTTCTTTTATTTTTCATTATACATTAGGGATTGAATTGATGCTCTGGAGTTGCCTGGTGTTCCTCTCCACAGGCTTCAACTAAATCTTGAAATCTTGACCCTTAAATATTGCACTGAGTTATTTACCTTGAGTTCCTTGATAAAATCCAAAGAAGAAAAAGCAATATTATTGGTCCTGCTTTGGCAGTTTGGCTTCAGTCACTTTTTCCTCTCTGTGTCTTTTCTATAAATACTTTCATGGTAATTGTTCGGATAAGCTCTTCACTATGGTACCTATACTTTTTGAAATTAAGTGCTGTACAGTGGAACCTTGGTTCACAAATTTAATTTATAACCCGAAATGCTTGTAAACCAAAGCTATTTTTCCAATAGAAATTAATGTAGAGGAAAAAGTCACAATACAATAATATTGGAAAAGAAAAGCATGCCACAACACATGAATGTATACAACATGGCGGTCGACTCAGAAATTATTCCTTTTGTGTTAACTCAGTTTGCCTATGTTGTTTGAGAACCAAAATTTTGTTTGATAACCGACACATTTTCATCTTGAATTTTCTGTTTGAAAACCAATTTGTTCGACATGTGAGATGTTTGAGAACTAAGGTTCCTTTGTACTAGACTGGTGTTGAGATCTCATCAAGTTACAGTTGAGCTGGCTAGATGTAACTGTAAATTCTATGATTACCAAAGTTAAGCAATATCAAGCCTGGTCAGTACCTAGATGGATGACTGCTTGGGAATACCAGGTGCTTTAAGTTTGAATGTGCTGCTGATGTAATGAATAATGGCTCAGAATTGTTAATCAGAGAGCCGAGTTCCAATTCCCATTTGGTTTGTCATATTCACTTATGTGCAAATATCCTTGGTAAAGCTATGAATTCATCTCTTCTCCCCCAGATATGGGTTAATTAGTAAGATTTGTATCCCTAAATCATTATTATCTCAAAAAAATCTTACAATCAAAAAATATTTTCTGACTTTAAATAACCTGCAAAAGGGTTGATAAACCATAGGAAATTAATCAATCAGTAAGTCAATCAATATCCACTGTCATGTAAGAGAGTAAATAATTCACTTATTAAAAAAACATAATTTTACTGACATTTGTTGGTTAGGATGCAGGGGGGCTTCCGCCTTAAGGACTGAGAAATGCTGCTGCTTCTTCTTCTTGTCATAGTAGTAGTAGTACATTATTTATACATGGGGTCTGTTTGGAAAGAGGGCAACCATTTTGAATCACTCTCAGACTAGTTGCATGTCCTTAATGTAACATGGCAACCAATCAGAGAGGCCTTGCTGTAAATATTGAACACTCTCCCATGGGGTCAGCAGTGAAATGTCACTGAGTGAACTTGTGTAATGTATTAAATGGTTCTTCCTATTTTTCTAGTCCTGTGCATGAACTTTTGGCAAAATGTTACACCATCTAGTCCTAAAGTTAATTTAAGATTGTGTTCAATATTATGCCGACTGCAACAAGGCAGATGGTGGTAGTTTTGACAAAGAAATTTTTTGGCAGTTTTGAAAGGTTGAATGGATGCTGCGATTAATGTGTGAGGTTCCAAGTGCTTTGAAGTGGACTAGGATATCATTGTCTGAAGTAGACAGTTTTTTTTTGTTAATATTAAATGGCTGGATATAAACAAATTTGTGGTTTTCATTATTTTTTTTCTCATATTTTTAAAAATAAATAGTGAAAAACAAATGAAAATAGAAAGAAATTAGTTTGTATAAGTGATAATCATAATTACAAGTGATAATCAAAAAACATTTGAAGAGTGTGTGGAAAATTGAGTTGGTGAAAATTTTGGCCTTGTAAAAATATTGAATTCATCTGCAAAGGAAAAGAAAAAAACAGATAAAGTGTAAATCCAAAAGTTTTTATATTCTACAAGTTGGGTTTTTCAAAAATTGTTTTGCCATAATCTGTTTTACCCCAAGCAAGGCAGTAAAGCCTCTGAGACACAGGTTACAGGGTGTGGAAGAATTAGGAACAAAACATTAATAATGAGTGGGAAGAGAAAAGAGTAATCAGGAGAACAGTAGATAGCAATTGACATTTTGGCAGATTAAATTTGGTTGGAAAGCATAGAGCCAGAGGGGAGTTCCAGAAGCAAAAAGTGCATGAAAAGAAACTGTTAGCAGAATTTAAGGCTTCATCTATAAATTGATGAGATCTTGATGCCAGTTTCGCAAATAGCTCATCTGAACAATTACCATGAATATATTTATAGAAAGGCACAGACTGGCAACCTTACAGCAATAGAAAAGTGACTGAAGCTGAGATATCAGATCAGGATCAATCATATTGCTAATTCTTCTTTGGATTTTATCAAAGAGCTCAAAGGAAAAAGCAGGGGCACTGAACCATATTTGTCAGAAATATTCTAAGCAGGGGTGAATGGTAGACTTATAGATATGTATGATAGATTCTAGAGAGATGAATTGTCTTGCACAACAACACAGTGAACCAACTTTGTTAGCAGCTGACCCGGCAATGGATTTATTTTTTAAGTCCAGTTTCTTCTAATGAAGACAGTTTTCATACAACAGGGAATAGACACTAGACTAGTCGCATGAAAATTTCTTACTGACTTCGATGAGGACTGTTACATCTGGTTGCTACTCAGACAGACTATCGTGCATACTCTCACTGACTGGCTGACTTCAATGAAGGCTGTTACATCTGGTTGCTACTCAGACGGACTGTCATGCATACGTTGACTGACTGGCTGATTTTGATGAGGACTGTTAGATCTGGTTGCTACTCAAACAGACTATCGTGCATACTCTCACTGACTGACTGGCTGACTTCAATGAAGGCTGTTACATCTGGTTGCTACTCAGATGGACTGTCATGCATACTTTCACTGACTGACTGGCTGACATTGATGAGAACTGTTAGATCTGGTTGCTACTCAAACAGACTATCATGCATACTCTCACTGACTGACTGGCTGACTTCAATGAAGGCTGTTACATCTGGTTGCTACTCAGACAGACTTTCAATCATACTCTCACTGAGTGAGTGGCTGACTTCAATGAGGACTGTTACATCTGTTTGTTAATCAGATGGACTGTCATGCATACTTTCACTGACTGACTGGCTGACTTTGATGAGAACTGTTAGATCTGGTTGCTACTCAAACAGACTATCGTGCATACTGTCACTGACTGACTGGCTGACTACTTTATATGTTGCTCTTGTATTTATACCTCAGACATAGACATGATAGTAGATAAAATGCATGCAACTATATAGCAGAAATATGCTCAGCTTGATGAGTATAAAATTTCTGCTAACTTAATAACTATACCTGCTTAAAAGCTGAAACTTTTCAGTTTAATTTTTTTCTGTTTTAAACATTTCACCCCAAACAAGGTTGGAGTGCCACTAGTGCGCAAAGGGTTACAAAGAGTGGGAGCAAGAGTAAAGAGGCATGATAGAGGAAAGAATGAAGAGATGGACAGGGAATAGATCAAGGCATCTGGAGATGTCGATTGACATTGCATTTGAATATTTGGTTATTATAGCTATCAAGGAAGCAAGTAAGAGGAAGGGAGTTCCACGGACAGAAAGTGTGAGACATGAAGCTATTGGAGTAGAAGAGATGGCTACATTTCAACAGTGAAATGGTGGGACTAAGATGCCAACCTAGTAGCATGTTTGAATTCATGCAGTTTGGGAACCAGCAAAATAGCTCATCAGAGCAGTTACTGTGAAAGTATTTATAGAAAAGACAGAGGGAAGCAATGTCTGTGAAGAGAGTGACTGTAAACGAGATGCTAGATCAGGGCCAGTCACATTGCATATCTATCTCTGGATTTTGTTGAGGACTTTAAGATGAACAGCATTGGCTCCTGACCATATATGGCAGCAATGTTCCATGCAAGGGTGAATGATTGATTTATAGGTTTTTTTGTATAAGAGAAGTGTTGTTGCTGACACTGTGGTTTGAAACTAGTTCGCCAGTGCATAACACAAGTGATTCCATTATTAAGTCCATCTTGGGTATGATGATAAACTGCATCTGCGTTCTGTGTAAGACGATAAACTACGTCCAGCAGCAAGGCCTCTGATCAGGAGGTTTTTAGGAGCATGGAACCACCTCTTAATTGCTGGTGTTCCCAGGTCCACCCTGACCTGGAGCAATAGCACCTGTTAGGGTCCCAGCTATGGGAAAATAGTTAACACCCAAACTTGGGTGAAAATACTATGAAAGTGTAAAAATAGGTTTTAATACCAGAAATAATTTGTAAAGAATTATTACCAGCAATAACTTTTTGAAGGAAAAATTATTATCAGCAATACCTTTTAAAAATTTTTTAAAAAATTACCAGCAATACAAACAGCTATACATTTTTTGAAAAAATATTACTGGCTATACATTTTTTGAAGGAAAAATATTCCCAGAAATAAATTTTTGAAGAAAAAATATTCCAAGAAATACATTTCGAAAAAAAAAATATTACCAATAAAAATTGTTAGTATTAAATAACCCATTGAGGTTGATCTGTCGTAAAACAAACCAAACTAAACTGGGTTCAAAACTCTATGAAAATGTAAAAATAGGTTTTAATGCCAGAAATACTTCATGAAAAATTATTACCAGCAATAAATTTTTGAAGAAAAAATTATTGCCAGCAATACATTCAAAAAAAAAAAAAAATTATTACCAACTATACATTTTTGAAAAAATATTGCCAGTGATACATAGTTGAAGAAAGAATTATTACCATAAATAGGTATTTGTAGGAAAAATATTACCAGAAATAGATTTTTTGAAGGAAAAAATATTACCAGAAATAGATTTTTTGAAGGAAAAAATATTACCAGAAATAGATTTTTTGAAGGAAAAAATATTACCAGAAATAGATTTTTTGAAGGAAAAAATATTACCAGAAATAGATTTTTTGAAGGAAAAAATATTACCAGAAATAAATTTTTTGAAGGAAAAAATATTACCAGAAATAGATTTTTTGAAGGAAAAAATATTACCAGAAATAGATTTTTTGAAGGAAAAAATATTACCAGAAATAGATTTTTTGAAGGAAAAAATATTACCAGAAATAGATTTTTTGAAGGAAAAAATATTACCAGAAATAGATTTTTTGAAGGAAAAAATATTACCAGAAATAGATTTTTTGAAGGAAAAAATATTACCAGAAATAGATTTTTGGAAAAAAAAAAATTTCCAACAATAAAAATTTTGTTGGCATTAAATAACCCATTGAGGTTGATAGGCCATAAAACAAAACAAAACAAACCAAATAATTATTAAGTAGATCATGTGATCATAAAGGAAGTGAATAAATAGGAAGTAGCGTGATGACTATATGATCACTGTTCACTCTTCTTGTCTATCCACTATTGCTCTCTCTACTCTACTACTATACGGATTACGGTTCTCTTCTGATCATTATACTATTTGGCAATTACTACTTGAACAAGTATTACTAGTGCAGATATTATTGGAAGGCATTACTACTAGTACCGGTGTCTACAAAGTCTCGAATATAACAAGCATTTTTGGAAGTGATAACAAGCTTTTGCTTGACATAGCAAAAGTGACAAGTGAAGCTGTCCAACATCACAAAAGGTTTTAAATATAATTTTATAATTCTCTGTAAATTATAACTTTTTTCATGATTTTTTTAATCATTTCACCCAAAGCCACTAAAGTCAGAGAAACATAGAGGACAATAAAAGAACAAGATTCAAGCAGACAAAAGATGATGATTGACACTACATTTAAATTTTTGAAGATTCTAGTTGACAGGAAAATAGGAATCTGGAAGGGAATTCCACAAGTGGGAAGTGTAAGAGAAGCAATAATTAGTATAGAACTAGCAATTTCAACAGTGAAATTATGGGACCTATCTGCCATTCCAGCACTTAAATTTTTGCAGTTGAGTTACAAATGAGGAAAGCTCATCAGAACAATTACCATGAAAATATAGGAAAAAATCAGTCTCACCAAAATAAATGATTAAAATGTGTTTTTTATGAAAATATTTCAGACAGGAATTTGGGGTAAAATATTTTCTTTTAGTTTTCATATTTAATGTTTAAAGTCATCAAATAGAACAAAAATATAACTCTTCTTCTGGTGTTAAATAGAATCCAATTGTAGAAAATGATAAATTTTTTCTTCATTATTTACATTATTTGGACTATTGTCCTCATCTTTGTTGCTATATTTATCACAACGTTTTGGCCATTGTATGCTCCAGCCATCTTCAGGTGGTTGGAATGTTGAACTGAACCCTTTATTTCGCTCGCTCGGGTAGATTGTTCTAGTTTTACGTGCCGTGTCTAATGGATGTCAGTTACCAGTTATCTCCTGTTAATTCACCTCTCTAAGTTCTTCACTACCTTAACAAGGTATTGAACTCACAACTCTTTGGATCCTGTCATTGGATCTAACCAATGACTTTATATTAAAGAACACATGGCACAGTGTTTTTCCTTCATATCATTTTTTCTACACGTTCTTGGTCATATTCCTCTTCTCTGTAAGTTCTTTCAATTCTTCCCTATTTTGAATTGCCATCTCATCACCTTTTAAACTGGTAATTAATGAAATAATTTGTTTTTTTAATCATTTCATCCCTAGCAAGGCAATAAAGTCACTAAGATGCAAAGGGTTATATAGACTGAAAGAAAAAGTAACTGAGAAAACACTTTTGAGGTAAGACAGTAATTAGAGAACAGGATTCAAGGAGACAGAAAATGATGATTGATGTTACATTTAAATTTTTGAAGATTGTTGTTGAGAGGAAAGCAAGAAGATGTAAGAGTTCCACAGATGAGAAGTGCAAGAGAAGAAACAAGGGAATTGTTTTATTAGTTGCGGTCATATGAAAAAAGAAACCTGTGGATCATAAAACAAAACTTTCATTTGATTTAATGCTTAATTTTACTGTTGGCTAAAATTTTTATTTCAGTTTGAAATTTATCCTCTGGGAGTCAAGTGCTCCCCTGTTTGAGAATCACTGGTGGGATTCTCCTTTTTGATGTGAAGGATTGATTTCATCTAAAAATTTGCATTTTCCATTCAGCAATTTAGTTATTAATACAAGCACCTTGTGTATTTATCATTATAAATTTGACAGTTTTTCTTGTCTTGATTTTCTTGAAAACATAACCAAAACAACAACCACCAGTTTAACCTGCTTCCATGAAGTCCCAATGAATTTTTCATTACTTTTGAAATCTGTTCAATACAGCCACCATTAGAAAGTTGTTTCCCATTTTATTACTGTCTTTGATACTTTCCCTTCCACCACCAACCTTTTCTTTGAGTCTCCACTTTTAATATGCAAATCTTAAAAATGACAGCTCCTGTCTCATTCCACTGACCAAACTAGAGAATCAAAATAAAAGAGCCATTGCATAAGTTTCCACTTCAGCGGCTATCTTGCTTGCTTGAATTCAGAACCGTCATAGATGACTGACCATTTTCTTTGTATTGCTGGCTGCCAGGAGGTATATTCTGTCACAGGTAGTGATTTTTCTATGCATCTTCTTCTTATTAATAATTAAAAGAAGAAAAAAAGTTTCCATGATCAGTAAAACCAATCGTCCGCCATTGTTGGTACTGAAAGGTTATTTTTCACGCCTTTTTGGTCATCTAATCATCATTGTATCATAAAGTTGGTCATCCGATGAATTTTTCAATGGAGCCTTTTTTTGGTTGTGTCCCATTGTTGGTGTTAATGTCTGTCCTTTGCAGGTGACTCTAAGACAAAAAGCTGTTATCTTTTGTCATTGGACTGGCACCAGTTTTAGACACAGTTTTGGGGGGAATTAATTAAAAGATTTTATCCTCATGAAAGGAAATTCATTGACCATCTTATGCATTAATGTTTTGCAAAAGCAACATCAACAAATGTTAATCTCATATGTTTTCTTTCATGATTACATCGAAGAGCCATCTCTTAATGCATTGCATGGAAAAATTATCTGAAATTGCAAATTGAGCAAAATTGTCGAATTTTAAATTGTCTGCAGAAGGTAGCAAAGGAAAGTGAAAGCACTAAATGCCAATTGTAAGATGACAGAAGTTATGGTTGTCAACAAAAGAAACCACCCAATATGCGAATTACAAATTGGAAATATCAAAAGTAAACAAGTGTAAAAATTTAAATATCTAGGAAGTGTTTTAACAGAGGATAGAAAATGTGACACCAAAATCTGAAGATAAATTGGGATAGTGAAAGATACCTTCCAATAGATACCATCTCTGTTTTCCTTAAGACTTCCTCATTGTTCCCATGTCCTATGTTATTCTTAGCATTCATTGGTAGAACCATATTTTCCTTAAGACTTCCTCATTTTTCACATGTTTTTTCCATGGTATTCTTTGCATTCATTGATAGAACTCTATTTTTCTAAAAACTTCCTCCTTGTTCACATGTTTTGTTTTGTCTATGTTATTTACTGCATTCATTGGTAAAACTCTATTTTCCTTTAGAGTTCTTCATTAAACAATAACATTATTGGGTGACATAAATTTAAAAATCATTTGTAAATTGTCTAAGTATACTTAATATTGAGGTCTAATCCATTTAGTTTCAGTTTTACAATATTAGAACTTTATTTTTGATCAGGGTAAAGTGGTATTTTTGATTCTTTTGTTATTGCCTTTCAGTTTTCTTCATCAAAAATAGCCACAATATAGAAAGATAATTACATTAGCTGAACTCATAATTACAGGATTGAAAGAGTAATAATTATAATATAATATATATATATATATATATATATATATATATATATTAAGACATTTTTATGTTTATACATTCTTTTTATAGATACAAATATTTAAGTAAATGCTCTGTTTTGTATTTACATTATTCGGACTATTGTCCTCATCTTTGTCGCCATATTTGTCACAACGTTTCGGCCGTTGTACGCTCCGGCCTTCTTCAAGTGGTTGGAATTTCGAACCGAACCCTTTATTTCGATCACTGGGGTAGACTGTTCTAGTTCCACGAGCCATGTTTGATGGATGTCAGTTATCAGTTATCTCCTGGTAATTTTTCCCTCTGAAAGTTCTCCACTGCCTGAACCGGGTATTGAACTCACACTCTTTTTAGGTCTGTTACTGGATCTAACCAACGCCTTTATCCACCGTACCATGTGTCCAGTGATCGAAATAAAGGGTTCGGTTCGAAATTCCAACCACCTGAAGAAGGCCGGAGCGTACAACGGCCGAAACGTTGTGACAAATATGGCGACAAAGATGAGGACAATAGTCCGAATAATGTAAATACTGTACATAATACCTCATCTCAGAAATATAGACATGCTCTGTTTTATAATAAACAGTATTAATAACATTTACTGGCTTGAATGTCTGAGAAATTTTCATAGAAAATATTCGTCCTCCTACAGGAAGTGAACCTGTATCCTATACGGAACCGTCATTTAGCCTGATGTGCATTAACCGATCAAGCCACAGAGGATCGTTCGATTAGCAAGGTCGATTTTACTACTTTTAAACTTGTTAATCGAACAATCCTCCATGGCTCGATCGGTTAAGGCATGTCAGGCTAAATGACGGTTCTGTATAGGATACAGGTTCGATTCCTGTCGGAGGCTGAATATTTTCTATGAAAATTTCTTGGACATTCAGGCCAGTAAATGTTATTAATACTGTTTATTATAAAACAGATCATTTACTTAAATATTTGTATCTATAAAAAGAATGTATAAACATAAAAATGTCTTAAAATAATTGTCGGACTTTGTCCATTTCATATATATATATATATATTAATACATGTTTCATTAAATAATATAGATAAGCGTTGTCTATATATTTTATGTAATATATATATATATATAATATACTTCCCAAAAAGTTACCTTTGTTAATCAGGTGGGGGTGATGACATCCTGAAGAAGACAAAAGGACATATACATACCACGAAAACTGAGTTACAACTGCACGACAATGTGTGCTACACACCCTCAAAGAATCAAGAGAGAAGTGGGAGGGAGAAAAAGAAACAAGTTGCCAATTATGAATTACAAGTACTTAAAAAAATTTTGTGTCTTGGGTATGACAGTAAACTATATCTGACAGCAAGGCCTCTGATCAGGAGATTGGAAATTTTGAGGAGCATGTTACCACCTCTTAATTGCTGGTGTTCCCAAGTACCACTCAGAGTGGTAGCACCTGTTTGTGTCCCAGCTATGGGCAAATAGTGAATCCTGAAACAAAAACCAAACTATGAAAATATAAAAATACATATTTATAGTAAGATTACCAACAATACAATTGTAAAGCAAAAAGACCAGCAATACATTTCATAGTAGAATTACCATCAATACATTTTACAGCAAAATGACCAACAATACATTTTATCTCTAGTTGAAAGAATACAACTGCATTCAAAAAACTATTTAGTTGAAGCCATGAGATTGTGTTCAATATATATAGATTTCAGCACTAAATAACCCATAGATGTTGATATGCTACTAAACAAAACTAACTAACAAAAAATTTGGTGGTAACAAAACACCCCATGTCACTAATGCAGGGTTAATTTTGCAATATGCAAGTTATGTTCCTTTATTACATGAGGTTTTGCAATGTTGTATTGAAACAACTCTGTGGTCTTTACAATAACTGACAAATCTGTACAATGTTCCTGCATCAAATTCTTCTGTGAAGTTTGGCACATTTGCTGCCAAGACTCTTAATAGGCTTTGTTAACATTTTAGCAAACATTTTTTAGGTTGAATAAAATTTTTTGATTGGTTTAAGTCTATTTGACTATCAGATGAAGTTGATGAGCAGTCAGGGTAATCTTTCTCCAACCCCCCCCCCCCCCCAAAAAAAAAACTCAAAAAAACAAATGCCAAAAACTGCAGAAAGAATTTGTGAACTCATCCATGAGGACCATTGCTGAACAATCCATCATCTCTCTGACATGATTTAAATCAGTTATGGAGTCTGCTGGCAGATTCTAGTCTGGGAACCATATCAAAGATGTTAGGTCCAGAACTTTCCACTACCATCTTGCAAATGTTAAATATTATTTACAATGAGAAGAAAATTATAATCTGGAAAACATGGTTTATCAAAGCAAACAATTTAGATAAATTATGAAGTTTAATATCTGAAAAAGATTTCTATAAATGTCCTATGCTGTCTTTAGTGAATATATGCTTATCATCAAATCACACTTAAAACACAGGTTCTTGTTTGATCACCAAAGTTAAACCGTGCCAAGCATAGTCATTTAGTCATGTAAATGTGGGACTGCTTGAGACCACTAGGTACTGTAAGCAACCTCATATAATCCATTTGACTTTAAATAACCGATAATAGGTTGATAAGCCATAAAAAAGAAATAATTGAATCAAACATAGTGGATATATACACTCATCGTGACTGAAATTTCTAAGTGTCATCTGTATATCTCAGTGACGTTTTTCGATAGCATTATGTTCTAGTGGGCCGAATATCTTGCTCGATAAAATAGACCAGCGTGGAATTGTTTAGCCATATCTTTCTTCCCATTGTTTTTAATTTTATTGAAAGCAAGTACCCTAAAACCCATTGTTGTCGGTGGTGGTGGTGGTGGGGTAATGCCCGTTGCCCCCCCCCCCCCAAGCTCTGCGTTCATTGTAACAAAGAGCTTGGTAAGAAAGCCAACCTGAACTTTCACTTAGTGACCATGAGAATGAAAGCGGACGAATATGAACACTTGCGAGTAGAATTCGCTCTCCCGAAATTTACCCAAAGGGTGTTCACTCTGTCTCTGCCTCTCTCTCTCTCTCTGTATTTGCCAACTTATTTAGTCTGTTTTTTTGGGGTTTTTTTCCCTCCCTCTGTCTGTTTGACTAATCTAGCGTATTTATTTGTGTTCTAATTATTCTAACGCAATTTGTAGTGCTGTAAGTTCGTTTAGTTGGAAATCTCTCTTCAAAAAAAAAAGTCTTGGACAGCATGCGAACGTACGTCGTCAGTATTCTTATGTTCTAGTGGGCCGAATATCTTGCTCGATAAAATAGACCAGCGTGGAATTGTTTAGCTGTATCTTTCTTCCCGTTGTTTTTTAATTTTATTGAAAGCAAGTACCCTAAAACCCATTGTTGTCGGTGGTGGTGGTGGTGTAATGCCCGTTGCCCCCCCCAGCTCTGCGTTCATTGTAACAAAGAGCGTGGTAAGAAAGCCAACCTGAACTTTCACTTAGTGACCATGAGAATGAAAGCGGACGAATATGAACACTTGCGAGTAGAATTCGCTCTCCCGAAATTTACCCAAAGGGTGTTCACTCTGTCTCTGCCTCTCTCTCTCTCTCTGTATTTGCCAACTTATTTAGTCTGTTTTTTTTGGGTTTTTTTCCCTCCCTCTGTCTGTTTGACTAATCTAGCGTATTTATTTGTGTTCTAATTATTCTAACGCAATTTGTAGTGCTGTAAGTTCGTTTAGTTGGAAATCTCTCTTCAAAAAAAAAAGTCTTGGACAGCATGCGAACGTACGTCGTCAGTATTCTTATGTTCTAGTGGGCCGAATATCTTGCTCGATAAAATAGACCAGCGTGGAATTGTTTAGCTGTATCTTTCTTCCCGTTGTTTTTTAATTTTATTGAAAGCAAGTACCCCAAGCCCATTGTTGGTGGTGGTGAGGGGAATGCCCGTTGCCTCCCCACCATCTCTGCATTCATCGAAACAAAGAGCTTGGTGATAAAGCCTACCTGTACTTTCACTTAGTGACCATGAGAATGAAAGAAGACGAACATGAACACTTGCTGCCATAAGTGAGTAGGCTTTTATGCCATATCCACAAAGCTGGATAACCAAATTTTTTTTAATTTCTTTTTTAGAATAGGACAATGGAACTTATACTAAGTTAAAACTTATTGTAGTGAAAGGGTAAAATACAAATAAAAAAAACATTCCTATCCTTCAGTACATATGTCTCCTAGTGTCAGCCTGGACACTTTGTCAACTACCTCCCCGTTTTTTCTTGTTGTTGTTGTATGTTTAATAGGTGTAGGTAGGCTTTCCTACCGCCCAGTCAGTACTCCTCTCCCTTCTCTTGGACAAGAATAGAGGCTCACACTTTGTTTCTTGTTTAGGAAGGGGTTCCTGGAACTCTCTTTCTCTCTCTCTGACAGCATAGACAAGGCTCTCTCTCCATCCATCTGCTCACATATTAGTGTTTGGCGATTTTAACGCCCATCATACCAAGTGGCTTAAGAATGCTACTACTGACCTTGCAGGCATTCAAACACTTAATTTTTCAGTTTCTCAATCCCTCATGCAGATAGTTGACTTCCCAATGCATTTTGCCTACAACTGGGATGGTAAGGCCTCTTTTCTCTATCTATGTTTTACCTCCATCCCCGAGTCTTGTAGCGCCACGCAGCTCTGCTCTCTTGGTAACTCCGATCATGCCGTAGTGTCTGTCAACATCTTGAACTTCACCCCCTGCAAAGAACTTCCTACCACTAGAACCTCATTCTGCTATCAACGAGCTGACTGGGACTCATTCCGTGATTTCCTCCGCGATTTCTCCTGGGATGTTGTCTTTATGCTCCCCGTTCAAGAATGTGCTTCTGAGGTCTCTTCCTGGATTTAATCTGGTATCGACGCTTTCATCCCCTCAAGGAAATATAAGGTCAAATCACGCTCCTCCTCTTGGTTCTCCACTGCTTGCTCAGCCACCATTGCCCATAGGAACCATTTCTTCCACCTATATCGTAGTGACATGTCTGACTGCAATAGACGTCTCTTCGCCTCTGCCCATAACAAGTGTAAGTGTGTCCTCAATGAAGCTAAGTCACTATTTGCTGCTTGAATGAAGGAACGTATTGCATCTCGCAAATTTGGCTCCAAGGATTATTGGCGTCTCTGCAAGAGATGGGATACCAGCCATTGTGTTGAAGAAATGTGCGCCTAAACTGGCGCCCGCACTCTCCAAATTATATAACTACTGCCTCAAGGAATCTTGTTTTCCAGATTGCTGGAAGTCCTCATCGATTGTTTCTGTCTTTAAGAACTCTGGCGACCACTCTGACCCTTCTAATTACCATCCTATCAGTCTCCTACCCCTCTTTGGCAAAGTCTTCGAAGCTTTAATCAACGACGAAGTGGTTAACCACCTTACATCCCATGATCTGCTCTCAGACAAGCAATATGGTTTCCGCTTTGCCTGATCTACAGCTGATGTGCTTACGTCCATCACTCAAATTGTCTACCAAGCTCTTCAAAATAACAGAGAAGCTCGTGCTGTGGCTCTAGACATCTCAAAAGTGTTTGATAGGGTTTGGCATGCCAGCCTTCTTTGCAAGCTCCAGGGTTATGGAATTACAGGTCGATTGTTTGACTTAATTCAATCATTCCTGTCAAACCGTGAATTGAAGGTCATTCTCAACGGATTCTCCTCCAGCTCCTATCCCACAAATGCAGGTGTTCCCCAAGACTCTATCCTAGGCCCTACTCTGTTCCTTATCTTCATCAATGATCTTCCTGACGCCATAGATTCCCAAGTAGGCATCTACGCGGATGACACTACAATTTACTCCTGCCTCAAAAACAAATCTAGTGTCGCTGACAAAACTAACCTGGCCGTTCATCTCGAAAAAGACCTCCAATCAGTTGTGAACTGGGGCAGGAATTGGCTTGTTAACTTTAACACCTCAAAACCAAAACTGCTCTCTATTAATCACCACAGAGATCCTTCCCTGTCTCCCATTAGAATGTCTGACGCTCAACTTCTCGAGAGCACCTCTTTGTGGCTGCTCGGTCTCACATTGACTGCTGACCTGAGATGGAACAAATACATTGAGTCAATTGCTTCGTCCACCGCAAGGAAATTTTTCTCCCTGGAATCGATCCTTCGAATCTACAAATCAACCATTCACCCTTGCATGGAGTATTGCTGCCATATATGGTCTGGAGCCCTTCTGTTTGCCTCGGGGTTCTTGATAAGATCCAGAGACGGATATGCAATGTAATTGCCCCTGATCTGGCATCTCGTCTGCAGTCGCTCTCTCACAGACGCACCATCACCTCTCTGTCTTTTTTACAAATACTTTCATGGTAATTGCTCCGATGAGCTGCTTTCGCTGGTTCTCAGACTTCATGAATTCATGCGTCCTTCAAGGCTGGCATCCCACTCTCACCCTTTCACTGTTGGAACTGTTAAATGTAGCCGTCTCTTCTACTCCAATAGCTTCATATCTTTCACCTCTCGCCTGTGGAACTCCCTTCCCTCTTCCTGTTTCCCTGATAGCTATAATCTCCAGCTATTCAAATGTAATGTCAATTGACATCTCCAGTTGCCTTGATCTATCCACTATCCTTCTCCTCATCCCTTCCACTATCCCTTCTATCTGCTCTCACTCCAAATCCTCTGTAACCCCATGCGTTCTAGTGGCTTCCTGCCTTGCTTGGGGTGAAATACTTAAAAAAAAAAAAAAAAAAATATTGACAATCAAATTTTTCGGTCACTTGAAAATCTGCTGCATTTTTTTTGTTTTTGATCAATCATTCCTTATATGCTGTTTGCACCAATTTACAGGGGATGAATTTCTTTCTGTTTTTTTTACTACATGTTCACCCTGTACAAAGCCCATGAGCCACTTGAGGTAGAGGTTTACAGAGTAAGAAGCACAGATTAGGAGGACATGTTGGGAAGATAATGGTTAATCCTAGACTTGAATAGGTTAAGATTATAGTGATTGGGGAAGCATTCTTTTCGGAGTCAGTTCTACAAAGCAGCAGTTCTGTTTGTGCGAGAACGCATTCATATGTGTTGTCATGAAGGAGAACAACAAATTAATTAGATAAAATTATTTACAAAAATCATTATGATATAACCAAGCTATTTAGTCTGAAATCAGGCTTTTTGCTTATGGCAAAGAAAACGGCGACTTACCTCGTCAAACCAAGCGACAGCGTGTCGCGTGTATCGTACGACAGAAAAGAAAATTACTTACCAAAAAAGGGCACGTATTCCGCCTGACATGCTGAAGACGGAATATTTAGATTAAAAACAAGTCCGTCGCAGGAGTCTCTATAAAAGTATTTTGATATGCAAAAATTTGGCGTCCTCTCTCAGTTGTTGACGAATGAAAAAAATGCCCGGCTGATAAAAACAGTTGGGGTTCTCGAATCAGGGAAAAAAAAAAACTGATGTATTTTGGCTACCACGTTCGTCGGAGAGTGAGTTATTTTTCTGACTGGTTACGTGAATTATGATTTGTGAGATAATACCTGCGAAACGAGTTTTCGGCATTTCTTTCTTCCCCCAATATTCGAGTCTGAACTTACAGTGATTTGTTCTCTGCGTTGTGTAATTAATCTGTGACAAACATTTCCTTTGCTTTCAGAACGCTTATATTGCTTTCATGAAGTACTTATCTCTTGAATAAAAATAATTCATATATTAAGTATGTACAGAAGTTACCAGAAACCTGTTTTTTGAGAATCAGAAATTGAATACCTAGTAGAAAATATTTTTTTTAAATAAAAATGATGGAAATTATTTTTTGACACAAAACACATACTTTGAAGAGATTTGAGGATTCTTATCATATCAACTGCTGACATTGGACAACACAATATTTTGACAAGAAAATATCTAGACACTTTTGCAAACTGACTCACCATTTTGCTTCTTTTTTTTTTTAATCATTTCACTCCAAGCAAGGCAATAAAGCTACTAAGATGCAAAGTCCTACTCAGTGTGAAAAAATGAGAATAAGAAAACATTATTAAGGAGAGAGATATTCACACACACGTACATATTTATTAAATTAGTTGGGGTCTGTAGATTTTTAAATCAGCCTACTCCAAGTAGGTCCCTGTCCTTCCTTCCAACAAAATGTATACCACACTGTGCTATTATTGCCTTTGCGTTGATTGGTGAAATAATGCAGGGTCCTAGTCTTAGGTTCATTGTTAGGAACTGCGAGATTAGTGCACTGTCAGTGCATTTTCTTCTCAGTCAATTCTGTTCTCTCATGACCAGACTGGTATTTTTCAAATCAAAACTGTAGTCAAATGTGTTATGGTTAACCACCAGTGTGTTTATTCTGTATAACAACAATCTAAATTCACTGGTGGTTCACCACAAGACACAATATTTATATAAAATAATTACACTATTATACACAATAATTAAATATTAACATTTTTCCAGCAACATGCTTTTATTGAATTGGTTTTTTTTTACAGCTTATCAACTTTGCGCAGGTTTTTTAAAGCCAGAAAATATTTTTTCATTGTAAGAATTTTCTAGAGATAATAATGGGTTACTAATCCAAATTCTACTATTTAACCCATAGCTCAGTGAGAAGAAGTTGATTAATATCTTTCTCAAGAGTATTTGTGCATAAGTGAATATAAAGAACCTGACTGGAATTGGAACTCTCTGATTTCCAATTTTGAGCTGTTATCCATTATACCATCTGAACATCTTTCAGTACCTGGTTTTCCCAAGCAATCACCTATCTCGGTACTGACCAGGCTTGATGTTCCTTAACTTCGGTGATTATACAAGGACCAGAGTTTCAATGTGACGCAGCCATAAGCCTCAATCAACATGCATTTTCATATTTGGGATAACATGACTGAAAATATCTTATATCTATTGTTTGAATTAATCTGTGACAATTTAAAACACTAATCAACAACTGCATTGGTTTAAAAAATATTACTCCCATACGCATTAAACATAGTTTAGTGTCTATTTCACTGCTGTCTGTGTAAAAGATAAACTTCATAACAGCTTCATTGATGTTGTCAGTGAAGAAAATATGTTTTCATCATCTTGATGTTGTCCACAGAGTCATTTTGTTCTTCTTCCTCAATAAGCATCTTCACTGCCATCTAGTGCATTCATGATTAAGCATTTATTCAATTACTTTATCATAAGAATTACAGGGATGCTCTCCTAGGCTTTCATTATATAGTATGAAAAGCTCTGCTTAATAAATGTGGCCTCTTGGAATGAGTGATTTCTTTCCCCTCTGCTAGCCACTGATTCCACTCCGTGTGGATAACAAGTTTAAGAAATATTAAATTTAGCTACTGTGGATTCTAAAAATCAGTTCATATTATACATGGGGAATGTTTTTTCCAGAATTTTGTTGCCAAAATTTAGGGATACGTTTTATACACAATTAATTACAGTATTTAAAAGTTGTTTGAGCTAAATCATGTCAAATCTGCTCCATTCACTATTAGAAAAACCTTATTCTGACACTGACGGATTACTTTTAAGGATTTGTGCTACATGCTTTCAATGGAGATTTGTGCCATATTCACAATTGTATAAATAGGTTGCTGATTCATTTGGGATGAAAACTGATGAGTGTTTAATGAAAAGACCAGTTACCATAAATTGTACTTAAGCCAGATCATTGTTTCAGGTTTTATTCTCAGTCAAAATTGATTGATGACATATCAGGCTGTCCTACACTGTCTGAAGTATCTACATTTTCTTGAGAATGGCTATCAATTCTGATTATTAACGATGTTTCTGAAACTAAAATTCATGCATTAATATAGATGTTTTTCTTTAATGTTTCATGGCTATTTTTGTGACGGTGCAAAAAGAAAGTGAAAGTGTGTACAGATACTAAAATACCGAGGAAAGCACATGATGATCACTTTAGGACAGCAGAGTTAGAAAGCAGTAATAAGATAATATATTGATAAAAATAACGAAGGACACTTATTACATAAAGTACAGGCTTGTTTCCACATCATGTTGAAATAATAATCACTGAAGTTAAGCAACATCAAACATGGTCATACCTTGATGTATACCACATGCTGTAAGCTTGGATGTGCATGTGGGGTAATGGATAATGCCTTGGAATTGTCAATTTCTGTGGGGTTTGTTATATTCACTTACACACAAATATCCTTGGGAAAGGTATGAATCCACATCTTCCCCCCAGCTATAGGTTAATTAGTAAGACTTGTATCACTAAAGACATTATCATCTCCCCACCCAACAAATTCTTACAGTCTAAAAATATTTTGGGGTTTTAAATAACCTGCAAAGAGTTTATAAACTGTAGAAAACAAATCAGTCAATTAATTAATCAATTAAAAAATTAATTAGTCAATTAATTAATCAATTAAAAAATTAATTAGTCAATTAATTAATCAATCAATAAAGGACACAAAAATTGGAACAATTTACATTCATTGTTAGAATAAAACAACAAAAATTTTGACTTGAAATTATCATGTTTTAATTTAAGGGTTTAGATTTAACAGATTTCATAACACTATCCATGATTATTACAAATGGCTTTGTTTCTTATATATATATATATATATATATATATATATATATATATATATATATATATATACATACATATATATATATATATATATATATATATATATAAATATGACAAAGTGGAAAGGTTTTTTTTGTGATGCTTTTCGTCCCTTAGGACTTCAATGGACTGGGCCTTGATGACGTTGCCACATCTACACATGCATACAAAACGAGAGACGCAGGTAGTTTCAAAATCTTTTGAAAGAATTTTTTCAAAAAAATTTTTTTTTCTCAATCTAGCCGAAATTCTCTGTATTCTTTTTCTTTTTCTCTCCAGCACCTTTGTTCCTGATTATCCTACATTGTGACAATATAAAATCTACCAAGAATGGTGATATATTGTAAGATCCTGGACACAAATTTATTTTGGCTAAACTAGTGATCAAGGCACTTTCCAGACATTTTCGTCTCAGTAGATTATTTCTCTTTTAATCAAAGTAGCATTTCCTATGTCAAAACTGTTGTCTGTTTTGTTATGGTGAACAACCAATGCGTTTTGTGTGTTGTTATTTAAAATGTCCCTTCTGTGTTCATATAGTCACTTGTTTAAACTTCTTGAGGTTTCTCCAATATATTAATTCAGGCAATTCCTGCATTTGATTGAGTAAATTCCCCCTTCAAATTTTGGTGGGTTGTTTTGTTTTTTTATTAAGTCTTTGATTGTTTTAGATGTAGTTGTGACAAATTTTATCAAAGACCAGTCCAATGAAATGCTAACAGATGAAACACATCACAAAAAAAACCTTCTCAGTTTGTCATATAAAATTACACAAAATTAAATAGTTATATCATATATATATAGAGTGAGAGAGAGAGAGAGAGCAATACAAAATTGAATAAAAAATGGTACTTAAATTTCAATGTTTTCCTATGACATGGTGTTTATTTGTCGGTGGTTGCAGGCTATTGAAAAGGACAGGAAATTCAATTCTATCTAATTAAAAGTGATAAATCAATCATCAGACACTTATAATTGGTCAGTTATATATATATATATATATATATATATATATATGGTTTTAAAGGTATGCTATATTTATGGGTAAAAGTGCTCATTATCAAGAATAGAGCAGAGCAACATACAGTATTTACTACTGTATTTATGTGAATGGTGACATACCCATTATCATCTGTAGGTTTACTACAACAGTCTTCATGGCTGAAAATTGCATTCAGACATGAAACAGATGATCACTGCTCAGTGTCCATTTTATATATATATATATATATATAATTATAATATTGCTCTGTTCTTACATTGAGCTCTCTTTGGATTCATATTGTCCTTGGAATTATCCCTACTAAACATCATTGGATGTCTATAATACACACACACACGCACACAAATACACACACAAATTTCATTATTGATGACCGACAAGGTGCTGCAATTAAACATTTTATTAATTTTTCTTGTGTTTGTATAAGTGTTTTGTTTTCTGGATATAAAGTGTGTAAAATCCATCCGAATTTTCCATATATCTGAGTGCGTTCACTTGTTCTGTTAGTCATTATCAAGGATTTTTTTGTTTTTTATATTTTTAACTGAATATATAGATTTTTATATATGTGTATCCATAGTACTGGGAATGTTTGTTTTTTGTTTCTTTCTTATTTTTAATTACATTACCTTGTCAGTCTTTTTTTTATGAAACTTGTATAAAAGAGGGATTGCTGACAAAATGCACAATTATATATATATATATATATATATATATATATGAAAAATGTATTGACTTGTCACTTGTGAATGTATAAATAATATTTGTAGTAATATTAATGTTCTTTATTTTTGGGTGTTTAGGGCTATGGATCACAGCATGTTGCCATTCTTAAAATATATAATAAATAAAAAATGAAATAATGGTTTCTTGTCTCTGATGACATTTCTTCTGGGCCCTGCAAAGATGCATGGGGGTAGTATTGCGTGAATTAGCATACTGACTTAACCTTTTCCCTATGTCTAATGTCAAGATATGATTATCCTTGAGTAGCTAGCTAGTTTGTTACTTATTAGAAGCAGGGTTTGATTGATTTTGTATTTGAACTTTTCGACACCTCCCAGAATGATGAAAATAAAGTAAAAAAAATATCTCTTTAATCTTGTCAGTCACGTGTGTTTTTTGTCAGGTTAGAGTGGGTGTTAGGTAATACCGTGAAAGATTTTGGATAAAAAAAAAAATTTGATTTCTATTTTTATTTTATTCTTTTTGTTTTTCAGTTTGTTTAGGTTTGTTGTAGTTGTGGGTTCAAATCAGTGTGCTCCATCTTCCAAATATAGCAGATATTTTGAGTTTACCACGGAAAGATGTTGCATAAGGACAAGTCTGTCAAGACTTAGGAAGCTCCACTTAAAGGTGTTAACTCAATCAGAAGAAGGTTCATTGAATAACTTAGGAGCGTTTTATTTTATATTTTCATTTTTTTTTTAGATTTTTTTCTTATGTGTTTATGTTTATGACTCTGATTTCTTCTTCATCAGATCTGCTCTTCTGAAAAAGCATATTTGCTTTGATGTATCCATTTGATGTTCCTGAGTCAAGGAAATAAAAAAATAAATAGATGATAATAATAATCAGAAAGGGACAATACTCTTCCTTTTCTTAATGCTGTAACTAATAATTTATTATTAATTTTTTTTTTAATCATTTTGCCCGAAGCAAGACAATAAAGCCACTAATTCACAAGGAGATTAATGAGAATAAAAGGAACAAAGAAATGTTATTGAAGAGAAATGACAATAGAAGAACAGGTTTAAAAAAAAACAGTCACTTATGTGCCATGCTTGATACATGCTTAGGCGATCACGTATCTTTTGATACATGACTGACGAGGGAGGTTTTTTTTCCCGCAGTAGGTTGTCATTTCTTTCTGCAGTAGACCATTTGCCATCCAAGGCTATAGAACTTGGTCTGTCCGTCTATTTACCCATAGCTGGGGGGGAAGAAGAGGATTCATATCTTTTCCTAGGCTATTAGCACATAAGTGAATGTAATGGATTCGACTGGAATTCAAACTCGGCTCTCTGATTCTTCAATCTGAGCTGATTTAAAAGCTGCTCCACCATGCCTAAAAGACAGAAGACAAGAAGTGACATTGAATTGAAATTTGTTTAGTTTACAGGAATGCAAGAAGCAGAAAAAGAGTTCTAAAGGTAAGAAGTTCAAGAGAAGAAACTGTTAGAATAGTACTTTCCGCTGCATCTAGTAACTTCAACAGTAAAATCATGAGACCAATGTAAATTCAAGAAGTCAAGTTACCAACAAAGAAAGCAATATTTATTTTGAAGAATACAAAAATGTGACACAAGGCCAAGAAGGGGGATAGAGAAAAGCTGGTCTTCAATCTTTCTTTGTTAATTTTTTTTTTGTTCATTAGGAATTCTGAAGTCTTTGTTTATATTTTTCTGCATTGTTTTCACCAAAATTTTGGTTCTTTTTTTTAACACTATTTTTTTTTCAAATGGTGTGATGAATAAGATGTTTTCTTTTATTTTTTGTACGTCATTGGACACCACAAAGGATGTGGAAGGTTTTTGGATGTCAGGTATTATCAAAATGATGTAATTTTAGCATGTTTTTTTTTTTGAAGGTCAGTCACCAAAATGAATCATGTAGTTGGTTTTTATGCATAACTGGAGTCAACAAATGATGTAGGTGAATTGATTGTTTTTTTTATACATGTAAGCGGTTACCAAATGATGTGATGGTTGTCTCACATCATTGTTCACAGAGATAAAAGCATACTTGACAGGAAATAAAATGTACACGAATAACAGGAAAAGCATGGTAAATTATATGTTAATTTTATACAATTTATTTATATTTTTTGTCTGTAATTGGTGTGTGTATTTTTTAGGTTACAATTATTTTATGGTACATGTAATAAAAGGGAGAATTTACTTCATAGTATTACAAGCCATATCATAGAGAGAAGTCAGGTTTGTGATGAAGAGATTGAATTTAACATCTTTTCACAGGTTGTCCGTATTTCTTGCAGGAACAGTTTTTATTGCATGCTGGGAGTATTTTTATTATTTTATTTTTTTATTTAATTTATTTTATATATGTTTTTTATGTTATTGTTTTATTTTATTTATAATTTTCATTATCATTATTATTATTATTATTATTATTTTATTTTTATTTATTTATAATAATAATAATATTTCTACAAAGTGTTTTAGTAAAATGAAAACAAAAAGGACACCTATACTTAGAATCAGAAAGAGATATTGAAATTTCGAGGGCACATAATGAGAAAAGAGGGGGTTAGAAAATTTGACACTCACAAGACATATTGAAGAGAAGAGGGATAGAGGGAAGCAGCACATAACCTGAGCTTGTGTAAATGGTTGGCAAAACAGGGATTAGGAGAGATAACAAAAAGAACAAATTTACTAAGTGCTCCAAATAACAGGAAATCATGGAGAGCCATTATTACCCATGTCTTGCACATATAAAATGTGTTGAATATCCATATGTTTTTTGTGTCTAAGTTTTCACATAGTGCACAGATACTACACTCCTAGTAGAAGTGCTACTTTGATTCTACTCTTTTAGGATCAAGTGCCAGCACAATTATTTTCTTTACTGTTTCACTCAGTATAGTGATTACTTTATTTTCTTGTGTATAATATAACCCCATTGTTTCTGAAGATGAAACAGGGAATAAATTATATCTTTGAGTATAATATGATTCTGTAGCACAGATATCTCTATGTAAATTTTTTTGAAAAGTTGTTCTGTATTTTTAGAATCTCAATGTCGTACATATATTTTACTAAAATATTTTTCACAATCATAAAGAATAGAAATGAACTGGATGTTTAGCCATTGCATGTTTCTTCTAATTTCCGTTTCAAAACTTATTTTTGGGGAAAGGTGCTAACTAGACATACCTGGTAAGACATTTTAAGGTGTTAATTAATCAATCATACTTTTCTGTTTGGTATGAATTTATTATATTTTTCTAAATTAATAAACTATGAAAATGAAAAAAAATATTATCTTTCATTAACAATGAAGTGAGAAGCAAATATTGCAGACATAACAAATATAATTGTTATTAACATCTGACTACTTTGTGTTTTATTATCTAATGTGCTGACTATGCCTCTTGGCATTCTTTCTCTTTTAAATAAGACATTTCTGAAATTCTGAAGACATGTATTTGTGTATAAGAGCCCCAGCTTTTTTTGCCTTTAATTTTCATTCAAAGCTTCTCATATAATACAGAAGTAAATACAGTATTTGTTATGATACACTTATTATTTTTCAAATAAATTTCTCCCTGTTATGATTATCATGTTCTCTGGTTATTAAGATTACATAAAATTCCTGGAAAAATGTTTATTTGAGCCAGCACTTTTATTCTATAAGATAAAAAATTCTCAATGGCATAACTATTTCAAGTGACTATTTTATTTGATACAAAAGAGTAGGCAATGTCCAGAAATATTCTGATCTGTGCCAGAATTGCTAATTCATGTCTAAGTAATTACAAATGAGCTCACCATTATTGATGGTTACATGCTCATAATTATAATAAACCTCTGTCTGCAATTGGAGTGATGTCTTTGGAAAAGGCATAACTTCTTTGGAAAAACTATGGGCAAAATAGTAGGGTAGACTGGGTTCTCTTGCCTTGCTTGGCAATCAAGGTGAAAGACAGTTTTGAATGTCCAACACAAATTTTGTTAAGTTTGCACTGATGTCTTTAGAAAAACTATGGGTAAAAAAGTAGGGCAGACTGGTCTCTCTTGTCTTGGTTGGCAATCAGTCAAGGTAAAAGACAGTTTTGAATGTCCATAATTATAATAAACCTGTGTCTGCAGTTGGATTGATGTCTTTGGAAAAGGCATAACTTCATCTCTTCTATTCCTATAGACAAGATATTAAGGCACTAAGATCTTTGGAAAAAACTATGTGCAAAATAGTAGGGCACACTGGTCTCTCTTGCCTTGGCTGGCAATTGGTCACGGTAAAAGGCAGTTTTGAATGTCAATACAAATTGTTGCACTGAAGTCTTTGGAAGGAAACTAACTGTGGGCAAAATAGTTTGGCAGACTAGTCTTGCCTTGCTAACAATCAGTCAAGGTAAAAGACAGTTTTGAATGTCCAATACAAATTGTGGCTACTTTGCACTAAGTTCTTTAGGAAAACTGACCAGTGAAAGACAGTTTTGAATGTCTAATACAAATTATGGTTACTTTGTACTGAAAAACTATAGGCAAAATAGATTGTTTCACTGGTCACTCTCACTTTGGTAACAATCAATCACGGTAAAAGACAGTTTTGAATGTCCTTTACAAATTGTAGTTACTTTGCACTTAGGTCTTTTGGAAAACTATGTGCAAAATTGTTTGGTAGACTTATCTCTCTTGCGTCCATTGGCAATCAGTCAAGGTAAAAGATGTCTTTGGAAACGGCATAACTTCATCTCTTCTATTTCTATGGGCAAAATATTAGGGCAGACTGGTCTCTCTTGCCTTGGTTGGTCAAGGTGAAAGACAGTTTTGAATGTCTAATACAAATTATGGTTACTTTGCACTGATGTCTTTGGGAAAGGCATAACTTCATCTCTTTTACTCCTAACTGTGAGTAAAATGTAAGAGAGATTGATCTCTCTTGCCTTGGTTGGCAATCAGTCAAGGAAAAAGATGACTTTGGATTAAAAACTAGCAAGTTAGGCATGATGCAGGCAGCTCTATTTCTGCTTGCT
This sequence comes from Acanthosepion esculentum, assembly GCA_964036315.1. Lineage (NCBI taxonomy): Eukaryota > Metazoa > Mollusca > Cephalopoda > Sepiida > Sepiidae > Acanthosepion > Acanthosepion esculentum. Next base: position 33,247,854 of record OZ038493.1, on the reverse strand, counting down.
ACTGAACCCATAGCAGCACCACTTGGTGTGGTTGTTAGCCTTCATGAGTTTTTAAGAAACACCTTGAGATGATGATAGTATTATAATTCCATATGTTTCTCTTATGCCTGTTGGGATTAAATAAGAAACAGAAGGGGTGATTTTTTAAAATATTTTTGGAAGGCCTTCATGCTCATGCCAAGAACTTTCCAATATTCTCTTGCAAAAGCATTGCATATGTAAATTTAAACCAGTCTCAGGCAGTGAACTTTTTTTTGAGAAAACCTTGCTAATCAAAGCAACACCTTTTTGTACATATTTGTTGTGGTGTATTGAGTATACCCCCCAATGTTTCTATGAACTTGTCCAATACTATAAAGATTTCCAGGTTATGAGGTCAGGGGTCATTGTAATCTATGGGAAATGCTCGTTGGAGGTGCATGAATTTAACCAAAAAAAGAGGAAGATTTTGTTATGTTTGCAGTTACTGTCAACAGAGAATGTGAACATCTTAAACTAAAGGAAATGAGTCCAGATTTGTTCAAGTAATTAATTATCGTGCATGGTCTAACAGCTCACAACACTGTAACCACTAGCATCTGATGCTACTACAATTTTTGGATTGTAGTGCACTAATGATAAATCAGACGTAAGACTTTTTTTTTATCTCATCAAACGCTTTTTGGCATTTATGATCCCAATTCCACTTTACTCCTTTTTTCAGTAGATTGTTAAGTGGGGCTGTCAAATTATGTATATTATGTACATGAATTTGATAATAATTAGCCAGTCCTAAAAAAAAGCTTGTAACATTGTTACCTTTGTTGGTGCAGCCATATTTCTAATTGCATTTGCCTTCAACAAATCTGGTTTGCTACCATTTTTATCAATAATTTCTCCCAGGTATTTTATTTTTGGCAAAAACAATTTACTTTTTTCTTCACTAGGCTTGAATCTGTATTCTCTTAGTTTTTGCAGAATTGTTTTAACATTCCCCAAAATGTTCTTTCGACATACTCTTGATCAAAATGCCGTCCAGATATGCCACTGTGAAATCACAATCCATCAGCATGGTATCCATGGTTTGTTGAAAAATAACTAGTGTCAACTTTATGTCAAAAGGAAGTTGATTAAACTTATATAAAATAAAGGTTTGATTCCTGTCGGAGGACACATATTTTCTATGAAATTTATCAGGCATTCAGACCGGTAAATGTAATTAATACTGCTTTTTTATAAACAGAGCATTTACTTAAATATTTGTATTTCTAATTTATTTTGTTTAAACATTATTCCTGATGGATACTTATATTCAAATAGAAGCTCTGTTTTTTTTAATTACACAGTATTTTTTATGCAACTATATCTACTGGCCTGAATATTCGAGAAATCTTGTCAGAAAAATATGCATCCTCAAGTTTTTCTGACATGATTTCTCAAATATTATCCATCAAAAATAATGTTTAAACAGACCAAACTAAAAATAGGTATATATATATATATATATATATATATATATATATATATATATATATGAGGAAGAACAAGTATGATAAAGTGGAAGAAGTTTTTGTGCAATGCATTTCATTCTTTAGAACTTTACACAATGTTTATGTTTACATTAATGTCACTACACATGTGCATCAACATATACATAGACTTAGTCCGATGAAGTCCTAAAGGACAAAATGCATTGGATGAAGACTTTTCCCACTTTGTCATACTTCTTTCACCTAAAATTGTTCTTTCTATATAAAAAAAAATTATATGGAATTATCTCATATACAGTGTGTGATGGGCAAATTATCACCATTTTATATTTCTAACTTTGTGCATGTGCATTGTTTTAGATTTTGCGACTGTATATGAAATGCCACATTGCATATCCGTCTCTGGATCTTGTCAAGGGTTTTAAGGCGAACAGTGAGGGCTCCAAACCATGTATGGCAGCAGTATTCCATGCAAGGGCAAATGGTTGATTTATAGATTTGAAGGATGGACTCAGGCAAGAAAAACCTTTTGGCACAACACAGGGAACCAACTTTCCTTGCGGTGGATGAAGCAATTGATTCAATGTAATTGTTCCATCTCAGGTCAGCGGACAGTGTGAGACCAAGCAGTCACAAAGAGGTGCTCTTGTGGAGTTGAGCATCAGTCATTCTAATGGGTAGCAGGGATGGTGAGTAATAGATAGCAGTTTTGTTTTAGAGGCATTAAAGTTAACCAGCCAATTCCTGCTCCAGTCTACAACTGATTGGAAGTCCTTTTCGAGACTAACAGCCAGGTTACAACACTATTAAAATTTTCCTGTTTTTTAATACTTTGCTTAGATTTTGGAAGGCATCTTTCATTTTTCCAATTAGCCTTTGGATTTTAGTGTTGTATTATCCATACCCTGTTAAAACATTTCCTATATATATTTAAATTTTGTACTTGATTTTATTGTCTGTGTAGTTTGCATCTGGAGCTGTTCCTTTTGCTGACAACTATCTTCTTACGATTTGTGTTTAGTCCTTTCTTCCCACTTTCTTTAGTAGCTTCTGTAGAAGTTCCTGTAGTTTCCTTTTTGATGTCTACTATCAACTTTGTACCATCTGTATATCATGTAAACTATTTAGATTTTAAAAATTTAAAAATATCCTGAAAGCATTGAAGTATGCATTGGTATTGTATATTGAACTATCACTAATCCAGAAAGCCAACACGGAAAGTAAATTCTGTTTTAGCAAAAAATCCCAAACATAAACATGACAAAAAAAAAAGGACAGTATTGAAGAATGTACTTTATCATTGTTAATCGTTTTGTCTTTTTCTAACGTTTTAGTGACGTAGTGAAAGTTTATCACATTTTAATTTAAAAAACAGTTGATGAATATATTAGGTGTATGTTTGCACAAACATACTGTGTTCATCTATGTATCTAGACTCTAGTTTTAAAAAAATGAGTTTAATTTTTAATTTATCTTAGAATTCTGTAAAACAATCCAAACAAATTGACTGCATTAAAAAATTTACATTATCTATATATGTATAAAAATAGTATTTTCACAATGCTAAGACCGTTGTACACTCTGGCTTTTTACAGGACTTAGTAATCCTCATTAACTTCCTTGGTGTTTCAAACCGAACCATTTATTCAACTTTACTAACAGATCATGACATCTATCAGAGAGATGAAATTTAAGTTTTTATTATTGCATTATTCCAAAATTTTAACTTATCAGCAGAGAGCTATTAATGTCGACAACTGAGCATAAATAGTTATTAATTAAAAAAATTAGTAATTAATGTATAATATTATCCATAACTACATATACAAGAATGTCATTTTGATAAAAGTTTTAAAAAATAACCATAAATATGTAAAATATGTGTATATTGTTGAAAATTCCTTTTTCCACAATATAGCTATTTGTGCTATGTTATAATGCTTATTACCTAAACAATAATAATACTGAATAATAACAATAATAAATCATGAATAATTTTTAAAAAACTTTAAAGTATATTTAATCAGATCTCCCTAACAGCTAAAATACAAGAGGCACCTGGGAGAAATAAAATGATAAGAGAGTACAATGGTCGAAGTGTTCTATTTGAACCATGTTGAATGAGATAAGCTCACTTAAGTTGGTGGATTTAACAACATATCAACCCTTGTTGGGTTATTTAATATCAGAATCTCTTTTTTTATTCATCTACTTGAGTCCATCAGTTGACTATGAAAAAAGATACATATTTTTATTTGTGCATGTGAATGTGTGAGTTGAAGATACGGATTAAATTTGACGGAATGCTTAAATACAAAACAAGGAATAAATTCTTTATAAGTTTAACCTGTTCCACTATTTATTTCACCTTATCAGAAATTTTGTAAGTGGAATAATGTGGAGTTAGGTTTCAGTTTTTAAATTCTACATTGTTTTTCTTTTCATTGGTTGTATAAATGTCATGTGTAAGTTTTATGCTGTTAGTGTGTATGCATGTCTCAGTTTTGAAATTCTACATTGTTTTTCTTTTCATTGGTTGTATAAATGTCATGTGTAAGTTTTATGCTGTTAGTGTGTATGCATGTCTCAGTTTTGAAATTCTACATTGTTTTTCTTTTCATTGGTTGTATAAATGTCATGTGTAAGTTTTATGCTGTTAGTGTGTATGCATGTCTCAGTTTTTAAATTCTACATTGTTTTTCTTTTCATTGGTTGTATAAATGTCATGTGTAAGTTTTATGCTGTTAGTGTGTATGCATGTCTCAGGTTTTAAATTCTCTCTTTCTTTAGTTTTTACTGGCTGTGTTGGCATCATGTGTATACCTCATGGTATCTGTGTGATTTTAATTCTTAAAATGTTAGCAAAATTCAAGTGTGTATTAGAAAAGGGTATGTTAGTGTATGTTAATTGCATGATGCATTCAATGAATTTTGGAATTAAATGTGTATGATGCGATAACGTCATCTGCAAATATTTATGAAATATTTTCTTACTTATGTCATCTTCATGAGTAGAAATGATTTTTGGTTTGATTAGAATAAAGAATTACTATTTTTTTCTTTTTTAATCATTTCAACTCAAGCAAAGCAACAAAGCCACTAAGATACACGGAGTTACTGAATATGAAGAAATATAAGAAAAAGAAGAACATTATTAAGGAGCAAGAAGAATAAAAGAACAAATTAAGAAGATAACAATTGATATTGTATTTAAATTTTTGATTATCAAACCTGACTGGAAAGCAAGAAGACAGAAGAGAGTTCCACAAATGAGAAGTGTGAGATAAGAAACTGTTATCAATGAACTTATGGCTATAATGAGACCTTGCTACCAATCTAGTCAGTCAGTCAGTTATATGCCATGCGTGATACAGGCTTAGGCAATCATGTATCTTTCAATACGTGACTGACGAGGCAGTAGGTTGCCATTTCTTTCTGCAGTCGACCAGTTGCCATCCAAGGCTATAGAACCTGGTCTATCCTGCTATTTACCCATAGCTGGAAGGAGATGTGATGGATTTGACTGGAATTCAAATGTGGCTCTCCGATTCCTTAATCCAAGCCGCTATCCATTACCCCACCATGCCTAGTCTGTACTTAATTTCATAGCAATCTGTCCTGAGAGTATTGGGTTTTCCAAGCCCTCCTTCGTCTTAACTAAAAATTACTTGCTGAGGAATGAAGATCAACCAACATGTACAACATGACATACTACACTCACAGAGAAACACATTTTAACTGAATGTACTCACTTAGCCCCTGTAAGACATAAATACTAAAAGGAAAAGCACATTTGAAAATACTGAAACTGCCAGCATAATGTTCTACCCTAAAGAAAAAGGTTTATACCAAAATATATAAGACCTACAATAGATCATCTACAAATTATATATCTATAAAACATAATTTTATACTTCTGGAGTAAATGTATGTACGAAATATATGTATTTGAAGGCATAAAATTGTGTTCAAAGTATATGTAGTTACAGCTATAAAATTATTTAGATTGAATAACACATAGAGATTGATATGCCACTAAACTAAAACAACCAACCCAAACCAAATCTACTTCAGTAAAAGTACTAAAATGGTTAAATGTGCTGACTTACTGACAACCCTTCCTACACAATCTGTTACAATATGTGAACATAATTGTTGAAGTCCAGAATGCAGTAGGCAGGGGGGTGAACCCTACTTTTTCAGTGCAGTCCCTGAGCAGTTGCCTTAATGAGGATGTGTGACTAATTATTAGATTTGCCTCGTTACCCTTATAAACTTGGAGCAACAAAAGAAGGGCAAAAAGGTGCAAAGCAACTACAAACTGGCGAATGTAAGTCACGGTGCAAAACATGTCAAGAATCACGAAACACTCTGAGCAAAATAATCTCATCAACTTGGTTGAAATGGTTCGTTTTGGAAATTTTCGAAGGCAGATGTTAATTACAGAACAGCTTATTTGAAGAACCCCATTGTTACTATTTTCTTTTAATATTTTTCTTGTTTTTTTACATCATATATTTGCTGTCCACATACAGTTCTTGATGATGATGATGATAATAATAATAATATGGGAAAATGGATAACATACATATATCTTATCATTTTAACTTCATTCATAAACCACAAGAAAACAGAATGCATGGTCATCAGTAAAATGATGAGTCCAAAATGTGATTTGCAGGTCAGGAACACTAGAATCAAGCAGACGCAGAATTTTAAATATCTGGGAAGCATTTTGACAGAGAATGGTAAGTGCAACACTGAGATCCGTAGATGGATTGGGATGGCCAAGTACGCATTCCAAAAGCTGGGCAGAGTATTGAGAAACAGGAGGATTTCTTTGGTAACAAAGAATACTGAGCTGTTATGTGGCATATGTACTTCTTTACGGCAGCGAATGTTGGACGATTTCCTCAAAGATGAAGAAGAGACTTCAGCCGATGGGGATGTAGTTCTACAGAAGGATGCTAAATATATCATGGACCGAGCATGTAAGCAACGATGAGGTCTTAGAATGCAAACAAGGAGGAAGCTTATACTTAACATCAGGAAGAGGTGCTGAAGTTCCTGGAACATATAATGAGGAAGGAGGGCTTGGAGAATCTGATACTCATGGGTCAAATAGAGGGAAAGAGAAATAAGGAAAAACAATGCCTGACATACCTAACAGCCTTAAGAAAGTGGATGATAGAACGTGGTCTGCGGGAGATGGCAGAAGGAAGGAACTTGTTGAGAGCTGCAAGGGATAGAGGAAGGTGGAGAGTCATAATCGTTTACGTCCTGAAATATCGCTTACGATAGAAAGAAGTAATTTTAGATCACACACACACACACACAAAAGGGTAGTTTTATAAGTCTATAGACATCTATGCAGTTATTAGCTAAAATGTTCTTTGAATGTTCATCCCTGAATTGATTTCCCTCCTTGCAAAGGCTATTATGCTAAAGAATGACGATTTGTTGCATTAGGTCAGCATTAGACTACAGATTTATCTACAAAGATATACACATGCATATGCGCACATTGTAATTATATCATAGGTTTTTTGACTTCTATTCTCATTCTTATAGTTTTTATCACTATATTTGAAATAGCAGTAAATGCCGGACAGTACCATCACAAAGAAGAGAATAGAATCAACAGAAATGAGGTTCTATCAAAGAATGCTGACGATACTATGGGCCAAACATGTGAACGATGACAAAGTTTTAGAGAAAATGGAAACTTAGAATAAAAAAAAAGAGTACTGAACAGTTACATGATATCTGTCCTCCTGTAAGGCAACGAATGCTGGACAATCTCCTCAAAGATGAGAAAGAGACTTGAATGTGATTCTACAAAAAGATACTGAGGATACTATGAGCCGAAAACAAGGTTTTGGAGGAAATAGAAACAAAAAGGAAACTTATACTTAATATCAGGAAGATATAGTTGAAACTTCTAGGACACATAATGAGGAAAGAGGGCTTGGAAAATCTGATACTCACAGGACAGATTGAAGGCAAGAAAAAACAGAGAAAAGCAATGCATAATCTGCTTAATGAGCTTGGATAGCAGATCAGGGTTTAGAAGAAATAACAAAAAGACAAAATTTATTAAGAGCTATATAGGACAGGAAATTGTGGAGTGCCATGATCGCCTATATCCTGAAGGAACACGGCACACAAAAGAAGATGAATAGAAAATTAGAATACCTAGAGTTAATACATTTGTTATGAATACTACACGTATATAAACAAACAAATATAGCAGAAAAACTGATCCTGGCATGAAGAGTGAGTTTAAAGGTTAGAATTGATCTCCCACAGAATCCTCAAGTTCTTTTAGTCCAGTTGCTTAGATTAATTGGTGTTTTTATATAGACTTCTCTAAGGGAAAATTGATTTTGAGCCTCACTGAGAGTTCATTTCTGATTTAGTGCATTCTACTCATTGCTGTACAGATTGTGCAAAGTTTCAATATAACATGGCTAAAAATTACGATGAAAATACTAGTAAAAAAATTAGCATAAGATTTGAGGGGGTCTCATCTCATAAAAAGTTAGATAAAGATAACAGCCCTCCTATTAATACTATAGTATAAAAACAAATATGGCATCAAAAGAGATTGTGACATAAAGGGTGGGTTTAAAGGTTAGATTTGATCTTCCGTAAAGTTATCAGGTTCTTGTATCTCAGTGGGTTGGAGCAGTTGGTTTGTTTAAACAGACTTCTCTGAGTCAAAACTGAGCCTTACTGAGAGTTTATTCTTTATTTTTGATCTTGTGCTGTCTTCTCAGAGCTATAGATTGACAGCTTGAGTAGCTATACAATACAAAGAGAGTAAAAATTAAGATGAAAGTAAATATTTGTCAAAAATTAACAATGATGGATATTGTCTGAAATACTGAGTTCTTCAGATTATATATATATATATATATATATATATATATATATATGGGCTGAGTCGTTAGAACGTTCGCTTTCTGACTATAAGACCTGGGCTCAAATCTCACTACAATTGATTTGTCAGGAAGGAGACTTCCTGATGTTATCGGTTTGGAAAGTTTGGTTTGGGAAGTGTCTGAAAACCATACCATGGGTTAAAAACCAAGCCTTGTGAGTGGAACTGGGAAAATGGAATATTTGGGGGTCATTATGACCAAGGGTTTGAGTGTGCTGGCCTTGTTCAGATTGTTGATCATGCTGGATAACATGCTCTCTCCCAGAAACTGTAACTAAGGTCTGCTCAGCATAGTTGAAGTATAAACCACAAGTGGGGTCTGTGGGTGTTGAACAAACACAAATGTGCCTGAGCAAGCATTTGCAATAGGGATTGGCTAACTGCCCTAGTAGACAGGCATCTTCAAATACGAGTGGCCAGCTATTACTATTTTATATATATATATATATATATATATATATATATATGGTAATGGATTTTTTATTAATCCAGCAGATTGCCTATCACTTTGAATGCTATTTTTAGTATATACTTGAATTTGAGTAGACACTCCATTTATTTATTAAATTGTATATTTATTTATTCTTTTCTACTGGCCTGAATGTTCAATAAATCTTATTAAATAGATCTTATGCTCTCTGGCAGAATTTGACCCTATATTCTTCAGAGCAGAGTGAGCTACTGTTAAATCTGGTACACTCTGGCCAACTGAACAGAAAAGTCAAATCAGTCAGGCAAGGCCGAAATTGTACGTTTAAATAAAACATTCAGGCCTGTAGACAAAAATAAATATACCATTTAATAAATAAATGAAGTGTCTACTCAAATACAAGCAACCATATATATATATATATATATATATATATATATATATATATATATATATATATATATATATATATATATATAAATAAAAGTGGACATAGAAGTCAACACTTAGAGGCGACAGTCTGTTTCATGCTAGATGCAATCATAGGGCCCGATGATTGCATCTAGCATGAAACAGACTGTCGCCTCTAAGTGTTGACTTCTATGTCCACTTTTATATTTACACATGCTCTATCTCTGATATTGAGCACTTTATCCCATAAATATAGCACACTTTAAGATTATATTTCTTCATATATATATATATATATTTTTTTTTTCATTTTTTTTGTATATAACAATTGAGGGGCAATGTGCAAAATTTTGACATGAGACAGACAGAAGTCATGACACCATTCACGTCCACACACAAACTACCACACTGACAAACTACAAAACAATACCCTTCTTTCCCTCTCTGTAAACTATGATCAAAGCAAAAGGAATGATGGAAAGTAACCACAAAAAGAAACAGATACACAACTGCAAAGAAAGACAGAACGAGAGAGTTAGTGGGGAAATAGAAAGAGATAGAGAGAGGAGATAAATGTCCGACAAAACTTAGTTGTGGTTTATATTTTATTTCAACTTGAATTAAACTTCACATAAAGTTATGTTTATCCAAAGTGTCTTGGGTTGTATGATCGACTGTCACTGGCCATGATGTTCTAATTTCTCAGCAAATTTGACTCTCAAGAACACCCAAAGTGTGTCACAAAAGCACACATACTAAAGCTATGCATGTACACACACACACACACACACACACACACACACACACACACACACACACAATGAGGATAAAATACTGATATCTTTGCTGATGTGTTTATAAATTGTACACTGTTCAGTTATTAATGTTAACAACAAACTATTTTAAATTACAAAATTGTACTTGAATTAACCAAAAATTACTTATATTATAATACGTATTACTTATAATACATACCTTCTTGCCGTCAATTTTGATGGCACAGGTACACTAGTATATATATAATGTACACTGGAGTATGCTGAAAAGTTCCTGACCTGACCTGACCAAAAGACATTTTCCCCAAAGTCCAGATATTTAGTCATTTTATAAGATTTGACAAAATGGGTTGTACTCTGATATATGCGTAGTCATTTGACTATGTATATATCAGAGTTTTAAATGGAGAATCAGGCCAAAATTTTTTCATCATATCTTTGTCACAAAAACATTATGAAATTTGTATAGTTTCTCTACAAATTAGATACAGATAACTGATTGCAAAATGGAAAAATGTACTAAAATTTAAAGCCAAACCTTGTTGGTTAATTTTGAATTTTTGTTGCTTCACTATATATATATATATATAAACCACTCACATTCCATCCGTATTCCATTGGTGAGAAGTAAATTCCACTTGAACAGCTTCTTCTTGTGAACCACTGCTCTGTGGAGCTAACTCCCACAAGGATGTTTCCCCTATCGCTACAATCTTAACCAGTTAAAGTCTGGGTTAACCATTATCTTTCTCTCCTATCCTATCCTCATAAATTGTCTCTTAATGTAACCCTCCATCATGAGTTTGCCTCTGAGCCTTGTACAGGGTGAACCATCTGTAAAATATATATGTATCTATATATTGTCTTCAGTTTCCTCATGTCTCTGCAGGTTCTGCTTTTTATTCTGTTATTTATAGCTGTTTGTTCTCTATGATGAAAATAATGATGGCTTCAACCATAAATTGATGTCTAAGAGATTTTGATTAATTAGGTCACTGGTAAATTGATTATGATTAATTAGGTCAGTGAGTATCACGTGATCTGAACCAAATCTTGAAAAACCAAAACATGTTAGAAATATTTCTAATTATTTCATTTGTTTATTTTGATTATCAAGCTGTTTAATGAGGCCATCAGGAATGAATCAAAGCAATATTTTGGGGTTGGGTGTCACTGAGTCATTTACCATATCACCCACTTCCAACAGGTGATATCTGCTGTGAACATCTTTTAGAGTATAGGTACAATTATATGTTTTGTTTAGTACAAGCTGAACTTTGACCCACCAAAATATAAGACGATTTAATAATCACATGGATTCTTGCTTTTTAATTTCTGAAAAGAATTCTAAAACCTTTCACTCTTATTCCAAACACGATGCTTCTTTACTTTCATAAAAAAATATTAGAAAAAAATTAAAATGATCATTGAAATTGTGAAACTGATTTTATATAGATTGTAAAACTTCACTCAGATTATAATTGATTATATTGTAAAAATTAATTTGAATCATAACAAACCAATACTTTAGTCGAAGAATGTGTCATCTTTTCTCAGCACTTTGAAAATAACTTAAAAACTATAGCTGAAAAAATACATTTAAAGTGCTTGATACGTGTAAAAACCAAAATATCATTGAGGGCATTTAACAATTAATGGCTCTGTGCAACAATGCACAAAATCTCTGAATAAAAGAATAACAAATGAAGAACAGAAATATTCATTCGAGGTTTTAAAAAGGTGGTGGTAACAAAAAAAATGTTATTACCGAAAAGTGGTAATATTGAAACACTTGTTTTTGTTGTAAAAACTTTACTTGGATTTATTGAATTTATGTGCTTTTAAAAAGAAAGAAAGGTTTAATTTGATTTGTTTTACAGCATATCAACCTCAATGGGTTATTCAGTGCTGACAAGATTTTTATTGCTGGTAATATTTTTTTCCAAAAATGTATTGCTGGTAATAATTTTTTACAAAATTTTATTGATAGTATGAAAACCTATTTTTACACTTTCATAGTGCTTTGACTCCAGTTTGTGGGGTTAACTGTTTGCCCATAGCTGGGATCCTAACAAGTGCTACCACCCTGGGTGAGGGTGGACCTGGGAATACCCGGAATTTAGAGGTGGTTCTACACTCCTCAAAACCTCCTGATCAGAGGCCTTGCTGTTGGATGTAGTTTATTGTCTTGCCTAGGATGTGGATGTCTTGTATCAATAACAATTACTATACAAGAAAAGAGAATTGCTGCCTTCCCTGGGCTGGTGCTTCCCAATCCTCACTGTTCAGCCTTGACAGAATTCAAAAGTGTTTATATGGCCTTGTTGGTGATGAATTACTCTCCAGCCTGCAATCCTTATCCCACAGATGAAACATTGCTAGATTCTCTCTACTATTATCTCTGTTACTATGGCAGATGTTCGAATGAATTACATTCTTTACTTCCACCAGCTCAAACCTTCACAGCTAGAACCCACCATGCTTTGTTCATGGTGGCAAACCATCCCCATTCCCTTTGTGTTCTTTTGATAAAAAGCAAGTTCCACTCAGGCAGCTTCTTCTCCAAAACTCTTACTTTGTGGAACCAACTTACGAGAGAATGCTTCCCTGGCAGCTACAATCCTTGTCCAGTGTCACCTGATATCCATCCTACCTGTCTTGATAATACTCTCCACTTCCCCGTCTCTTACAATATCACTCAGTAACCTTCTACCTTGAGTGGCCTTTGGGCCTTGTATTGAGTGAACTAACAGTTAAAAAAAAAGTAGTATAATTTTGACTATGAAGAAAATAGTTTGGACTGTATACTGGTTATCATGCAAAAATTGGTATTTATGGTATTTTTATTTATCATGAAGATTCTTGAAGTACTCTATATTGTTCTGTGATTGCTTCTGTAGTTTCTATTGTACATTATGTTCGCCTGTACCAAAAGGTAATGAACTTGTTGTTAAACCAATTCCAGTTTTCTATAATTGTTTTTGATATCTCAGTTACAACAGTATGCTTGGATATTGCTAATCCACAATGTATGGATTTACAGCATTACTAATTTGTAATGTAACTGTATATTTTTGCTTAGTATTATTTCACCCTGTTCTTTTTCTTCCTGTTCTTATTGTTTATTGAGAATTTGTCAATTCTGCTTGTTGAGAATTTTGTCAGTTACACTTAACCATTGCCAGTTATTCCATACATAAGTATGACTGTTACTTTATCAAAAGATGACTGAAGAATTTGAAAATTTCATCAGAAGATCTGCTTTTTTGTTAGCATGCATATATTGTACCCATATCCACATTGGAATCGCTTCATTTCCAGTCATATCAGGTAGTATCAGATGCCAGAATCTGTATATAAGATATGTTTCATTGAACTTTTGGTTTAACTTCTTTTATGTAATCATTGTTTTCAATGATTTGGGATTTTCATTAAATTCCAGTTTTTTCTAAAACCAGTCTCATCAACCATTTCCAATTCAGAATTATTTTAAGCCATTAACAGTAAAGGTGTTTGATTTATCAGATTGCTATGGCTCTCAATTTGTCTGATTAATAACTAATTTAATAGTTTTGTGTTAATATATAACTGATTATAACATTAAAATCAGACAGATTATATTGTTTTCCTAAATGTTCAAAGGTTTGAGTTTGAACATGATGTAGTAGAAAACACTTTTTTTAAATGAAAATTTTTAGAAACATTCACATATATATCTGAGAAGAAAACTGTAATATCTATTTTATTCAGTTAATTAAAATAAAATGGTATATTAAATGTGTTAAATATTTTCACATACAAAAGCCATTTTTCATAAATTCATTTGTAATTCACTTAATGAAATAATGCAGTTATTTTGCATCATGAATTATTTGAACTTTGTTGTTTTTTTTTGTGTTTTTTTTAAGCGTATCACCCCAAGCAAGGCTGGTGGCCACTATCACGCATGGGGTTACAGAAGGGTTGGAGGAAGAGCAGATAGGAGTGGTAAAGGAAGGGATGTGGAGAAAGAGAAGGACGGAGGGTCGATCAAGGCAAGGGGGTTACAGGAGATTTAGAGCGAGAGCAGATAGGATTGAAAGATGAAAGGAAGTGGAGAAGGGAAGTGGATAGATCAAGGCAACTGGAGATGATGATTGACACTACACTTAAACCGTTGGAGATTGTATTTGTCAGGGAAACAGTAATAGGGAAGGGAGTTCCATAGGCGAGATGTGCGAGACATGAAGCTATTGGAGTAGAAGAGACGTCTACATCTAACAGTATCAACTGTGAAGGGGTGGGAATGGGATGCCAGCCTCGTAGGACGCTTAAATTCATGAGGCTTAGGGACAAGCGAAAGCAACTCCTCGGAGCAATTACCGTGGAAGTACTTGTAGAAAAGGCAGAGCGATGCAACATCGCATCTGTGAGAGAGCGACTGCAGACGAGATGACAGATCAGGGCCAATCACGTTGCATATCCGTCTCTGGATCTTATCAAGAACCCTGAGGCAACACGCAGGGGCCCCAGACCATAAATGGCAGCAATACTCCATGCAGGGGCGAATGGTAGATTTATAGACTTGGAGGATCGATTCCGGGGAGAAGAATTTCCTGGCTCGGCACAGGGAACCAACTTTTCTTGCGGTAGATGATGCAACTGACTCGATGTATTTGTTCCATCTCAGGTCAGCGGACAGCGTGAGACCGAGCAGCCACAGAGAGGAGCTCTCGAGAAGTTGTTCCTCAGACATTCTAATGGGATGCAAGGATGGGTCCTTGTGGTGGTTAATAGAGAGCAGTTTTGTTTTAGAGGCGTTAAAGTTGACCATCCATTTCTCACCCCAGTCCACAACCAATTGGAGGTCCTTTTCAATTTGAGCTGCCAGGTTAATTTTGTCCGCCTCACTAGATTTGTGCTTGAGGCAGGAGTAAATAGTAGTGTCGTCAGCGTAGATACCGACTTGGGAGTCTATGGCATCAGGAAGGTCATTTATAAATATGAGGAACAGAGTAGGGCCAAGGATGGAGCCTTGAGGAACACCAGCATTAGTGGGATAGGAGTTGGAGATGAATCCACTGAGAACAACCTTCAAATCCCGGTTTGACAGAAACGACTAAATTAGATTAAACAATCGTCCAGTGATACCATAACCCTGGAGCTTGCGAAGGAGGCCGGGATGCCAAACCCTATCGAATGCTTTGGAGATGTCAAGGGCCACGGCACGGGCTTCGCCGTTATTATGGATGGCTTGGTAGACAAATTCAGTGATGGCCGTAAGCACATCAGCAGTAGATCGGGCAAAGCGGAAACCGTACTGCTTGTCTGAGATCAGATCGTGGGATATCAAGTGAGTAATCACTTCAGTGTTGATAATGGCCTCGAAGACTTTGCCGAAGAGGGGAAGGAGACTGATAGGACGGTAATTAGAAGGGTTGGAGGGGTCGCCAGAGTTCTTATAGACAGGAACAATGGTAGAGGATTTCCAGCAGTCAGGAAAACAGGACTCCTTGAGGCAGCGGTTGTACAATTTAGAGAGGGCAGGTGCCAGTTCAGGTGCACATTTCTTCAGGACAATGGCTGGAATTCCGTCGCCACCGGTAGCCTTGTGGAGATCTAAGTTAGAAATAATGCCCAGTACCGACGATGGGGTTATGTGCAAGCCGTCCAGGAGGGCCTCAGTTCTGGGAGGGAAGTCGGGCAAGGGTACCCCAGAAAAGTCAAGCATAGAATTGGAAGAAAACTTCCGAGCGAAGCATTCGACCTTGTTGGCAGAGGTGGTCAGGACCTCAAACTGATTGAACAGTGGAGGAATGGAGGGTTTGTTACTATTCAGAATGCTCTTGCAGAGGCGCCAATAGTCCTTGGAGCCAAATTTGCGGGATGCAATACGTTCCTTCATCCGAGCTGCAAATAGTGATTTGGCATCGTCGAGGGTACGCTTACACTCATTGCATGCAGAGGTAAATAGACGTCTGTTGGAGTCGGACATATCACTACGAAAACGGTGGAAGAAGTGGTTCCTATGGGTAATGGTGGCTGAGCAAGCAGCTGTGAACCATGGGGAGGAGCGCATTTTGACCTTGAATTTCCTGGAGGGGATGAAAGCTTCGATACCGGCTTTGATCCAGGAAAAGAACTCAGAAGCACAATCATGAGTGGGGAGCTTAAATACAGCATCCCAGGGGACATCGTGGAGGAAGTCCCGAAACGAGTCCCAGTCAGCCCGTTGGTAGCAGAATGTGGTTCTCGTGGTAGGAGGCTCTTTGCAGGGGGTGGAGCTGAAGGAGATACTAACAGACACGACAGCATGATCGGAGTTACCGATAGGACAGAGCTGCATGGCACTACAAGACTCAGGGATGGAGGTAAAACACAGGTCGAGGAGTGAGGCCTTACAGTCACGATTGTAGGAAAAACGCGTGGGGAAATCGATTATCTGGGTGAGGGATTGAGAGATTGAAAAGTTGAGAGTATGTATGCCAGTGAGGTCAGTGGTAGCGTTCTTTAGCCACTGGTTGTGATGGGCGTTGAAATCACCAAACACAAATATGTGAGCGTACGGATGGACAGAGAGGGCCCTATCTATGCTGTCAGAAATGACATCGAGTATCCCACAGTCCTGAGAGGATGGAGAGCGGTAGAGAAAGAAAAGATAGCTTACAGCATTGAGAAGAGATAGCTGGAGACATAAGTAGGAATGATCCGGTGCTTCGAGAGAGGTCTCTCTAGCCAGAGGGAGATGGTCCTTGACGTAGACACCCAGGCCATGCATGTGGGTTAGAGAGTCTTTTCTGAGGAGAGGAAGGTATCCAGGGATCGAGAGATCAGAGGAAGGGATAGAGGAGTCAAGATTGGTCTCACACAGGGCGAGTATATCCGGGCACTTAGCTATGAGGAAAGACTCAACGCTGCAGAAGTTGGTTCTAATGCCACGGATGTTAGAGAAGGAGATATTTAGAGGTTTGGGTGATTTTTTGAAGGCTGGTTTAGGTTTGTATTTCTGTTTTTTGTTATTCATGTTGGTAATTGGTTTTGGAAAAAGAGAAGGCCTGAGTTAAAGGAAGCCGACGGTTGACACCCATGACGTGGACAGAGAGGAGGTTTGGCACAGCCTGATTCATAATGTGGCCTCAGGATTGCCCACCGGAGATGACTGCAGGGACACCTATCCATGCGCGACATGGCACTACAGACACCCCGATATTATGCAACTGTTGATCAGAGCGGCCGCTCAAGACGCTACGCAAGAGTTAGGGCTCCTAACTACCAGTCGGAAACAGCAACCAGGGAACTGTCAACCGTGTACCCTCAGAATGAACAGGCAATGCCACAGACTGCACGCATCATGGGAGAAACACAGCGGCACCAGTACAGAGGCCAGTGAGAGAGAGAGAGAGAGATCCGGGAACCCCTTCCTAAACACGAAACAAGGTTTGGGCCTCTACTCGCGTCCAATAGAGGGGGGAGGAGTGTAGACCGGGCGGTAGGAAAGCCTACCTTCTCCTATTATATATAACATATATAACGATGACAGAACAAAACAGTAGGGGGGATGTAGTTGGGATAGTTGCAGGGATTATACTAGTTGAGGGTACTGGGGGATAGGAATGACTTATGGTACTAAGTTTTAACTTAGTATAAGTCCCATTGGCCTATATTAAAAACAAAATAAAAAAAATGAAGAAAATGAGTAGAAAATATGGTTAGCAGGCTTAGTGATTAAGAAGAACCAGGTGAAAAAAAAAATTAATTATTAAATAAAATTAATATTTACTCACTCACAATCAGCTTCAATGCCGACTACCCAGTTCGCATAAAACACAAGCGAAAGTGACGGCGAGCTCTAAACCCCAAGCATCAAGTTACAAAGAATGCAGTGATGGTGGTGGAGGGTGGGGAGGGTCGTTTTGATTAAAAGTTAGACTAGTATCCTCATCTTTGTTATTTTGATTCAAATTTTTCAGGTAGTGGGTTTTATGGTCTTTCTTATATTGTCTGAAGTTTTGAGAGGAATTATTGATATTATTTAACAAGCATTTGAATGAACCAAATCAGATTATGTAGCCAGTTACAAACCTGATTTTTTTTAAATATCTGCCTTTTACGTTCTTTTTCTGTCTGGCAATAGCCAAGAGAATTAAAATGTTAATTCATGATTTTAGTGGCATAGTAACTGTCAGTTCATTTGGGTAGTACAAACTCAGGCTCACTAGAAACAGGGCAAGCAATAACTGAGATGTACTGAAATAGAACAATACAAGCTATCCGTAAATATGGACAGAAGAATGAGAACAATCTGCTTCTATAGGTTAAATAAAGAGTTCAGTTTAAAATTCACCAAGCTCAACAGAGACCTGAAGAAGGCCAGAAGGTATGACAGTCGAAACATTGATCAACAAAGACCTGAAGAAAGCTAGAAATTGCAAGGGCCAAAATGTTGTAATAATAGCAGCAAAGATTAGAATGTTAGTCCCAATATAAATAATGTTAATAATACACGCTTTTTTTTTTCTTTTTTCTTTTTTTTAAAGGTAAGGTGAATTCATTTGTTAGCCGGTGGCTACATTTCTTTGAATTTTGTAAACTGTCACTACAGAATCCCAACCATAGAATTATACCAATTAACAGAAACCACATAACTTGAGCAGCAACAGCTAAAATCAATATCACATGTAACTTGGAGTGAAAATAATGACATGTTGACATTCCACACTATTTCAAATAAAGGATTAAGAAGGAAACTCCCATCAATACTGGAAAGCATGATAAAAACTACAGGTCTTAAAAAAACTATTTTCCTGAAAAATTCTTTTAAGAGAAAGATTTTAGACATTTCATCCGACAATAGTAAAAACTGCTCAGTCAATGAAATGCCCAATGTTTTCTTGTAAGGAAATGGCTAATATTACCATTACCATTTAGATATGTCATTCTTTACAATAAGCCCTGACTGTATTTTTACAAATTTAAACTGATGTAAAGGTAGATCAAGGTAGATCATTTTATTAAATGGTTTAAAAATGTTTAAATTCTTGTGTAGTAAAGAAGAAAATGTTCTTGTTTCAAAATAATTTCATATTTCTGATGGAAGAAAATAGATTATTCTATTTTTTTTTAATTTAAGAATTTGAAAAAAAATATTACAAAAATGTTTCATACTGTTAACAGAGGATATTTATTTATAGAGTTACTTTCGTAAATCAGTGACAAACAAGAGAAAATCTTTGGATGGTGTTTCCTTTTTATCCTCATCCTGTCCCACACCCTGCACCTGAAAGAGGCATAACAAATGAGAAAAAGAAAAAAAAAAAGCACTCATTACAAAAAAAAAAACAAACCATAAAAAAGACACATGGAGAAAGAATTCAAAAGTAGAACAATACAGGAAATAGGTATCATGGGAAAGGTAGAGTGTATTTCCTGTTCTCATCAAGGAATTCAGCTGTTGGGTAGGCCCTAGGTTTGGGTGTGATGTTTGGTGAAAGAAATGTGTAATGTAATCTTTTGTCCCTTCAGTACAGAGACACAAAGGCTCTTGTGTCTGTATCTGAAGAACAAAGGAAATTCTTGGAGGAAACAGTCTTCGTATTCTATTAGAATGTCATGCTGCTTTTGTATAATGTTCATCTCTTGTAATCATAAATTTTTTCTATATGTTCCATCGATGAAAGTGTTAAGTCAACAATGAATTTTTATAAGTGATGCTCATAGATAAGAATAATCTTGAAATTTATATGAAACATTTTGAATAATTAAAATAGAGTTTAGGAATGAAGGAAAAGAAAGAAGAGGTTAATGAAGGGAAATAATCAATAGGGAGAAGGAAAAAATATGCAATGAAGCAAAAGAAAGAAAAATATGGACATATATATATATATATATATATATATATATATATATATAAAATGAAAAAAAACATTTTTTTAATGTTGAAATATACCTCGGATTCTATTACAATGGATAGCTTGATCCATTCAAAACTTTGATCAAGCCATAAAATAGATTAAAAATCTGTTGATCTAAAATTTACTTTTCTTTTTTACAAATTTAATTTCTATTTTTTAAATTTACTTTCTCTTTTTAAAATTTACTTTTCATTTTTTAAAATTTACTCTGCTCTTTTTTAAGTTTACTCTTCTTTTTTAAAAGTTTATTCATCTTTTTTTTAAATTTACACTTCTCTTTTTACATATTCTCTTTTCCATATTCTCTGACAAAATGGTTTATAGTCTTATCTCTTTATCCCTTAAGATGACATTAACTGTTTTTATGAGTTTTGTATATTTTTACCATGTAAGTTTCTTTTGTATCTTGTCTAATAAATAAAAACCAAAACTATTTTGATTTCTTTTTGCAGTCATCATTAATTAGCAGCCATTTTCAAGGTTTGAGAAAAACTGAAAAGTTATGAAAATAGAATGCAACAAAAACCTGATGATCTTTAAAATCCACATTAAAATGCTTGCTAATATATGGCATTAATTTTATAATATCCCCTTTTTTGAAATTCATGCATTATCTTTTCTTTTGTTCTTCCTACACTTTTGTAATGCATACGCGCTCTTTAACTCTGCTTTTTTTTATCTTTGGCAAATCTCCATACTTGAGTCGGAATTAAACATGGCTTTGCTTACATTGGAGGACATATAAAAAAAAATGAAAAAAAATCTTTATTTGATACAGACTTGTGGGAACTGATGAAAGTAAATAGTGGAATATCTCTCTCTCTTTTTCTCTCCCCATATATATATATATATATATATATATATATATATATATATATATATATTAAGCATTTTAACTCTGCTTTTTTTATCTTTGGCAAATCTCCATACTTGAGTCGGAATTAAACATGGCTTTGCTTACATTGGAGGACATATAAAAAAAAATGAAAAAAATCTTTATTTGATACAGACTTGTGGGAACTGATGAAAGTAAATAGTGGAATATCTCTCTCTCTTTTTCTCTCCCCATATATATATATATATATATATATTAAGCATTTCACCCCAAGCAAGGTGGGATGCCACTAGTACGCAAGGGGTTACAGAGTGTGAGCGAGAGTAAAGAGGCATGATGGAGGAAAGGATGAAGAGAAGGGCAGGAAATAGGTCAGGGCATCTGGAGATGTCAATTGACATTACATTTGAATAGTTGGAGATTATAGATATCAGGGAAACAAGTAATAGGAAGGGAATTCCACAGATGGGAGGTGTGAGACATGAAGCTATTGGAGTAGAAGAGACGTCTACATTTGACCGTTTCGACAGTGAAAGGGTCGGACCGTGAAAAACAAAAGTATTAGTAAAACCAGCACAAAGCCTGCCAAGTGACCAAAGAAAATAAAAAATAAAACCCATAACCAATAAATCAAAATGAAAAAAAACAAAATGAAACAGAGAAGAAAAAAAAATCAAAGACAGGCACCTACCTAAGCATTAATAGAGAGTGCGCGATGTCTAAATGTAAAAAACAGAGCAGCACTACTCAAAAAGAGACAAAGTTCAGAGTGCTACTCAAAAAGAGACAAAGTTCAGAGTGCTACTCAAAAAGAGACAAAGTTCAGAGTGCTACTCAAAAAGAGACAAAGTTCAGAGTGCTACTCAAAAAGAGACAAAGTTCAGAGTGCTACTCAAAAAGAGACAAAGCTCAGAGTGCTACTCAAAAAGAGACAAAGTTCAGAGTGCTACTCAAAAAGAGACAAAGTTCAGAGTGCTACTCAAGTTTCGTGTTATTGCAATCATCAGGTGACTATGTGTGTGTGGCATCCGTCAATCTCAAGAAACCTTGAATCTGTACACACCCACATGGGAGTGACACTCTCGATTGCAACAAATGCACGTGAATACACTCTCCCCCATTGTCACCTTGTTGTTTTCTTTCTATCTAGCACACTTCTCCCCAGCAGAAAACCTTCATTTTTCCTCTCATTGTTCCCACCCTCAGTGTAAATCGTGCTTTGGAGAAAGGCTTAGTAACTGGGCACAGGTGAGAACTATGGCATTGGTGACCTGCTCAGACCAATTGATGCCCAGAATGCATCTCAAACAGCAAAGATGAAAGTTATCTCTCCTGTCTGGAGTAGTGACTCCAAGTCTTACTGCCGTAGACCAGCATGCTGATGATGCATTCCCTATAGATTGCAATTTTGGTGTTTGTAGAAAGCTTTCTGTTCTCCTAGACTCTTGAAGACAGCCTGGCAAATGTGGTGACAACTCACCTGATCTGTCTGCTGATCTCAGTGTCTAGGGAGAGGGTGTCTGAAACTCTGGAGCCAAGATATGGGAATTTACAAACCACCTCCAGGTTGTAGTCGTTGATGTTGATGGTGGGAGGTTGTTCAACACCTTGATTTTCTTTACACTGATGGTCAGACTGAACTCTTGGCAGGCTTTTGAAAAACTGTCCATTAATCTCTGCAGTTGCTTTTCAGTGTGCTGCCAGCACTGCATCATCTGCAAACAGCATATCTCAAATGAGCATCTCATAGACTTTGGATTTCACTCTCAGCCAAGACAAACTGAACATCCTTCTGTCTGTTCTCGTGTGCAGGAAGATGCTATCAGTAAAAGGAACCTAAAGTTAACATATTCACTACACTGGTATGCCACCAAAACCTTCATGTTCACAATTTTGACCTGAAAAACATTGTTTTAAGAAATAGTGAATATAATTTTCTTAGACAAAGATCCATTGAAAGTACGATGGTGTATGAGTCCCTCATGATTAATATATAGCTGAGCTATTTCTGTTTATCCCCTGTTTTTACTAAATAAGCAACAGGGAATATGTAAATCTTCAAAAACAATAAATTAAATAAATAAAGCCTGAGTTGAAATTAGTTGGGGTCTGGAAATGCTAAAAAAACTTTCCTGTGTAAATTAATGGTGATTGCTTTTTTTATGCCATTTCAACTTAAGTTTTCAAAGAGACAGGGAAAAGCTATTTACAGTCACACTTAAAGATTTTGCATAAATTCAAACAAAGCATTTAGCATAATGTTATGATGACAAAGCAAACAAGTTATATATTTAAATCTTAACTAAATTTCATTAATACTAAGAAATATCAATAAAAAAAAATGCTGTCAAAAATTGAAAAATATGATTGTATTCGAGAAATATGGTGGAGTAATGGATAACAGCTTGAATTGAGGAATCAGAAAGCTGAGTTTGAATTCCAGTCAAATCCATTACATTCACTTACGTGCTAATACCTTTCTCCTCCCCCAAGCTATAGGTAAATAGGAGGACAGACCAGGTTCTATAGCTTTGGGTAGCAACTGGTCTACCGCAGAAAGAAATGGCAACCTAGTGCGGGAAAAAATCTGCCTCATCAGTCATGTATCGAAAGATTCATGATCGCTTAAGCATGTATTATACATGGCACCTAACTGACTGATTCAAGAAAAGAGGTTAATCACTTTGTGAATATGATCTTGTATTGTTTTCTAACTTTCTGATAAGTTTTAGGAAAATCAATGACAAAGTGGAAAAAATCTTCCGAGTTGAAATTAGTTACAATCAAATTTCTATACTGTGAAAATACAATTGAATTTCAAATTTACCATCCAGATATTTAATATTAATCAATTTTATTTTGATAATGTAGATTTTGTTCTTGTTAAATAAAACGTTGGCATATTGCCGAGTGGTCATAGTGTTAGGGTTCTAAAGCATGATACCCAGGTTTGAATCACAGCCTGGTTTATTTATGAATGAGGTGATTTCTTAATAATATTAGTATAGGGAGATGACACTCAGCATATGGCTCTATTGGTAAGTACCTGAAAACCATACCCTGGGTTAACCCAAGCTTTGTAAATAAAATTGGGTGGACCAAACTGTTCAACAATTGTCAATAGCTGTTCTAGTATGAAGTTAGATATCCTCTCTTCATATGCCGACAGAAGCTCTATAGTCTTGGTGAATGTGGTATGGATTATCTCCCCTTATTCATATCCTTTATTTAAATAAGCCCAGTAAAAATACTAAGTTGAATAAAGTTTCAGTTAAGTTACACCTTCATTTGTTTTCTCACTTAATTCAAATCAACACGGAACATTGCATGAGACTACAAAGGTTCAACGTCAACCCTGACCATACCACAGCTGCTGGGCATTGGACCCATTGGATTTCAACATTCAAAAACTTTGTAGAAACACTTAAAGCAGAGCACCCTCACTGACAAATAGACAAGACAAGGCTGATTGCAAAATATCTGTCCCCCTCTGTCTACAGGATCATTTTGGACTCCCCTTCTTCTGAGGAATCAGCACCTAAAAAAAACGAGTCCTCTCTGAAACATACACCTCTATTTCAAATTCAGATATAGAGTGGCTTACAAATCAACGAACACATAAATACTTTGACGGTTTATACTTCAAAGCTGGGTAGGCAAGACAAAACCAGGACAACAAGCTCAGATGAGTCAATGTCTGAGGCAGCTGTCAAATGTGAACCACCATGATGTCCTCAAAGGATCCACAGGTGACCGGGTTGGTGGAGTGACTTTGTCCCTTACAAATAACTAGTGGGGGAGGAATAAAGTATGGATTATCTCCCCTTATATGTATTCTGTATTTAAAAAAGACCAGTAGGACACACTCCATTCAGTTAACTTACACCTGTGTTTGTTTTCTCACTACAGTGAGTAATTTATCTGGAGATAGTGCCTTGATAAAAACACCCATCTCTCAGAAACCTGGCTAATGATTGAAATTTTTTTAAAAAAAAAGAAGAAATATGTCATGTGAGTTCACAATCTTTTGCAGGTGGAAATAAAAGTAAATAAAAATAAATATAAAAGTAAAAAGTGACCTGTGGCCTGACGATTGCGTCTATCATGAAACAGACTATTGCCTCTAAATGTTGACTTCAATATTCACTTTTATACTTTATATATATATATATATATATATATATATATATATATATGAAGAAATATAGTTTTAAGGTGTGTTATATTTATGGGATAAAGTGTTCAATATCAGAGATAGAGTGTATGTAAATATAAATATAAAAGTGAGCATTGAAGTCAACACTCAGAGCCTGAGTGTTAAGTAATATATATATATATATATATATATATATATATATATATATATATACACACACATATATGTTCAAGATCAAATATGGATTGAAATCCTACAGGATAATAAGATAAAGAACGAACACGGAACCTTTATCAATTTAACATGTTTCACTTTTATTAAAGCTTTGTCAGAGGTTGAGAGAATGTTTTATCAATATATTTTTCTTCTTCATTTAGGTATTCTGGGCTACATATCCTAAGGGCCCACATATATATATATATATATATATATATATATATATGAGATGGTATTTGTAAATTCCAGGACTGTGTTCTCATGGCAAATTCCATAAATGATTCTAATCTGTCACAGTTGATAGATATTTACAAATAGTCTCCATGGATAAGTTCTCAAATTATATTATACATTTTCTTACAGTTTGCTAGTGGCTCGACACCCTGAACACTCATTATTTTGAAGTGACACTCAACCTGCCTTGAAATGTTTGATCCACTCAGAAACCTGTGTTCAGTCTAAAAACTGTTCACCGAAAGCATGACAAAACATTTTGAACATCTCAACAACATATTGGTAAAAAAATTGATGCCAACATATTCAAATTTGTCCATTATTGTAAAGCTTGGAGAGCCATTTAGTAGATACAATGGCGATTACTGACAGGCTCTGTAGCATGGGAAACAATTTGTGTTAGCTGATAACACATTTACAATGAACAGTACAACTGTAGCATGTTGAGTCTGAAAAATCTCTGGAAATTGTAATTTCCTTTAATAAGATTTCTCAAACATTCAGTCCAGTAGACAAAAATAAATAAATGTTCTGTTTAATAAACATAAGGAGTGTCTACTCAAATACAAATATCCACTATAAATGTTTGAAATGATAAACATACTTTATTATATGTATATCCTTGAAAACAGAAGCATAAGAAGATTAAAGCTTAGAAAAAGAAAAAAAAACTATTCTAGATATTACTAATTTTGAATGCAGTAAATAATCTTAACATCCTAACCAAATTTAGTTTTCTATAAGCACATGAATATGCAAGGAAAACCTGTTACAAACTGAATCTGTAAAAATTCAGTATAAAAAAAATGAAAGAAAACTGAATGAAATAACCAAATCAAGAATAGAAAATATCTGTCTATTTTTCTGAAATGAAGTATTGTAATTATTTACATTGTTCAGACTGTTGTCCTCATCTTTATTGCCATATTCACAAAGTTTCAGCCATTGAAAACTCTGACCTTCTTCAGGATATCTCTGTAATTCTGAGATGAAGTATTGTAATTATTTCCACTATTTACATTATTCAGACTGTTGTCCTAATCTTTATTGCCATGTTCACAAAGTTTCAGCCATTGAACACTCTTACCTTCTTCAGGATATGTCTGTATTTCTGAGATAAGGTATTGTAATTATTTCCACTATTTACATTGTTCAGACTGTTTTCCTCATCTTTATTGCCATGTTCATGACGTTTCAATCATTGTACACTCCGGCCTTCTTCAGGATCTCTCTGTATTTCTGAGATGAAGTATTGTAATTATTTTCACTATTTACATTGTTCAGACTGTTGTCTTCATCTTTATTGCCATATTTACAACGTTTCAATCATTGAACACTCTGGCCTTCTTCAGGATCTGTCTATATTTCTGAGATGAAGTATTCTAATTATTAACACTATTTACTTTGTTTGGACTGTTGTCATCTTTGTTGCCATATAAAATGAAACAAACAAAATAAAGGGCTCAGTTCAAAATTCCAATTGTCTGAAAAAGATTGTAGCATACAATGGTTGAAACGTTGTGAATTTGGCAAGAAAGATGAGGAAGACAGTCTGAACAGTGTAAATAATGTAAATAGGAATAGAAAGGTTGAATGAAGTTATAAAAGAAACAATGGAAGAAATAATGAATAAAAATTAATGAAATAATGAATGGATTGAATGAAAAAAATAAGGGATGGGTAAATAAAATAGAATGAAATAGTAAAAAGAAGAAGGAATAAAATAAGAACATAGTAGAAAGAAAAGATTGAAAAGAAAAGAAAGGAAAAAATTGTAGAAGGAAAAGAAAGAAATTCATAGAAATAAACGAAAAAAAAATTGTAGAAAGATGAGAAAAAAAAAAACTATTTTACAAAGAAAATAGGAAAGATGATAATAGAAAAGGCAAATCCTAATCTAAAATATATAAAGAGAAAAATATGGAAGACAATGTTTTATGAAAAATATCAAATGTAGAAAGGAAGTTAAGTGAGTGATGAATTATTTTGAAATGAGAAAAAATTTAAGAGACACAGAGAAGAGTGGACAAAAGTTTATAAGAGAAAAAAAGAGTTGGAAGAAATAGAGAATAAAGAAAAAAAAAAGAATGAATGATCTATCTAAGAATGGAAGAAAGGGAAAGAGTGAGAAATAAAAAGACAAAAAAAAATGAGAGATAAAAAGAAAGTAAGAGTAGAAGTTAGAAAGAAATTCAAAGCAGTAAGGAAAATAGATGAATGTGAATGATAAATATTGAAAGAAACTGGATAATTTCTTTGAATTAGAAAGAAGATAAAAGGTTAGAGAGAGAGAGAGAGAGAGAGAGAGAGAGAGAGAGAGAGAGAGAGAAAAGAAGGAACAACAACATACAAAGATATCAATAAGAAAGGAAAATGCCAAAAAATAAATCAATAAAACAGAGAAAACCCCGAAAAACAAAAGCATGAAAAATAAGGGTGAGCAGAAATAAGAGATGGTTGAGAAAAAGAGAAATAGTTTCCTAAGCTTGCAGGAGAAAACACCAAAAAGAATTAAGCCCAAAATAACTTTTCATAAAAAGAAAAGAAAAAGAAGTGATGAATAAGCCAAAAAATATACAAAGTAATGAATGCTAAGTAAAAAAGATGATTATGAAAGGGGAAAGAAATTATTGAAAATAAATGAAGGACAAAGAGAAAAGAGAGGAAGAAAGTAAAAGAAAGAAAATACAAAAAAAATGTAGAAATAAAAGAAAGAAAAATGGAAAGAAGAGAAAGAAAATACAAAGAAAATGAAAAGAAAAGAAAAATAGCATAAAGAAAGGAAATGAAAAATAAAAAGAAAAGAAAGAAAAGAAAGAAAATACAAAAGAAAATGGGAAGAAAAGAAAGTAAATAGCATAATAAAAGAAAGAAAGGAAATAAAAACTAGAAAGGAAAAGAAAAGAAAAAATAGAAATAAAAGAAAAAATGGAAATAATAGATAGAAAATAAGAAAAAAGAAAATTGAAAGAAAAATAGTAGAAAGAAAAAATGGAAAAAAAAGAAAGAAAAACTAATAGAAAGACAGAAAAGAAAAATTGTATTAAGAAAAGAAAAATAGAAATGATGATAATAGAAGAGGAAAATTATAAAAGAAAAGACAATATGTAATAGAAAAGGAAGGAAATATTGGAAAGAAAAGGAGAAAAAATGGAAAGATAGATAAAGAGATAAAAAGAATCATGATCTTGAAGCAGGAAAAAGAATGAAAGGAAGAATAAATACCTTCATTATAATTCTTCTTTGTGTTTTGAGCTCAAATAATCCAATTGATTTTTCTGAAAATCTAATTATTTGAAAATAAATATTAACTTTAAATTATTCAAATCAGATCAGAAACATCTTGCTAATCTTATTTTATCTGTAACTTTTCTGCAGATCTTCTCAGGGATGATGTAAAACAATGCTCTCTTTTTCATCTACGTGTACTGTCCAAGCAGGCAATCATGGCTCTCCACAAGTTTCTATCACTTGTAGCTCTTAATAATGTTTGTCTTTTACTCCTCTTTCCACACCTGTTGTGCTATCTATTCGCACAAGCTTGGGGCCCATCCCTGTTTCTTTTGCTTTTGACATGTTAGTGTGAGTGTCAAATTCTCCAAGCCACACTTTCAGATTATGTGTCCAAGAAATTTCAGTTGTCTGTTTCTTTCATTCTTAGTATAAGTTTGTTTTTTGTTTTCATTTTCCACAATCCATCCATAGTATTCCCAGTATCCTTCTCTAGAACAACATCTCTGTTGCTTTCTGTCTTTTCTTCATCTGTGACAAAGATTGTCCATCATTAACTGCCATATAGGAGGATTGATATTACATGGCAGTTCGGTACTCTCTTCTTTGTTTCTAACAATGTTCTCAAAGATTTCAGTAAACCAATCATAATTTCAGGATATATTTTCTACCAAAATCTCCTCATGTAGACATAGGCTTAAAGCCATACCACTTTGAAACACTGATTCCAGTACAGTCACTAGTGTTAAGCAACACCAAGCCTGGTTAGTACCAAGATGGGTGACCACTTGGGAAAACCAGGTGCTGTAAAATTGGATGTGTGGGTGGTGTAATGGATAATGGCTCAGAAATGTTAAGTGGAGAGCAGTGTTCAGTTCCAGTTAGGTTTGTTATATTTACTTATTCATAAATATCTTTAGGAAAGGCATGGATTCATCTCTTCTCCCCATCTATGGGTTAATTTGTAAAACTTGGATTACTAAATCATTATTATCTTCAGAATATTTTTACCATCTAAAAATATTTTCTGGCTTTAAATAACCTGTAGAGAGTTGATAAGTTATAGAAAATGAATCAATCAATAATGGTTTAGAAATCTACAGTTTCGGATTGCTAGGTTGGTGATGCTTGTTACTGCTGATAGGCAGAAGATCAATTCCAAA
Organism: Acanthosepion esculentum; assembly: GCA_964036315.1. NCBI lineage: Eukaryota > Metazoa > Mollusca > Cephalopoda > Sepiida > Sepiidae > Acanthosepion > Acanthosepion esculentum. The sequence continues at coordinate 33,218,100 of OZ038493.1, read as the reverse complement.
CCAGGAATATATGGACAATTTACATTTCAGAAATTATTTTTAGATACCAGAATTATTGATCATGCAGGTGCTTCTTTTAAGTAATGAACCAGGAACCATTGCCTTTAATCACTTTTTCACCTGATTCTCTTTTTTTACTACTATTTCATTGGAAACTTCTACCCTGGCCAATGTTTATCCAGAATACACATTATATACATGGGAGATATTTATTTTTCTTATTAAATAAGCTAAGTCTACCACAAGGCTACACTAGTTGGGTATACAGTTAAAATCATACTTGCTTGCTCACTGTTGTTTTGCTGATAGATACGAGGGTCATTTAATAAATAAGGTGAATTTTTCAGTATAAGGACTTCTAATACAGATAGAAGCTTACTCTTTTTTATTTTTTTTTGTTTTACTTCTTTTTCACATGGATTTAATTTCTTTTGCAGATTAAAAAAAAAACTTTGAGAGTTTGGACGATTAACAAAGATGGCCGACCAAGAAGCATGCTCCAGGATTGAACAGCAGTCAGTTATCAAGTTTTTGGTTGCTGAAGGGTGAAAACCAGTTGAAATTCATAGGAGAATGTCAACTGTGTATGGTGCCACATGTTTCAGCCAAAAAAAATGTCTACAAGTGGGCTAAATTGTTTAAAGAAGGACGGAGCAGTGTTGAGGATGAAGACAGGCATGGGAGGCCTACAGAAGTGAGGTCTCCTGAGGTGATTGAATCAGTCAATGACCTCATTCAGTCTGACAGAAGGGTGACAATGGATGACATTGCAAGGACTTTGAAAGACATAAGGAACAAACGCAGGGGTCATCAGTCAGAAGGAGTCATCTTGCATCATGACAACGCAAGGCCTCACACAGCAGCCCAAACGGTGCAGACCATCAACGAGCTGGCCTGGGAACTGCTCCTTCATCCCCCTTGCAGCCCAGACCTTGCCCCTTCAGACTTTCACCTGTTTGGTCCCTTGAAAGCGTTCACGAGAAGTTTAAAAGTGATGATGAAGTCAAAAGTGTTGTGAGCGACTGGTTGAGACATCAGTCCAAAGATTTTTACGCTGAGGGAATACGGAAGCTTGTGCACAGATGGGAAAAGTGTGCGACAGTGCTGGGGGACTACGTTGAAAAATAAATAAAAAAGTAAGCTTCTATCTGTATTAGAAGTCCTTATACCGAAAAATTCACCTTATTTATTGAATGACCCTCGTAGGTCTTGTTTATTGAGTATAATTTGTTGATCAAACTTAGTTTCAGTCATACTATTATGTAGTTATTTTATATTCAAAATATGAGAGTCTTAGATTAGCAAAAATTATATTATAATGCATGCTTAGCATATCTAGATTAAGGGGCACAATTCTAAACCTTATTGAACATTTATCTTTATTTTTCATTCATGATGTTCATGTCATTGTCATAGAATAACAATCTGTGTGTTGTGTAAAAACGAGAAAAAAGATAAAGGAAAAACTAGGTAGAAATTAAGAAAAAGTGACAATGCTTTATCTTACAGCATTTCTACACTATTACATCTGATACTACAAGTTTAAATGATAAACAAACAAGATAGTGAAATCTAATGACTGGAGACAAAAGGAATAAAGTTATATGGTTGAGCAATTTTTACTGGCAAAGCTTTTGTAGCTAAACCGATAATGATACTGTCATAAAAAAAGACCAATTCTAAGGAAGAAAATAGGCCAAAGAACCATTTCTTATTTCCGGTCTATATTGTTTGTTTTTTTATGATTACAGAATAACAGTCTGAGAATTGCAATAAAAAGCAAGATGAGGTAATGACTAGTCAAAAATTAATAATAGTGACATTGCTTTCTCTTATTTAATTTGTAGGCTGTTACATCTAATATTTCTAGTTTAACTGTGTTGTGGGAATGAAAAATATTATAATTTTAACCCTCCTGGTACAATTTTCCTCCAAACAATATTTTTGATAGGCTTTTGTAGGTCGGGCTAAAAAGGACGCAAAACCTGGAATTCAAAGAAACAATAAATGTTACAAAAGGATAAAGAAAGAAACAAAATTGAACTTATGAACAGTTTAATACAATTTTCCGTCTGTGTATCTGAAGTACTTATATGCCATAGCAAAAAGAAAACTTGTGTTGCCACTCCAAAAGTTAAAGGGAAAAGAGGATTTGGTTTGGTTTGGTTTATTTTACGGCGTATCAACACCTCAATGGGTTATTTAATGCCGACAAAATTTTTATAGCTGGTAATATATTTTTCTTCAAAAATCTATTTCTGGGAATATTTTTCCTTGAAGAAATCTATAGGTGGTCATATTTTTTTCAAAGAATGTATAGCTGTTTGTATTGCTAGTACTTTTTTCTTTTTGAAGTATTGCTGATAATAATTTTTCCTTCAAAAATTATTGCTGGTAATATTTTTTTTTTGTTACAAAGTATTTCTGGTATTAAAACCTATTTTTACACAAGTTTGGGTGTCAACTATTTGCCCATAGCTGGGACCCTACAGGTGCTAGCACTCTGGGTCAGGGTGGACCTGGGAATGCCAGCAATTAAAAGGTGGTTCCACACTCCTCAAGACCTCCTGATCAGAGGCCTTGCTGTTGGATGTAGTTTATCGTCTTACCCAGGACGCGGATGTAGTTTATTGTCATACCCAGGACTGGGGAAAAGAGGAAGAGCTTTTCTAATATAGTACCACCTGTGATTATCATCAGAGGGCAGTAACACAGCAAATGATAAACAAACAAGACGGTGGAATTTAGTTACTGGATAAAGAAGGAAGAAAACTGTGGCTTAGTAGCCCCACTGCTAAATATCTTATGGGCAAACTGGTAATGGCATTATCAAAGAAAGAGGTAGACTCTTCTTAGTAAGAGTCACAAAATGCCAGAGACTAATTCTTTATTTCTTATCTATATTAAAAATCTGAAAGCTGCAGTAAAAATCAAGAGAAATAATAAGAAGGAATTGTCAAAATAAAATGAAAGACTTTGTATAGTTCCTGAAAGACATCTTTTGCTATTCAAATGTTTCTTTGGATTTTTGTGTCACATTTTCCATTGTCTGTTACTGGATTATTGAGATTGTCAAATTTCCAACACATAGTTCACATATTGTGCTATCCTTTTTGCTGATGTTATGAAAGTGTATGGTGGCTAAACAAAGAAGAAACAACGAAAGGTTTAAGGAAAATAAACAATTGTATTAACGAAAAATACAAAAGATTATAAGATATAAAAGATAAATCAGTGTGAATGTCTCATTAAAAAGAGAAATAAGTGAACTTGTAAAATATGGTGGGTGAAGTGTATGGAAGGAGAGGGAGGATGAGTTGTGACTTACTGGGACAATGGCCTTTGCTGAACTGTCTTTTGGAGATGAGAGGTCACTTTCCAACAAAGTCTTTGAACCCAGGTCAAGATACTGTCCAACTGCCGTAATGTCCCTTTGATAGGCTTTTATGTCCTTTCTTACTTAGACTCAGATCAGCTCTGGTTTTTATTTTGTTTGTTTAGATGGGAGTGGGTGCTATAGGATGAAAATTCTGGATTGTATTGCTTATTTTTTTCTTTGAGTGTGTGAGTAAAAATGGAAGGTATGTGCGGAGCCTATGTGCAGTAGACGGAATTTTAGTTCCGTTTTGGGTGTTCAAAGCATTCACATCCAACCAGTGGTGAAAATTAGTGTAGCATGAATCAGATGGTCTGGTTTTAAGAAGAATGTAACACTGGTATTCAAGCATTATACTTTACAGTTAATAGTTTTTCTTCTTCATTTCCTTTACTAACATGCTGATTTCATTTACCCTTAACCATCCAAAATAGTTAGTCTATGCTGGTACTATTAGCTTGGTCCTTAAATACATGTGTATATATTAAAAGGTATTCATGCCAAATGGTTTATAATAGAGATTTACTATTTTCAATGATATTTAAAACAGGTGAAGACCCTTGAGAAAGTGGAACAAAATTGGGAACAGAAAGAATCAAGATTGGAGGAAATGTTCCTCAAAGACAAACAAGGTAGGTTCAATGAATTTCTATTAGTGCATGATTAAGTAATTCTAAGGAAAACCTACAACAGAATGGAAATTTTTTTTTGTGTGACATGTTTTGTCCTTTAGGACATCATCTAACTAAAATGATATTTATGTGGATTTGATTGATTAAATATCGTACAATTAAGATCCGCCAAAAAAGGTTGAATTTTCAAAGAACCTGGATGCAAATTTACTGTGGTCGATTGAGTGATTAAATCACTTTCTATACATTATTGTCTTAGTAAATTTAATAACAAAAGTGATAAAAACATAGAAAAAAAGAAAAAGAAACGAAATGAAACTGTCTAGACTATATATCCAAAATACATACTTAAAAAAAAATTAATTTAAAATTTCAATGTCCCCCCCTCTCATTCATACACATGTGTAATCACATCACCTTAAACATTACTTTAGTCTGATGAAGTCCTAAAGGACAAAATGTGTCATACAAAAAAAATTTTCCACTTTGTCATAGATTATCCTAAAATTGCTCTTGATATATAAAAATGTATATATTGTTTTCCCATAAGAAACTGTTATAAATATTTTTATTGGTCTTCATACTGGTTTCCAGAATTGATTGTTTTAACAATTTATAGTATAATTTATAAAAAGAAAACAATCAGTAGTAATAAATAGGATCTCTCAATCCATATACCGCAATCTCAATCACTAACCAGGGATGCAGGATGATTCCTCAATGCCTGGCCAACTCATCTCTGTAATTACTCAACTCCAGGACAACACACCACCAGCCTACTCAGTGTGTGGACAACTCAAAAACATGCAAATTATGACATTATTTTGTTGACATTTTAAAAACAAATAAAAGTAATTTATTAAGGAACGTTTATTAATACATGACTTTATTTTTAATTTTAAAAATGATTAAAAATTGTATGCAATTCCACTCAAATATTCAGTTAGAAATCATTGTAAAAAAGAAGAAATAATCTTCAAAATTCTTTTATCTGTTTTCATAGACTTCTTCAAATTAGGAGGCAGGAGATGACCACCAATCAGTTTCTTGAAAAATGCATTTTGGCTTCTTTGCGTCTTTTGCAGCCTATAATGAATCTCCATATTGTGGGGTGCTCCTTCCTCAGCTTTGTGTGCAGTCTTTTATTTGCTTCAATGTGTCTATTTGTCTGATCTTGAAAATTAAACATCAGTCAGACAAATTAGGCTGTTGTAATTAATAAATCACTAAGACAAACAGCCAAACTTTCAAAATCTCTATGACTGAAAGCTGATCTAAAAGATGTGCACACTAAGACAGCCAACACTGAGCTGAAGCTATGAATTTGGTGCCAGCATTGACCTGGATTCGAGTTGGTCCGTGTTGAGTTAGTGGTGTTGAAATGTTCCATCCTGCTGACCAGGTGCCAAATTTTACAGCTGGTATCTAACATCTCATACCACAATTGGGAAGTTACTTGGAAATTTATTTTTTAGGATTAATTTTGTATTTCATGTTTACTAAATTAATAAACTGATTGGTGTTAATTGGACTAACATTGGTGTTCTTTTTTTTTATTCTGAGATATCAATTCTGTATTATTTCAGATTTAAATAAATTGATTGAGAAAATGAAAAGTGAACTCGAGAAGAAAGACTGTGCTTGTAAGATGGAAGCTGATGCAGAGGTAGGTGAATTCTCATTTGTCTCAGGTGAAACCTGTCCTAGATATGATGATAGACTACATCCGGCAGCAAGGCCTCTGATTGGGAGGTTTTGAGGAGCATGGAATCACTTCTTAATTGCTGTTATTCCCAGGTCCACCCTGACCCAGAGTGGTAGCACCTGTTAGGGTCCCATCTATGGGCATATAGTTAACCCCTAAACTGGGGTCAAAATACTATGAAAGTGTAAAAATAGGTTTTTATTGTGAATATACATTACTTTGAAAAAAAAAATCATTACCAACAATATATTTAAAAAAAAAAAAGAAGATTATTACCAGCAACAGAGTTTTGAAAAAAAATTATTATAAATAATACATTTGACTCTTGATAAAAACCCTCTTTACAAAAATATGTCAATGAAACTTGATCAACAAACTGATTTCTTACAAAGAATACATATTCTATTCATACAAACTGATCCTAAAGATCTTGTTGGCAGCATTAAATAACCCATTGAGGTTGTTATGCCTGAAAACAAAATAAACCAAATCAATCAGGTTCAACCACATGACATAAAATATACAACTGATGAAACAGAATCAGTTAGTAGTCATTGTATTTTTAATATTTATTGTAGTATATTGGATTTTAATATACTTATGAGCAGCAAGGACTGGGTAAGGAAAATAGGAACTCCAACGAAACACATCCTTACAATCAGAAAGAGTTGAAATTTATCGGATACGTAATGAAGAAAGAAGGCCACAAGAATGTGACACTCAGAGGATATATTAAAGACCTGAGAAGAAAAGGCAAATAACAAGCAAGCTACTTTACAATATTGTGTGAATAGATTAATGAGGAAAGAAGGCTAAAAGAATATAACACTAACAAAATATTAAAGGTAAGAGAAGCAAGAGGAAAGAATAAGTTACCTACTGAATGCATTTATGTGAATAGATTAAAGAGGAAAGAAGACCAAGGTAATATAACACTCAAAAGACATATATTAAAGGTAAGAGCAATAATAGAAAACAATAATTTTTTTTGCAGTAAGGTTCACCCTGTACAAGGCTCGAGGGCCACTTGAGATAGAGGGTTACATTAAGGGGTAGTTTATAGGTGGGCTAACTCGAGACTTGAACAGATTAAGAGTGTAGTGATCGGGGAAACATCCTCTTGAGAATCTCTTCCACAGGATAGTGGTTTGCAGGAAGAAGCTGTTTGAGTGGAACTTACTTCTCACTGAAGGAATACGGAGGGAATGTGGGTGGTTTGTTACTATGTAAGTGACATGGTGGGTCCTAGCTGTGAAAGTTAGACCTGGCTGAAGAAAGGAATGTTAGTAACAATAGAACAGTGAGAGACTCGCCACATCTCGCCTGTGAGAAAGAGTTTGGAGGGTGGAAAATAATTATTGGAGACACTTTTGAACACTATCAAGAGTTGAAAGTGAGGCCTAGGCAGCTCCTGCCCAAATATGTCGATAGTACTCCATTTTGGGCCTGATCTAGCCCTTATAAAAATAAAGGATAGCATAAGTCAGGTACTTACTGGAGCAGTACAGGGAGTCAGTCATTAAACTGTTTACATGATTGTGTGAATAGAATAATGTGGAAAGAAAGCTAAGTTGACTTCTTGAACCCTGTTCTTTTATTGTCCTTTCTCTTGATGAAAGTATTCTCATTCTCTTTCAATTCCAGTAACCCCTTGCATCATTGTGGCATTATCATCTTGCTTGGGGTGAAAGGATTTAAAAAAACAAACAGCAAAAGAAACTAGGTGAAACAAGTAATATACTTCACAAGATTACATGGATAGATTGATGAGGAAAGGAGGCCTAGAGAATATAATACTAACAAGATATATTGAAGATGAATGGAGACAACAAGTAACTTCATTAAGGAACTTGTATGGATGGATAGCAGAACAAGGGCCACAGGGGGATGGTATAGAGTCAAAAGTAAACTTTGAGCAACAGAAAACAGATAGGAAATTGTAGAGAGCCATGATCACTCATATCCTAAAGATACATGACATATAAAAGAAGAAGCTGTTGGATTGTGACATAAATTCAGAATGATATCAGGCACCAAAACAGGGGTTCCTAAAGGTTTTTTTCAGTTTTATTCAAATACTTGATCAAGTCCCCATTTCAATCAAGTGTGTCTTTTTTTCTATAGGCACAGGCATATATTTTCATTTTTTCTTATATATATATATATATATATATATATATATATATATAAGAAAAAATGAAAATATCTGTATCTGTGCGATTATTTTCGACAGACTTTCATGTTCCTGGCCCTTTCTTTTTGAAAACCTTTTTTTCCCTTCGAGATTGATTTGGCTATTGTTAAATCAAGAATTCAAAGGTTTTTCGACACGAGTATAGTTACCTATATTTATATATATATATATATATATATATATATATATATATATATATATATATATGTATTCTTGGGTCATGTGTGGGTAGTCTAATGGATAAGCAGCTCGGAATGAAAAATCTGAGAGCTGAGTTTGAATTCAATTTATGAATCCATCTCTTCTTACTCCCCACGTCTACCTATGGGTTAAATAGTAGGAGAGACTGACCTCTCTCTCACCAATGTCTTGCTCCCACTCTCTGTAACCCCTTGTGTGCTAGTGACACTCCTGCCTTGCCTGGAGTGAAATGCTTAAAAAAAAACAATTACTTGACCTTCATTCCACATTGTACAGCCTATTTCTGCAACCTTTGTTAGAAGTTTAAATTCTGAGACTCCACAATCTCTCAAAATTAACTTCTGGGGCTTCGTATTGATTTCGCTTGTTACTATTTTAGGTAAGCTATGTGTGGAGGTTTCATAATGCTGAAAATGCTTTCAGACTAGTCATTTGAAGGTTTTATCTTTTTTTTTTTTTAAACCATTCAAAAAAGGAACATTGAAAAGTCACAGAAACTCGTTTTTTTTCTCTTTAGGATTATTCCTTGCATTTTACACCAGAAGTGATTAACTTTTTTTAATATTGTTTACCTACTACAAGGCCTAAGAGCCACTTAGGTAGAGAGTTACTGTTTGGTTTTGTTTGGTGGTTTTATGGCATATCAACTCCTTATGGGTCATTTAATGCTGAAATTTAATTTTCTTGTAAGCTTTGGTAACTTTTTCTTTTTTTTTTGAAAAATGTATTGCTGGTAATTTTTATTTACTATGAAACTGTATTGTTGGCAATTTTTTTAATAATTTTTATGTTTTCATGTTTTGACACTAGTTTGCAGGGATTCACTATTTGTCTATAGCTGGGACCCTAACAGGTGATACCACCATGGTTTAGGGTGGACCTGGGAACAGCAGCAATTAAGAGGTGGTTCCACGCTACTCAAAACCTCTTGATCAGATGCCTTGTTGCTGGATGTAGTTTATCATCATACCCAGGACGAGAGGGTTACTGACTGGAAATAT
>OZ038493.1:33153991-33203991 GCA_964036315.1 Acanthosepion esculentum | reverse complement strand
AGAATCTTTACTTTCTGACTATGAAACCTGAGTTCGAATCTCACTACGGTCGTTTTTTAGGAATGTGTCTTCTTGATGGCAAAGGTATCTAAATAGAAAGTACCTGAAAACCATACCATGCTTTGACCCAAGCTTTGTGAGTGAAATTGTATAGACAAAATTGTTTAGAGGTCATTGATGATCATTCTAGTATAAAGTCACACATTATCATAACCAAGAGTTTTAGTATGCTGATCTTGTTCTAAACTGTTGATCACAACAGATGACTCTCTCTCTCTCTCTCACTCACTCTCTCACACACACACAAACACACATGCACAGAAACTGTAAATAAGCTTCTAACTACATAATTAGAAGTGGTCTCTGTGTGTGTTGATTGTGTATAAATGTGACTGACCAGGTCTCTATAACATGAATTGGCAAACAGATCTTAATTTAAATGAGTAACCAACATTATGTGTGTATCTCTCAGTCACTGAGTGTTTATCTAAAAATAAATATGCTTAAATTCACCTTCATCCATGCCGTGCATTTACGGTTTAGGGGTAGACACTCCAGCTGACACCAATTCAACCAGGTTTCGATTCTAGCTATAGGCAACTGGACATCTATTCACACAGCCTGTCTGTGGATGACAATATATATATATATATATATATATATATATATAAAATGTACAAACACACATACTAAGACAAAGTATATGGCATATACCTATCCTCAAGTGATCTGGAACATTATATATATATATATATATATATTATTATACATTCAACACCATCACTTGATAAGACATCAAGATTATACATTCAACACCATCACTTGATAAGACACCAGATGTGTTGAAACAAAATGGCTATTTTTGTAGTGATTTTATAACATATTTATGTTATAATTTTTGAATAAATAATTATATTTGCTCTACTCTGTATTGAGCACTCTTTTAAGAATAGTATTTGTTGGTTATTGGAATTTATTCCGTATACACCAATCCTATACTTGGGTGTATATGTATATAATATAGGCACACACATCCACATAAAGGATCTCATAGATGTGGGGTAAATTCTTTCATTTACTTACATCTTTTTTTCTTTAATGTGTTTTTTCTTACCTTTTTTCTTTCTTTCATTCTTATTAATTTATTTATCTTCAGTCACCTGACACTCAGTGTATTTTTACCTTTTCTTTTCCTGCCTCTGTAGCACATGCACATGTAAACTCATATATCTATCTATCTATCTACATACATACATACATACATATATATATATATATATATATATATATATATATATATATATATATATATATATATATATATATATATATATGTGTGTGTGTGTAATGGTTTGATACAAAGAATGAAATATATGGCTTCTGTCATCCTCTCACCAGACAGGAACACAAGAACTAATGATAATGCCACATAATCTTTGTTGCTGAATTTCAGAAATGTTATTACAGGTCTCACCGATGCCATCATATCTTGCTTTCAATTCCCTTGGTATCTTTTCTTTCCTTCCTCATGCCTTGGTTATTCCAGACAATGGGGTTACAAACAGTTACAAAGTTTCCTAAGTTTCATCTGTTAACAGTAGAAAAAAACTTTGCACACCAAATAGACATTTCAAGTTCTAAGCATTTTCATTTGTGTTTATGGTCATTTTGTGTCTTGATGCTGTGGTCACACATTTATTTATACCCCCTGCTTCTTTCTGTACCACATAATTCATTTTATTTGTGTAAATTACATTAATGAGGATTGGGTTGATAGAAACAAACTGTGTTCATCAGAGATCAGTTTATAAATTATGCATTGTAAAATTTTATTTTTTGCTTGATGATTCACTGCGCACTGCTATCGAACTCAAAACTCTAGATTTTTTTTTTTTTTTTTTTAAGCTTATCACCCCAAGCAAGGCTGGAGGCCACTAGCACGCAAGGGGTTACAGAAGGTTTGGAGGAAGAGCAGATAGGAGTGGTAAAGGAGAGGATGTGGAGAAAGATAGTGGATCGATCAAGGCAAGGGGGTTACAGAAGATTTGGAGCGAGAGCAGATAGGAATGAAAGATGAAAGGATGTGGAGAAGGGAAGTGGATAGATCAAGGCAACTGGAGATGTCGATTGACATTACACTTAAATAGTTGGAGATTGTATTTGTCAGAGAAACAGGAATAAGGAAGGGAGTTCCACAGGCGAGATGTACGAGACATGAAGCTATTGGAGTAGAAGAGATGTCTACATCTAACAGTTTCAACCGTGAAGGGGTGGGAACAGGATGCCAGCCTTGTAGGACGTTTATCGAACCTGCTATATATAAAATTCCATGAAAAGTAATCTGTTTATGATTCTTCAGAACTACAGAATGACTTTCAGAAAATTCCTTCATTAAAATTTAATGATAACATACATCTTATATTAAGCCAACTATTAATAAAAGTTAAAAAGAGTAGTTGGTAAATTGTATCATGAAGATTAATTTTATAACATTGTGCCTCAAAACACAAAGAAAAAGAAAGGTAGGGGAGGGTTGACCTATTATAGAGAAAGAGAGAAAAAGAAAGAAAAGCAAAGAGAGATCACATTGTGCTTATAGAGAGGTAGCAATGTCATACTGCATAGAAAAGGAGAGCTGTCACATTTTGCATAGAGTTAACAGGAGGGGAGAGAGAATGTCACATTGTGTATGGAGAGGGACAACTGTCACATTGCACTGCATAGATGGCATAAGATGTAACATTGTTTTTTGTATATATATATATATATATATTGAGAGAGAGAGAAAGAAAGAGAGTGTCCTATTTTTTCTAAAGAGAAATTTATATTATGCAAAGAAAGAGGGGAGAGAGAAGGTTACTATGTATAGATAGAGAGTGAGAGAGAATGTCACATTTTGTAGAGAGGGACAAATGTCACACAGCATAGCTGGGGTGAGATATCACATTATGTGTATGTATGTGTGTCTGTGTCTGTGTGTATATATATATATATATATGTATATATATATATATATATATATATACACACACACACACACATATATATATATAGAGAGAGAGAGGTCACATTATGCAAAAGAGTGAGAAAAGATCACATTGAGTATGGGGAGAGATTAAGAGGGAATGTCACATTTTGTCTAGATAGGGACAACTGTCACACCATAGATGAGGTGAGATGTCGTTTATATATATATATATATATATACACACACACACACACAGAAAGAGGCCACATTATGCAAAGAGAGTGAGGGAAAAGGTTACATTGAATATGAGAAGAGAGAGAGAGAGAGAGAGAAAAAAGGTCACAGTATGTGGGTATATAGAGTGAGAATGCGAGAGAAAGCTATATTGTGTCATGGAAAAAATATTTGTGAATGACATTGACCACATGTTTGTTGATGGCACTAATCCTCTGCCATTCCTGACAGGTCTCTTGAGATATAAGCCACTTAATGACATTACACAATATCAATACAGCCAACTGCAGCGGGGATCTGCTATCAGCAGCTGCAAGGAGATGTCTATAATTCTTCTCTTTATCAATTATAGTGATAAGTGGATACAAAGCAAATAAATGATGGGTCATTATAATTGAAGCTGACGATCAGATGCTGGAATATGGTTGGTGGGGACAATAAAATAAAGTAGAGGGAGGTGATGGCTGAGCAAGTATTGATGGTTGGGGAGTTTTGTTGAGAAGTTCTTGTGTCCTTTGTAGCCTAGAGGGACATGGTGGCGTATGTTCATTTGTGTATTTATTTATCAACTGCTTCATTCTTAATAATTTTGCAAGGGAGAGAAATTAACGATAAGTATAATGGCCGTGTCATAATAGGAAACTGGCTTCTGTTGTCAGTAGAAAATGTTCCTGTTTTTAAAATAATGGTAATTAGGGTTTCCTGATGTAAAACAAAAACATCATTTAAAAGATAAAAACATTAAATTTTCTCTCTTTGAAAGACATCTAAATGAAATATGAAAAAGGTACTTGGATGAAACGGAGCATCTGAGAGGAGGAGTTGATGGTGGTTTTGTATGATGTTTTTCATGTAACTATACCTCAGATAGCTCTGGAAATCACACACTCCAGTAAAAGGAAGAGACACCTTACATAAGTGTTAGATCTTAACCCAAAAAGGAATAGAAAGTAAGTCCCAAAAGGGGAGTTGTCATGCTACCCTGTGGGCCAGTTACCCTCATTACTACCATGAATGAATCAGTCCATTCATGATAAGCAGTCCTGGATAAATGTCTAGAAAGAAAGAAAGAAGAAGATAATACTATAGCAGTGACTTTTCTAGGTGAGTATTGAATACTACTGCCATGACTGGATATGTCGATTTGAGTGTTGTGCCTGCCAGACCCCACATCACAACAAAAACACCATATAAAAGATAAAAGCATTAAATTTTCAAAATTTTCAAGATAAAATAAAAATCAATGGTCTAAAAAGTATCCTTTTTATTTTTGATATTTGTTCTGGCACTTAATGCATTAACTCTCATTTGACTTTAAAAAAAAAATTTAATTTGAAATTGCTCAAAGATTTTATTTTAAAATATAATTGCTGATGATGGTTGGAAAATATACTTGTTGAAACACTGGAATTAAAAAAGCAAAGCAGCAACAAAAATAGCTTTTAAAAGTTGTCAGTATGATATCTGAGCTACTTGAAAGCTATGTTAAACTGGATAAATAATTCTTGATAGAATATTACTTGAACTATACATTTATACTCTCATGAAATTTAAACATTGTACAAAATCTTTGACAACACCCATTTCATCTTCATATAATATTTGTAAAATTTTAAGTGTGTTAATTTCTGTCTAAATTTCTAAAACAAGTTGTTATTATTATACATGGATCTTTTTTTCCTAACGAGATTCCTCACCTTTCTCATTGTGTTAATCATTGTACTATCCACCTTTGCTTCTTGTGAATTTCTGAGATGAGGTTCTGCTATATTATATTATAGAAATCTTTATCACAACATTCCAGCTACTCTACCCATGACCCATGACCCATTAATAGCAAAGTCACCTTCATATGTCTGAAACTCTACCCACTTTGTGGAAGTAATCCCATCCAATCCAACCAGATGGTCAGCCTGGTCATGGTGTGTTTGCTCACCAAGGTACCCATGGAGGAAGCAATATCGGTAGTCAGGACAGACTGGCCTCAGACTAATCCCTAGGAGAATGGACCAGTATACCAATAGATAACTTGATGGAGATGCTGACTTTCTGTACACAAACACCACACTTTGGAATGGGATCAAAAATAAACAACAGGATGAAAGCTTAGCAATGGGCTCACCATTATCACCAGCAATGGCAAGCATATACATGAAATACTTCAAAGAAATGGCATTAAAATCAACATCACTAAAGCCAACCCTATAGCAGAGATATGTAGATGACACCTTCATACTTTGTTCAAGACATCTGTATACTGCAAAACAACATTCACCAGACTATACCTTCCGTCACCCATACAGTGTAAAGAAAGGGATTGTCTGTGGCTTACAACATTAAGCAAAAGTCATAAATAGCAACCCAGAGATCTGTGAACAAGAAATGGGCAGTATAAGCAGTACCCTACAAAGTAACAACTAGCCTGGATACATGGCAGCAGCTCTGACAAACTGGGATAGAAGGATTTGGTCTGCCTACCCTATGTGAAGGTATTATTGGAGAAAATAAAAAAGATCTGCGGCCCATTTAACATCAGGATGACCTTCAAAAGTGGTTTGACACTTTGCAGACTCTTACTCTGATTAAAACCTCCCATAGAGGAGGACCTGACTAAGGACTGTTTGTACACAATCCCATGCAGCTGTGGTAAGAAATATAAAAGAGAAACAGGCCACCTCCTTAAGATAAGACTGCAAGAACATTATAAAGCCATAACATGAGGTGAAATAGAAAAATCAGGCATAGCTGACCACATGTGTAGGGAAAAGAGAGATCACTGCCCCCTGTGGGATGAGGTTGAAATAATAGAGAATATCACTGGAAAATATGAAAACTTAAGGAATCAGCACATATGCTCCGCCAGCCAAACATAGAAATGAATACAATATGGGAATACAGAGTTGTAGAGAAAAGCAATAATAACAACAAAATTGCAATATGAGCTCTGGTAAAAATGGTTACTGAAATATTAAGTTTATAAATCCCTAAAATTCATACACTCATGTCCTTGATTGGCAACCAGTCTCCTGCAGAAAGAAATGACATCCTACTGCAAGAAAATCTTCTACATAGTCATGAATCAAAAGAGACATGATCACCCAAGCGTGTTGTATGTATGTATGTATGTTGCGCCATTCACCCTGGATCGGTTAAGTCCAAGGAATTCACCGTGTCCGGAACGAAGGCCGACCAAGCACGGCGATCCGTCGCCAATGCTGAAACGAGCGACAGCCATTCCCGATTCCAACGGCGGCGAATTCTTGAAACGGAGTGACAAGGGAGTTTGAACTTCACACGCGGTCCCCACACCTCGCATGCTATCCCAGTGGAGGGAGGAATATGCTCTTACTTGCCGCAGAATTTCCACAGACGCAGAGGCAGGAGTAACCAAGAGGCCGCCGCCGGATGCCGGTGCAGACGCCGAATGGTTTTGAATTCAGAGTTGACCTTCTCCTAGACCAGTTGCCATCCAAGGCTGTAGAACCCAGTCTGTCCTGCTATTTACCCATAGTTGGAGGGAGAAGAAGAGGATTCACACCTTTCCCATGCAGGTAAGTGAATGTAACGGACTCGACTGGAATTTGAACTCGGCTCTACGATTCCTCAGTCCGAGCCGTTATCCATTACTCCACCGTTACTCCTTGTCACATATAGGATTTAATTGTTGGAGATTTGCAACAGGACATGGTCGAGTAGATAAAATTGCAAATGAAAGTTATCCACTTCCCTGAAAGATTGTACAAATATCAGGGATAGCTGTAATTTAATTGGTTGTTGTCACCAGTATAGCTCTCAGTGTCGGTTCCTTCAAGCTTTGACCTTAGGGTTTTAGTTAATACCCAAGCAGTGGCATCATACATTAACACCACCGTTACAGTGGCTGAAGAGAATCTCCATTTGTGGTTGTCTGACAGATTTCCAGATTATGTCCATTTTATTCAAGGCAACCCAGGCTTTAGCGATGTGAACATCCTTTTTGCTTCCTAGGTATGGAATGGCTTTATTTACACTACTATAGTAGGAATAATAATATTTTAAATATATTTTAAAACTTTTATCAGAGAAAACATTATCAACCATTATTTATTTTCAACTAGTTTTCACAACTATTCCAACTGTCAGTCTACAGCCATTAATAGTAATATTATGTTGAATTTTTTATTGAAGCATTATCAATTATTATTAATTTTATCTAGAATTTCTTTCATATTAATTTTGTTTGTTTTTCATCAAAACTGTTTAGACCATCAGTAATAAAATTATCTTGAATTTTTACTAGTGAGGAACAAGCACAAAAGGAAGGTGCGTTGGAAGAAATACAAACAAAAAGAATACCAGGTGAAAGGAAAAAATAAATGTACATATATAGATAGAGACCAAAAGGATTGGGACGAAAGAAACAGCTACATGTAAAGGTTTGCTGGCTGGATATCAAGAGGCAATGAAAGATTGAAATGAATGGAAAGATGTAAACAAAAAATACAGTACATTAATTTTTTATAGAGAGATAGAGAAAAAGAAAAGGAACAGAGAGGATGCAATAGAAAATGAAAGTAATCCATATTTACATGATATTTAGATCAACAGGTGATAAACCTCGGAAAGGAGAAAGGAGATAAAATAAAACAGAGGTAGATGGTGAGGGAAGTGCAGAGATTCTATTTGATAATTTTAGTTATTAAAACTCATGGAATTTCCATGAGCTAGCAAGTGTCAAACTACAGTTCATGGGCTAAAATCTATCTGACCCAAAAATAATACGAAATATACTATTATTCTGAAATAATATTTTTTTATATTATTTTGAATATAATTACATAAAAAGGAATTGGAAAAAGTTAGGGAAATGAGAAGTGGAGAAAATTAATGGTGTGAAGAGGGAAATGCCACAAGTAAGAAAATCACCAAAAGATGAAAAGAAAACCAGGTGAAAGGAAAAATAAGTATACTTACATGTAGAAAAGGTTGTGACGGTTTAGATATGAATGAAGAAACAATCTCGCTGGCTGGATATCAAGAGACAATAAATAAAAAAGTGAAAAGCATGTAGGAATGGAAAGCATAAAAATTGCAATTTACTAAAATGCTTTATGGAGAGATAGAGTAAAGGAAAGATGAAAGACATGCTACAGTAGAAAATATTTATATAATCTTTATTCCTTTTTTTTGCATTAGAATCTAATCTATTTTTGTATAAAAGATTAAAACATGGGAAAGCATTGAAAATTAAATGGGATGAGGTACGGAATAAAAAAGTAATATATATATATTAAGATTAAAGTTTATAACTGATAATCTTAGTTGTATCGGAAGTAATAAGGGTTAGAATGAGAAGATACAGGTAAAGGGTGAGAGAAGAAAAGAAGCAAGAGATAAGGGTGAGAGATGAGAAGAGAAATGAGATTTGACTTACCAGACTTCTACCACTTTCTAGCAAACTACTAGAGGCCCTAATCAATTCTGAATTGGTTAAGTATCTCATATTGCAGGGACTTCTTTCAGACAAGCAATATGGCTTTCACTTCTCTAGCTTCTGCTGATGTTTTAACAATTATTGCTGAAAGAGTTTTCAAGCTTTTGATAAGAATGTTGAAGTTCAGGCTTTTGCTTTGGATATCTTGAAAGCATTCGACAAGATTTGGCATAACAATCTTCAAAAGTTGAAAGGTTATGATATTTCTGGAAAAAAGTTTTGAACTGATTCAGTTTTTCTCATCAAATTGTGAAATGAAAGTTGTCCTGAATGGCCTCACTTTTAGATATTTTTGTACTAATGCAAGTGTCCATCAGGACTCTATCCTTGGACCTATTTTGTTCATAAATTTTCATCAGTAGCTTTCTTGATGGCATCAGTTCTCAAGTTGGAATCTATGCTGATAATAGTCTCCATAGTAAATCTAACCAGTTCAATGAGAGGTCAAATTGACAGCTGATCTAAAAAATGACCAACAATCTGATGTTAATTGGGGCAGGGAATTGCTTGTTTATTTTAATGCCTCCAAAATGAAACTTCTCTTCATTAATCATCTGTGAGACTGCTTCCCATCTCCCATCAGCATGACTGATTCATCCATGCTTTGACTATTGATGCCACATATGGTCTACTGCTCCTGCTATATATTTAAAGATTCTTGATAAAATCCAAAGAAGACTCTGCAATGTTATTGGTCCTGACCTGGCATCTTGGCTTCTGTCAGTTTACCATCACCATAATATAGGTTCCCTGTGCCTTTTCATGGTAATTGTTTGGATGAACTCTCTGCTACGGTATCTAGACTTTATGAATTTAAGTGCTGCAAAATATTGGCAAATGCTCTCATCATTTTACAGTTGAATTGGTTAGATGCAACCGTAAGTTCTATGTAAACAGTTTCTTTTCTCACACTTCTCACTTGTGGAACTCTTTTCCAGCTACATGTTTCTTAGCCAACTTTGATCTTCAAATATTTAAATGCAATGTCAATCATTATCTACTGTTTTCTTGATTACTCTTCTATTGCACTTGCTCTTCAAGTTTTACCTACTTTCTTATTCTTTCATGCCCAGTAACCCCTTGTGTTTTAGTGACTTTTCTGCCTTGCCTGATGTGAAATGATTTTAAAAAAAAGATGATTTTAGTTGTATTGCAAGGAATAAGGGAAATAATGAGAAAATACAAACAAAGAGTGAGAGAAAAGGCATGATGGATGATTTTAATTGTAATGCTAAAGATAAGGGAGAGAATGAGAAGATAAATGGAAAGGGTGAGAGAAGAGGCATGAGATAAAGGATGATTTTATTTGTTAGGGATAAGGAAAAGAATAAGAAGATACAGTCAAATGTCAAGAGAAGAGACATGAGATAATGGATAATTGTTGTATTGGTAGGGATAAGGAAGAGAATGAGAAGAGACAGACAAAGAGTGTGTGAAAAAAGAGGCATGAGAAAAAGAGGGATTTTAGTCGTATTGGTAGGGATAAAGTAAGAATGAGAAAATACAGGCAAGTGTTAGAAGTGGCATGAGATGAAGGATGATTTTAATTGTATTGGTAGGGATAAGGGAGAGAATGACAAGATACAGACTAAATGTGAGAGAAGAGGCATGAGATAAAGGATGATTGTAGTTATATTGGTAGGGATAAGGGAGAGAATGGGAAGATACAGGTTATGGGTGAGAGAAGAGCAGAGGCATGAGATAATGGATAATCTTAGTTGTATTGGAAAGGATAAGGGAGAGAATGAGAAGATACAGGCAAAGGATAGGAGAAGAAAAGAAGCATGAGATAAGAGATACTTTGTTAAAATGCAAAGAATTTCTACCCATTGGTGACAATGAATGTGTGGTTTCTTTTTTCTTTTTTTGCAAAGGTTAAATTCTGCCTTGAATATGAGTGGGATGCTGAGTAAGAAACCTGTTTTATTATTCAAGGTCATAACCTGTAGGTCTAACCTGCCCACTCTGATATTTTATCCAGTTCATAGCCAATTTTTTTTGAGAGTTCATTGTCAGGAGACAGAATGCAAACAGGAGAAGGAAGCCGAAATCGGCCCCAAGGCTAAGATCAAAGTGTAGTATCTGTTCGCAGATTGCTCACTGAATGATCGCCTATGGGGCCGGGATTCCTTCTCCGATACGGGCCGGCGGCAGGGATTCGTCCCTGCGCTGGTGGTATCGTGGCTATGTCTGACTAGCTATGACCAGCTCTGACCAGCTCTGACCAGCTTGGACAAGCTATGACCAGCTAAGACCAGCCAAGACCAGCTATGACTAGCTAAAGCCAAAGCACTGCGACCCGGGTGAAAACTCGGGTCCATTCCCCCTCCCCTTCCCACGTTAAACTCGACCTTGTGTCACAACCTGGCCATGTGGGAGGTCAAGTAAATCCCAAGGCTAAGATCAAAGTGTAGTATCTGTTCGCAGATTGCTCACTGAATGATCGCCTATGGGGCCGGGATTCCTTCTCCGATACGGGCCGGCGGCAGGGATTCGTCCCTGCGCTGGTGGTATCGTGGCTATGTCTGACTAGCTATGACCAGCTCTGACCAGCTTGGACAAGCTATGACCAGCTAAGACCAGCCAAGACCAGCTATGACTAGCTAAAGCCAAAGCACTGCGACCCGGGTGAAAACTCGGGTCCATTCCCCCTCCCTTCCCACGTTAAACTCCGACCTTGTGTCACAACCTGGCCATGTGGGAGGTCAAGTAAATCCCAAGGCTAAGATCAAAGTGTAGTATCTGTTCGCGGATTGCTCTCTGAATGATCGCCTATGGGGCCGGGATTCCTTCTCCGATACGGGCCGGCGGCGGGGATTCGTCCCTGCGCTGGTAGTATCGTGGCTACGTCTGACTAGCTAAGACCAGCTCTGACCAGCTTGGACAAGCTATGACCAGCTAAGACCAGCCAAGACCAGCTATGACTAGCTAAAGCCAAAGCACTGCGACCCGGGTGAAAACTCGGGTCCATTCCCCCTCCCTTCCCACGTTAAACTCCGACCTTGTGTCACAACCTGGCCATGTGGGAGGTCAAGTAAATCCCAAGGCTAAGATCAAAGTGTAGTATCTGTTCGCAGATTACTCTCTGAATGATCGCCTATGGGGCCGGGATTCCTTCTCCGATACAGGCCGGCGGCAGGGATTCGTCCCTGCGCTGGTAGTATCGTGGCTAAGTCTGACTAGCTATGACCAGCTTGGACAAGCTATGACCAGCTAAGACCAGCCAAGACCAGCTATGACTAGCTAAAGCCAAAGCACTGCGACCCGGGTGAAAACTCGGGTCCATTCCCCCTCCCTCCCCACGTTAAACTCCGACCTTGTGTCACAACCTGGCCCTGTGGGAGGTCAAGTAAATCCCAAGGCTAAGATCAAAGTGTAGTATCTGTTCGCGGATTGCTCGCTGAATGATCGCCTATGGGGCCGGGATTCCTTCTCCGATACAGGCCGGCGGCAGGGATTGGTCCCTGCGCTGGTAGTATCGTGGCTACGTCTGACTAGCTATGACCAGCTCTGACCAGCTTGGACAAGCTATGACCAGCCAAGACCAGCTATGACTAGCTAAAGCCAAAGCACTGCGACCCGGGTGAAAACTCGGGTCCATTCCCCCTCCCTTCCCACGTTAAACTCCGACCTTGTGTCACAACCTGGCCATGTGGGAGGTCAAGTAAATCCCAAGGCTAAGATCAAAGTGTAGTATCTGTTCGCAGAATACTCACTGAATGATCGCCTATGGGGCCGGGATTCCTTCTCCGATACAGGCCGGCGGCGGGGATTGGTCCCTGCGCTGGTAGTATCGTGGCTACGTCTGACTAGCTCTGACCAGCTTGGACAAGCTATGACCAGCTAAGACCAGCCAAGACCAGCTATGACTAGCTAAAGCCAAAGCACTGCGACCCGGGTGAAAACTCGGGTCCATTCCCCCTCCCTTCCCACGTTAAACTCGACCTTGTGTCACAACCTGGCCATGTGGGAGGTCAAGTAAATCCCAAGGCTAAGATCAAAGTGTAGTATCTGTTCGCAGATTACTCGCTGAATGATCGCCTATGGGGCCGGGATTCCTTCTCCGATACAGGCCGGCGGCGGGGATTGGTCCCTGCGCTGGTAGTATCGTGGCTACGTCTGACTAGCTAAGACCAGCTCTGACAAGCTATGACCAGCTAAGACGAGCCAAAGACCAGCTATGACTAGCTAAAGCCAAAGCACTGCGACCCGGGTGAAAACTCGGGTCCATTCCCCCTCCCCTTCCCACGTTAAACTCGACCTTGTGTCACAACCTGGCCATGTGGGAGGTCAAGTAAATCCCAAGGCTAAGATCAAAGTGTAGTATCTGTTCGCAGATTACTCTCTGAATGATCGCCTATGGGGCCGGGATTCCTTCTCCGATACAGGCCGGCGGCAGGGATTCGTCCCTGCGCTGGTAGTATCATGGCTACGTCTGACTAGCTAAGACCAGCTCTGACCAGCTTGGACAAGCTATGACCAGCCAAAGACCAGCTATGACTAGCTAAAGCCAAAGCACTGCGACCCGGGTGAAAACTCGGGTCCATTCCCCCTCCCTCCCCACGTTAAACTCCGACCTTGTGTCACAACCTGGCCATGTGGGAGGTCAAGTAAATCCCAAGGCTAAGATCAAAGTGTAGTATCTGTTCGCAGATTACTCTCTGAATGATCGCCTATGGGGCCGGGATTCCTTCTCCGATACAGGCCGGCGGCAGGGATTCGTCCCTGCGCTGGTGGTATCGTGGCTATGTCTGACTAGCTATGACCAGCTCTGACCAGCTTGGACAAGCTATGACCAGCTAAGACCAGCCAAGACCAGCTATGACTAGCTAAAGCCAAAGCACTGCGACCCGGGTGAAAACTCGGGTCCATTCCCCCTCCCTTCCCACGTTAAACTCCGACCTTGTGTCACAACCTGGCCATGTGGGAGGTCAAGTAAATCCCAAGGCTAAGATCAAAGTGTAGTATCTGTTCGCGGATTGCTCGCTGAATGATCGCCTATGGGGCCGGGATTCCTTCTCCGATACAGGCCGGCGGCAGGGATTGGTCCCTGCGCTGGTAGTATCGTGGCTACGTCTGACTAGCTATGACCAGCTCTGACCAGCTTGGACAAGCTATGACCAGCCAAGACCAGCTATGACTAGCTAAAGCCAAAGCACTGCGACCCGGGTGAAAACTCGGGTCCATTCCCCCTCCCTTCCCACGTTAAACTCCGACCTTGTGTCACAACCTGGCCATGTGGGAGGTCAAGTAAATCCCAAGGCTAAGATCAAAGTGTAGTATCTGTTCGCAGAATACTCACTGAATGATCGCCTATGGGGCCGGGATTCCTTCTCCGATACAGGCCGGCGGCGGGGATTGGTCCCTGCGCTGGTAGTATCGTGGCTACGTCTGACTAGCTCTGACCAGCTTGGACAAGCTATGACCAGCTAAGACCAGCCAAGACCAGCTATGACTAGCTAAAGCCAAAGCACTGCGACCCGGGTGAAAACTCGGGTCCATTCCCCCTCCCTTCCCACGTTAAACTCGACCTTGTGTCACAACCTGGCCATGTGGGAGGTCAAGTAAATCCCAAGGCTAAGATCAAAGTGTAGTATCTGTTCGCAGATTACTCGCTGAATGATCGCCTATGGGGCCGGGATTCCTTCTCCGATACAGGCCGGCGGCGGGGATTGGTCCCTGCGCTGGTAGTATCGTGGCTACGTCTGACTAGCTAAGACCAGCTCTGACAAGCTATGACCAGCTAAGACGAGCCAAAGACCAGCTATGACTAGCTAAAGCCAAAGCACTGCGACCCGGGTGAAAACTCGGGTCCATTCCCCCTCCCCTTCCCACGTTAAACTCGACCTTGTGTCACAACCTGGCCATGTGGGAGGTCAAGTAAATCCCAAGGCTAAGATCAAAGTGTAGTATCTGTTCGCAGATTACTCTCTGAATGATCGCCTATGGGGCCGGGATTCCTTCTCCGATACAGGCCGGCGGCAGGGATTCGTCCCTGCGCTGGTAGTATCATGGCTACGTCTGACTAGCTAAGACCAGCTCTGACCAGCTTGGACAAGCTATGACCAGCCAAAGACCAGCTATGACTAGCTAAAGCCAAAGCACTGCGACCCGGGTGAAAACTCGGGTCCATTCCCCCTCCCTCCCCACGTTAAACTCCGACCTTGTGTCACAACCTGGCCATGTGGGAGGTCAAGTAAATCCCAAGGCTAAGATCAAAGTGTAGTATCTGTTCGCAGATTACTCTCTGAATGATCGCCTATGGGGCCGGGATTCCTTCTCCGATACAGGCCGGCGGCAGGGATTCGTCCCTGCGCTGGTAGTATCGTGGCTAAGTCTGACTAGCTATGACCAGCTCTGACCAGCTTGGACAAGCTATGACCAGCTAAGACCAGCCAAGACCAGCTATGACTAGCTAAAGCCAAAGCACTGCGACCCGGGTGAAAGCTCGGGTCCATTCCCCCTCCCTTCCCACGTTAAACTCCGACCTTGTGTCACAACCTGGCCATGTGGGAGGTCAAGTAAATCCCAAGGCTAAGATCAAAGTGTAGTATCTGTTCGCAGATTACTCTCTGAATGATCGCCTATGGGGCCGGGATTCCTTCTCCGATACGGGCCGGCGGCAGGGATTCGTCCCTGCGCTGGTGGTATCGTGGCTACGTCTGACTAGCTATGACCAGCTCTGACCAGCTTGGACAAGCTATGACCAGCTAAGACCAGCCAAGACCAGCTATGACTAGCTAAAGCCAAAGCACTGCGACCCGGGTGAAAACTCGGGTCCATTCCCCCTCCCTTCCCACGTTAAACTCCGACCTTGTGTCACAACCTGGCCATGTGGGAGGTCAAGTAAATCCCAAGGCTAAGATCAAAGTGTAGTATCTGTTCGCGGATTACTCGCTGAATGATCGCCTATGGGGCCGGGATTCCTTCTCCGATACAGGCCGGCGGCAGGGATTCGTCCCTGCGCTGGTAGTATCGTGGCTACGTCTGACTAGCTATGACCAGCTTGGACAAGCTATGACCAGCTAAGACCAGCCAAAGACCAGCTATGACTAGCTAAAGCCAAAGCACTGCGACCCGGGTGAAAACTCGGGTCCATTCCCCCTCCCACGTTAAACTCGACCTTGTGTCACAACCTGGCCATGTGGGAGGTCAAGTAAATCCCAAGGCTAAGATCAAAGTGTAGTATCTGTTCGCAGATTACTCTCTGAATGATCGCCTATGGGGCCGGGATTCCTTCTCCGATACGGGCCGGCGGCGGGGATTCGTCCCTGCGCTGGTAGTATCGTGGCTACGTCTGACTAGCTAAGACCAGCTCTGACCAGCTTGGACAAGCTATGACCAGCTAAGACCAGCCAAAGACCAGCTATGACTAGCTAAAGCCAAAGCACTGCGACCCGGGTGAAAACTCGGGTCCATTCCCCCTCCCCTTCCCACGTTAAACTCGACCTTGTGTCACAACCTGGCCATGTGGGAGGTCAAGTAAATCCCAAGGCTAAGATCAAAGTGTAGTATCTGTTCGCAGATTACTCTCTGAATGATCGCCTATGGGGCCGGGATTCCTTCTCCGATACAGGCCGGCGGCAGGGATTCGTCCCTGCGCTGGTAGTATCGTGGCTAAGTCTGACTAGCTATGACCAGCTTGGACAAGCTATGACCAGCTAAGACCAGCCAAGACCAGCTATGACTAGCTAAAGCCAAAGCACTGCGACCTGGGTGAAAACTCGGGTCCATTCCCCCTCCCTTCCCACGTTAAACCCCGACCTTGTGTCACAACCTGGCCATGTGGGAGGTCAAGTAAATCCCAAGGCTAAGATCAAAGTGTAGTATCTGTTCGCAGATTACTCTCTGAATGATCGCCTATGGGGCCGGGATTCCTTCTCCGATACAGGCCGGCGGCAGGGATTCGTCCCTGCGCTGGTAGTATGGTGGCTAAGTCTGACTAGCTATGACCAGCTTGGACAAGCTATGACCAGCTAAGACCAGCCAAAGACCAGCTATGACTAGCTAAAGCCAAAGCACTGCGACCCGGGTGAAAACTCGGGTCCATTCCCCCTCCCCTTCCCACGTTAAACTCGACCTTGTGTCACAACCTGGCCATGTGGGAGGTCAAGTAAATCCCAAGGCTAAGATCAAAGTGTAGTATCTGTTCGCAGATTACTCTCTGAATGATCGCCTATGGGGCCGGGATTCCTTCTCCGATACAGGCCGGCGGCAGGGATTCGTCCCTGCGCTGGTAGTATCGTGGCTAAGTCTGACTAGCTATGACCAGCTTGGACAAGCTATGACCAGCTAAGACCAGCCAAGACCAGCTATGACTAGCTAAAGCCAAAGCACTGCGACCTGGGTGAAAACTCGGGTCCATTCCCCCTCCCTTCCCACGTTAAACCCCGACCTTGTGTCACAACCTGGCCATGTGGGAGGTCAAGTAAATCCCAAGGCTAAGATCAAAGTGTAGTATCTGTTCGCAGATTACTCTCTGAATGATCGCCTATGGGGCCGGGATTCCTTCTCCGATACAGGCCGGCGGCAGGGATTCGTCCCTGCGCTGGTAGTATCGTGGCTAAGTCTGACTAGCTATGACCAGCTTGGACAAGCTATGACCAGCTAAGACCAGCCAAAGACCAGCTATGACTAGCTAAAGCCAAAGCACTGCGACCCGGGTGAAAACTCGGGTCCATTCCCCCTCCCCTTCCCACGTTAAACTCGACCTTGTGTCACAACCTGGCCATGTGGGAGGTCAAGTAAATCCCAAGGCTAAGATCAAAGTGTAGTATCTGTTCGCAGATTACTCTCTGAATGATCGCCTATGGGGCCGGGATTCCTTCTCCGATACGGGCCGGCGGCAGGGATTCGTCCCTGCGCTGGTAGTATCGTGGCTAAGTCTGACTAGCTATGACCAGCTTGGACAAGCTATGACCAGCTAAGACCAGCCAAGACCAGCTATGACTAGCTAAAGCCAAAGCACTGCGACCCGGGTGAAAACTCGGGTCCATTCCCCCTCCCTCCCCACGTTAAACTCCGACCTTGTGTCACAACCTGGCCCTGTGGGAGGTCAAGTAAATCCCAAGGCTAAGATCAAAGTGTAGTATCTGTTCGCAGATTACTCTCTGAATGATCGCCTATGGGGCCGGGATTCCTTCTCCGATACGGGCCGGCGGCAGGGATTCGTCCCTGCGCTGGTGGTATCGTGGCTACGTCTGACTAGCTATGACCAGCTCTGACCAGCTTGGACAAGCTATGACCAGCTAAGACCAGCCAAGACCAGCTATGACTAGCTAAAGCCAAAGCACTGCGACCCGGGTGAAAACTCGGGTCCATTCCCCCTCCCTTCCCACGTTAAACTCCGACCTTGTGTCACAACCTGGCCATGTGGGAGGTCAAGTAAATCCCAAGGCTAAGATCAAAGTGTAGTATCTGTTCGCGGATTACTCGCTGAATGATCGCCTATGGGGCCGGGATTCCTTCTCCGATACAGGCCGGCGGCAGGGATTCGTCCCTGCGCTGGTAGTATCGTGGCTACGTCTGACTAGCTATGACCAGCTTGGACAAGCTATGACCAGCTAAGACCAGCCAAAGACCAGCTATGACTAGCTAAAGCCAAAGCACTGCGACCCGGGTGAAAACTCGGGTCCATTCCCCCTCCCCTTCCCACGTTAAACTCGACCTTGTGTCACAACCTGGCCCTGTGGGAGGTCAAGTAAATCCCAAGGCTAAGATCAAAGTGTAGTATCTGTTCGCGGATTACTCGCTGAATGATCGCCTATGGGGCCGGGATTCCTTCTCCGATACAGGCCGGCGGCAGGGATTCGTCCCTGCGCTGGTAGTATCGTGGCTAAGTCTGACTAGCTATGACCAGCTTGGACAAGCTATGACCAGCTAAGACCAGCCAAGACCAGCTATGACTAGCTAAAGCCAAAGCACTGCGACCTGGGTGAAAACTCGGGTCCATTCCCCCTCCCTTCCCACGTTAAACCCCGACCTTGTGTCACAACCTGGCCATGTGGGAGGTCAAGTAAATCCCAAGGCTAAGATCAAAGTGTAGTATCTGTTCGCAGATTACTCTCTGAATGATCGCCTATGGGGCCGGGATTCCTTCTCCGATACAGGCCGGCGGCAGGGATTCGTCCCTGCGCTGGTAGTATCGTGGCTAAGTCTGACTAGCTATGACCAGCTTGGACAAGCTATGACCAGCTAAGACCAGCCAAGACCAGCTATGACTAGCTAAAGCCAAAGCACTGCGACCCGGGTGAAAACTCGGGTCCATTCCCCCTCCCTCCCCACGTTAAACTCCGACCTTGTGTCACAACCTGGCCCTGTGGGAGGTCAAGTAAATCCCAAGGCTAAGATCAAAGTGTAGTATCTGTTCGCAGATTACTCTCTGAATGATCGCCTATGGGGCCGGGATTCCTTCTCCGATACGGGCCGGCGGCAGGGATTCGTCCCTGCGCTGGTGGTATCGTGGCTACGTCTGACTAGCTATGACCAGCTCTGACCAGCTTGGACAAGCTATGACCAGCTAAGACCAGCCAAGACCAGCTATGACTAGCTAAAGCCAAAGCACTGCGACCCGGGTGAAAACTCGGGTCCATTCCCCCTCCCTTCCCACGTTAAACTCCGACCTTGTGTCACAACCTGGCCATGTGGGAGGTCAAGTAAATCCCAAGGCTAAGATCAAAGTGTAGTATCTGTTCGCGGATTACTCGCTGAATGATCGCCTATGGGGCCGGGATTCCTTCTCCGATACAGGCCGGCGGCAGGGATTCGTCCCTGCGCTGGTAGTATCGTGGCTACGTCTGACTAGCTATGACCAGCTTGGACAAGCTATGACCAGCTAAGACCAGCCAAAGACCAGCTATGACTAGCTAAAGCCAAAGCACTGCGACCCGGGTGAAAACTCGGGTCCATTCCCCCTCCCCTTCCCACGTTAAACTCGACCTTGTGTCACAACCTGGCCATGTGGGAGGTCAAGTAAATCCCAAGGCTAAGATCAAAGTGTAGTATCTGTTCGCAGATTACTCTCTGAATGATCGCCTATGGGGCCGGGATTCCTTCTCCGATACAGGCCGGCGGCAGGGATTCGTCCCTGCGCTGGTAGTATCGTGGCTAAGTCTGACTAGCTATGACCAGCTTGGACAAGCTATGACCAGCTAAGACCAGCCAAGACCAGCTATGACTAGCTAAAGCCAAAGCACTGCGACCTGGGTGAAAACTCGGGTCCATTCCCCCTCCCTTCCCACGTTAAACCCCGACCTTGTGTCACAACCTGGCCATGTGGGAGGTCAAGTAAATCCCAAGGCTAAGATCAAAGTGTAGTATCTGTTCGCAGATTACTCTCTGAATGATCGCCTATGGGGCCGGGATTCCTTCTCCGATACAGGCCGGCGGCAGGGATTCGTCCCTGCGCTGGTAGTATCGTGGCTAAGTCTGACTAGCTATGACCAGCTTGGACAAGCTATGACCAGCTAAGACCAGCCAAAGACCAGCTATGACTAGCTAAAGCCAAAGCACTGCGACCCGGGTGAAAACTCGGGTCCATTCCCCCTCCCCTTCCCACGTTAAACTCGACCTTGTGTCACAACCTGGCCATGTGGGAGGTCAAGTAAATCCCAAGGCTAAGATCAAAGTGTAGTATCTGTTCGCAGATTACTCTCTGAATGATCGCCTATGGGGCCGGGATTCCTTCTCCGATACAGGCCGGCGGCAGGGATTCGTCCCTGCGCTGGTAGTATCGTGGCTAAGTCTGACTAGCTATGACCAGCTTGGACAAGCTATGACCAGCTAAGACCAGCCAAGACCAGCTATGACTAGCTAAAGCCAAAGCACTGCGACCTGGGTGAAAACTCGGGTCCATTCCCCCTCCCTTCCCACGTTAAACCCCGACCTTGTGTCACAACCTGGCCATGTGGGAGGTCAAGTAAATCCCAAGGCTAAGATCAAAGTGTAGTATCTGTTCGCAGATTACTCTCTGAATGATCGCCTATGGGGCCGGGATTCCTTCTCCGATACAGGCCGGCGGCAGGGATTCGTCCCTGCGCTGGTAGTATCGTGGCTAAGTCTGACTAGCTATGACCAGCTTGGACAAGCTATGACCAGCTAAGACCAGCCAAGACCAGCTATGACTAGCTAAAGCCAAAGCACTGCGACCTGGGTGAAAACTCGGGTCCATTCCCCCTCCCTTCCCACGTTAAACCCCGACCTTGTGTCACAACCTGGCCATGTGGGAGGTCAAGTAAATCCCAAGGCTAAGATCAAAGTGTAGTATCTGTTCGCGGATTACTCACTGAATGATCGCCTATGGGGCCGGGATTCCTTCTCCGATACGGGCCGGCGGCAGGGATTCGTCCCTGCGCTGGTAGTATCGTGGCTAAGTCTGACTAGCTATGACCAGCTTGGACAAGCTATGACCAGCTAAGACCAGCCAAGACCAGCTATGACTAGCTAAAGCCAAAGCACTGCGACCCGGGTGAAAACTCGGGTCCATTCCCCCTCCCTTCCCACGTTAAACTCCGACCTTGTGTCACAACCTGACCGTGTGGGAGGTCAAGTAAATCCCGTGTAGTATCTGTTCGCGGATTACTCACTGAATGATCGCCTATGGGGCCGGGATTCCTTCTCCGATACGGGCCGGCGGCAGGGATTCGTCCCTGCGCTGGTAGTATCGTGGCTAAGTCTGACTAGCTATGACCAGCTTGGACAAGCTATGACCAGCCAAGACCAGCTATGACTAGCTAAAGCCAAAGCACTGCGACCCGGGTGAAAGCTCGGGTCCATTCCCCCTCCCTTCCCACGTTAAACTCCGACCTTGTGTCACAACCTGGCCTTGTGGGAGGTCAAGTAAATCCCAAGGCTAAGATCAAAGTGTAGTATCTGTTCGCAGATTACTCTCTGAATGATCGCCTATGGGGCCGGGATTCCTTCTCCGATACAGGCCGGCGGCAGGGATTCGTCCCTGCGCTGGTAGTATCGTGGCTAAGTCTGACTAGCTATGACCAGCTTGGACAAGCTATGACCAGCTAAGACCAGCCAAGACCAGCTATGACTAGCTAAAGCCAAAGCACTGCGACCCGGGTGAAAACTCGGGTCCATTCCCCCTCCCTCCCCACGTTAAACTCCGACCTTGTGTCACAACCTGGCCCTGTGGGAGGTCAAGTAAATCCCAAGGCTAAGATCAAAGTGTAGTATCTGTTCGCGGATTACTCGCTGAATGATCGCCTATGGGGCCGGGATTCCTTCTCCGATACAGGCCGGCGGCAGGGATTCGTCCCTGCGCTGGTAGTATCGTGGCTATGTCTGACTAGCTCTGACCAGCTTGGACAAGCTATGACCAGCTAAGACCAGCCAAGACCAGCTATGACTAGCTAAAGCCAAAGCACTGCGACCCGGGTGAAAACTCGGGTCCATTCCCCCTCCCTTCCCACGTTAAACTCCGACCTTGTGTCACAACCTGGCCATGTGGGAGGTCAAGTAAATCCCAAGGCTAAGATCAAAGTGTAGTATCTGTTCGCGGATTACTCGCTGAATGATCGCCTATGGGGCCGGGATTCCTTCTCCGATACAGGCCGGCGGCAGGGATTCGTCCCTGCGCTGGTAGTATCGTGGCTATGTCTGACTAGCTCTGACCAGCTTGGACAAGCTATGACCAGCTAAGACCAGCCAAGACCAGCTATGACTAGCTAAAGCCAAAGCACTGCGACCCGGGTGAAAACTCGGGTCCATTCCCCCTCCCTCCCCACGTTAAACTCCGACCTTGTGTCACAACCTGGCCCTGTGGGAGGTCAAGTAAATCCCAAGGCTAAGATCAAAGTGTAGTATCTGTTCGCGGATTACTCGCTGAATGATCGCCTATGGGGCCGGGATTCCTTCTCCGATACAGGCCGGCGGCAGGGATTCGTCCCTGCGCTGGTAGTATCGTGGCTATGTCTGACTAGCTATGACCAGCTCTGACCAGCTTGGACAAGCTATGACCAGCCAAGACCAGCTATGACTAGCTAAAGCCAAAGCACTGCGACTCGGGTGAAAACTCGGGTCCATTCCCCCTCCCTTCCCACGTTAAACTCCGACCTTGTGTCACAACCTGGCCATGTGGGAGGTCAAGTAAATCCCAAGGCTAAGATCAAAGTGTAGTATCTGTTCGCGGATTGCTCACTGAATGATCGCCTATGGGGCCGGGATTCCTTCTCCGATACAGGCCGGCGGCAGGGATTCGTCCCTGCGCTGGTAGTATCGCAGCTAAGACTAGCTATGACCAGCTAAAGACCAGCTTAGACAAGCTAAGACCAGCTAAAGCCAAAGCACTGCGGCCCGGGTGAAAACTCGGGTCCATTCCCCCTCCCTTCCCACATTAAACCCTGACCTTGTGTCACAACCTGACCCTGTGGGAGGTCAAGTAAATCAACAGGCCGGTGGCAGGGATTCGTCCCTGCGCTGGTAGTATCGCAGCTAAGACTAGCTATGACCAGCTAAAGACCAGCTTGGACAAGCTAAGACCAGCTAAAGCCAAAGCACTGCGGCCCGGGTGAAAACTCGGGTCCATTCCCCCTCCCTTCCCACATTAAACCCTGACCTTGTGTCACAACCTGGCCCTGTGGGAGGTCAAGTAAATCCTGAGAGTTCATTGTCAGTTTACAGCTATTTTTTTTTGTCCTTTTCTTGCTCTTTTACAATATCTTGTTCCCGAAATACAAACAAACATTTTCTGACAATTTGAAACCAAGAAAAATAACATCCCAATCTTAGAACAAACAACTTTTAATCACAAACCCATGTTTTCTTATAAACTAACTTTAGTCTTGCATAATCCAAGGCTATTTCTTTAAGCTTTCAGAGTAAGAACTGCTCCCTCTAAAAATAAAAGTAAAGATAATATTGTAGATAATCTGGATATGACAGACAGAAAGTTCAAACAAAATGTCCATGTAAGTTAAATTACCCATCATTACCTGGACATTATCTACACTGCTTCTTAGATATCAACCATTATTAATTTTTGTATTTCTTTCATTCCTAAATTTTTTATGGTTGGAAACATGTGAAGAATGCAACAGAAATAAACAAAAAAACACAAATCAAAATTAATAATGATTGGCAATGCTTCATTAATAAAAATTTATTTAAAAATTAAAGGTAATACAATTGCTTGTGAGATATGTTTATATTATCCCTTTTATTTTTAATATCTATAAAAATTAAATTGAAACAGGCAATGATGAGAGACTGAATTTCCGAGATGAGGTGTTAAAATTTTTTGATTATTTACATTGGTATGAGAACAATCTGCTCCCATAGATTAAATAAATGGTTCAGTTTGAAATTCTTAGAAGGTTACTATTATAAAGGGAAGGTTATTGAATAGAATAATCACACAAAGGTTGGTAATAAATGATAATAGGACAAGAACAACACATATAAGATTCACCAGCTGTGCGTAGAAGTAGTAGTCAACTCCTAGAAGTGAGTCAAGTGAATTCCACAATGAATCTCCAATTGCAGACCAACATACAGTATTTACTATTTTATGTGAATGGGGACATCATTATCATCCGTCAGTATGCTACAACAGTTACCCAGATCAGCAGACATCTGAAAAAGATTGAAGAGCCAAACAAACTAAACATTGTGACAAAGATGAAGACATTAGTCTGACTGCAAATAATGTCAATAAGAGAAACTTTTTTTTATCATTGGTTCTTGATGATTAAAGCTTAGCATATATTCCTTTTTTCATTGAGTCTATAGTAATTTTCAAAAGTAGAACACACAGTTACAACTGTCATAGTCTTCAATTTCTATGAAAAATTTACTGAAAGAAAACCTAGTTTTAAATATTTTTCTATTACATATAAATAAATAAAACCAACTCTTTTATTTATTTTATATTTTTCTGCTTTTATATTAAGCAAAGTTTTATATTTGAGCTAAATCAACACCAGAATACTTCAAATTACCTTGATTTGTTTCAATTTTGAAAGAAATCTTTTGATTGGTCATACCTGCAATGTGAAGTCAACCAATAGCTTTGAATTATCCCTTCTCAAAGGCCAAAAGGAAACTCCCTGAAGAACCACAATTGATGAATACAACTTAGTCATTTGCATTTATAGTGGAATTTAATGACCCAAATATGTGGACAAAATAAGTAATAAGGGATTTTATTAATGATTCAATTCTCATTTGAATACTATCTATAATATTTGTATTATTTCTCATTTTGTAATATTAATTTAAGTTCCATTTCATATCCCATTATTATTATTATTATTAATAATATTATTTTTCATACAGTTAGGTGTGGATTGACTTTGAGGTTGTAAACATTATTTTTATCATCATTTTCATCTAATAGATTCTGGATTTTATAGATTATATTTTTATTTGGAACACATGGCTAAGTTCTGAAAATCAAACACTGGTGGAAAAATATCTGTGGACGAGGAAAATTACAGCTACCACTATCATGAGAAAAACGCCAATGAAATAAAAACATATTGGTGATGTGTAGTGCCATCTTGCAACACTGTTAATCTGTCATTGCATTTTAAATAAAAATGAACTTTTAATGTTTTTTTTTTAATTTTATTCCTTTTTTTTTAATTTTATGATTACTACCTATGCTTTTTCCAAAATTTATGGTACTTGCCTTTAAAAGCTTCAAAAAATTATCAGAGATATGCAGGTATCCAGGGACAAATTTGTCTAGGGATGCAAATGTCCAGGGATGCAAGTGTCTGGTATACAACTGTCAGAGTACCAATCTTAATTGTATTGTATTGGATGGGATAAGAGAGAGATTGAGAAGAAAAGATGCATAATTCTAGTTGCATTAAAATGGATTTGGGAGTAATTAAGAAAATACAGGTAAAAGGTAAAAGAATACCAGATGCATGAGTACACTTATGAAATTTCTACCTGTCCAACTCGTAACTTATTAATGTTACCAACATAAATACTAGACTGATCATCGATAGAAAAGTATCATAGTAATATATGCAAGTAAGTAGAATAATAGCATAGGAGAAATTTAGGTTTCTCATACAGGAAATGTAAATGATTCCAACTCGGATTTACTTGGGAGCAGACAGATGAGAAACACTCATCCTAGGTAGGAAAAGTATTATAGACATATATGTATGTGTGTGTGTGTATAGGGAAAAGGTTATAATTGTTCAAACAAGAGAAAAATGTATATTTTAAAAAAAGAGAGAAACTGCAAACATTTTTGGTTATAATGTGGATTTGTTTTAGTATATATATATATTGTATTTTATTCTTCATATTTTTGCTACACGGGTTTCTGGACTTGTGACCTTCTTCTGGCAAATTAAAGGAATCAATTTTTGAAGGAATAATGTTTTCCTTATGTTCTTTTAACATCTCAGTGTTCATTTTCTGTATTTGTAGAGAGCCTTGATCTCATTTTTAGACTGTTGGCAAAAGTGAATTTCTACCTTAGTGGTAATAAAATCACTAGGTTTGGTCTTAGTGGTGGCGATGACAGACATGTTGATGATAGATGCCCCCTATCCCCCACATCGCCCCTGAGACTGTCGAATTGGTTAATATACATGTATATATATATATATATATATATATATATATATATATATGGTGTGGCAGAAATATTTCCCACATATACTACCCAGAAATACCTCCCACATAATCGTAAAACATTAGTGGCTGTAGTGTCTTCCTCTAGCTAATATTTTACCGTTATGCGGGAGGTATTTCTGATATACCCTGTGCAAACAGAATAATAGTATAGATAATTTAAAGTAAACAATCTGGTTCAATAAACCCTCTTGAATCATTTCCATCATTAGTCATGTGTTTATTATGTGATTGAGTACAAGTACAGTTAATGCTTTTATCAATATTACTGTTGTCGCTGCTGCCTTGTTGAAAAACAATTTTATATCTATGTGACTCTTGGGTAAAAGATGTTATTTGATTACTGATCCCATTGTTGGGAGACAGCCTTCAAAATAATGGACAATATATTGATGTTTGCATAAATGGCATAGGTGTGAAAGTTTCCTGGTCAAAAGAGAGAAAAGACCCTTAAATAAGATTATTTATTTTATTCTCTCCCCAACAAACCACACCTTACATACCTCAGACACACTCTCTCCTTATATATATATATATATATATATATATATATATATTTGTATAACATCAGGAAGTCTCCTCCTGACAAATTGACCATGGTGAGATTCGACCCAGGTCTCATGGTCAGAAAGCGAACATTCTAACCACTCGCCCACATGCTCATAATCTGTCTGTAGGGGACAATCCCAGTGTGCGGCACCTTTGAAAAGTGCCTGAAAACCACACCACGGGTTGACCCAAGCCTTGTAAGTGAAATTGGGTAGACGGAACACTTGGGGGCCATGAATAGCTGTGCTAGCACAGAGTCACAAGTCATTGTGATTGAGGGATTGAGTGTGCTGGCCTTGTTCAGATTGTTGATCACGCTAGATAACACGCTCTCTCCCAGAAA
This sequence comes from Acanthosepion esculentum, assembly GCA_964036315.1. Classification (NCBI taxonomy): domain Eukaryota; kingdom Metazoa; phylum Mollusca; class Cephalopoda; order Sepiida; family Sepiidae; genus Acanthosepion; species Acanthosepion esculentum. The sequence goes on along the minus strand of OZ038493.1, from coordinate 33,176,817 downwards.
CTGTAACTAAGGCCCTCTCAGCATAGTTGCAGTATAAACTACAGGTGGGCTCTGTGGGTGTTGAACAAACACAAAATGTGCCTGAGCGGGCGTCTGCAATAGGGATTGGCTAGACGCCCTAATAGACAGGTATCCTCGAATAAGAGTGACCAGTCATATATATATATATATATAGTCACTCTTATATATATATATATTTCTTACTACTGTGTATGTTATATTTCAGTGAGTAATCATGTCTAAGTAATATCTGAGTAATCAAGTATGAATAGACATCCCAGTTTTCGTTTTTTTATGGTAAAATCTCTAGGTAGATAAATGCTAATTTCACCGTTAAAAACAAAGAATTACTCAAAGACATGTAATATTATTTCTGGTCTTATGTTGAGTGTTTTTAGATGAACTTCAAAGGCAATATTTGGATATCTGTACATGGATTTATTCATGCCCGTATGTGCCATTTTGATCCACTATCTTTTGCCATCTATGAGGCAGTTTCATGATTCCATCCTCCAAGGACTTTGATCTTTCTGATAAAATGGTCTGAGTCTTTTTTACAGACTCGCTGAGAATTGAATTTCTTCCACTTAAAATCATTTTGTATAGGTTAAAAATAATTGGTAATCTAAAGGTGAAAAATCAGGTGAATAAAGTGGGTGTAGTTGTACAAATTTCAACTTGGTCTAAATAAAGATATGAGGTCTGGCATTACCCAGATGACACCCTTCCAATTGGTTACTTCTGGACACTTTTCATTGTTTGTTGGCTTTAATCCTTCCAACTGGGAACAGTACATGTCTGAATTCAACATCTGAGTTTGTGGAAGGAGCTCCTAATACACATTTTCACCAGATGCACAGCATCACCTTCTTTTAATGTAGAATGCCTTTTGGAGTGGTTAATAGTGACTCAGTTCATTTTTCCCAGGGCTTTTTTTTGCTCCACATTGTTGTAAATGATCTTTTTTGTTTTTTGTCACCTGTAACTATTTTTTTCTAAAATGAATTGATTATCATGTGCTTGAGGAGAAAATTGAAGATAGAAATATAATCTTTTAAAGTTCTTTTCATTAAATCATAAAGCATAAAGCATTATAGTGATTCACATATTCAAGTGTTTTTTATTATGTTACTGTGTTCGTCTTGTCTGGTTTTCGCATGTCCGCATGTTCAGAGCAACTCTCCCAACTGAGAAAAAAGCTGGCGTTATATAGCTCTCCCAGTACCAGACCCATACTGACTATTCACTAATACCTACCCAGTATCATTCATATGCAAGTAGCCAGCATGACCTACTCTAAGTAGAAGGTTTTCTCTTAACAGCCCATTGTGGAAGAGCACCACATACAACCAACTCAGTCTTTTATCAGGTTGACCCAATTCTCTGTTACAGTTACAACACTAATATGTGATACATGGAGTATCTCTGAAATATCACATAACATGTGACTGGGATTATCAGCATTTCAATTTGTTCATCATTCGCGAGCCGCTTACTAACAGCACACTCAGCTATGGCACCATCCCCGTAAATGGCACTTATCTTTTTTTGCTGTTTTTACTGCGTTTTTCCTTTCCAGAAAAAAAAGCATCAAATGACAAAAATGCATCTCATTTTCCTCCATTTTCACTTTTAACATAAAACATTTCAAATTCACAATCAGCACACAAATCATATAGAAAGACAAATTTAAATGTCACCTATCAGAATATCTATAATTATCATAAATTTCAGTCACATGTGAAACGAAATCAGATGTGAGTTATTGATAAACATTTATCACATTTGTTGCATCCCAATAATAATAAAAAAAAATATCAGTTTAAAAATGTCTTACTTGGTTTCTGTTTTGTATATGAAGGTTAGCAGTTTGTAACAAAAGATGTGCATTTCTTAAATAGGGTTAATTGAGCCTTACTTTGCTGTAATGACTTCTCAAGACCTTATGGTAAAGCACACTTAGTTAAATAACAGTTATTCTGATTGAAAAAAAAAAAGAATGCAGGTTTGATTGCTGTCAGGAAGAACATTTTCTTTTGTAAATGTAATAAGAACTTTAGTTCAGTCAACATTCAACATTAATTTTAAAAGAAAAATAGGAATATCTACTCAAACATTAATTGCTTATTGCATCATAAACTTCTCAGGACAACCAAGAAGTGATTTCATCCCAAATTCTGATGTTTGATTGTTTGTTCATATTTTGGAATTTTCAGCATATAATTTTAAGGTATGGCATGTTTATGGATAAAAGTGCTCATTATTAGAGATAGTGTGTTTGTAAATATAAAAGTGGACACTGATGTCAACAGCAAGTAGCTACAGTCCATTTCATGCTTGAACAAAATCTTCAGGCAATAAAATAGGCAGTTGACACTCAGTGCTGACCTCCATGTCCAATTTCATATATATATATATATATATATATATATATATATATATAGCATAATGAGAGGCCACGTATACTTTCTTGATATGTATATAATATCTGGATAAAATGAATGAAACAAAATTGGGTGTTTTTTTTATGAAAGTATTTATTTCTGTGTTTTTGTATATATTTATTTATTTAATATTTCAGACCACCAAACAAACGCTGTAAACAAACACACAAACACAGTTTCTAATTTGATTTCTGAGGAAAGACCTAGGTGGTCTGAAATATTAAATAAATAAATATATACAAAAACACAGAAATAAATACTTTCATAAAAAAAACACCCAATTTTGTTTCATTCATTTTATCCAGATATTATATATATATATATATATATATATATATATATATATATATATATATATATATATATATATATATGTATATATATATAAAAATTATTATCAATACCAGAATCCACTACTCAGAGTTACATGAAACTCTGAGTAGCATATTTTGGTACTGATAATAATATATATATATATATATATATATATATATATATATATAAATTGTAGCCTCTGTCTGTTTGTTTGTTATTGAACTCCTCCCAGAGTTTTGGAAATAGACCCCTATAACAATATATATTCTGAAACTACATTACCCAGGGTACTTGGATAAGTATATTTCATTTTGATCAAATGGGGTTCCCAGGTGGTACAAACCCTCCACTGAAAATTATTTCCCCTTGGATTTAAATTTAAATTTCAACAAGGGAATGACTCCTAACCAAAATATAGAAAGAAAAAGCCAGAAGATAGAGGTCAAATCAGCATGATCAAAATGAGACAATATGGACGTCAAGTTGAGCAAGAAATCACCAATCAGTGGGTAGTGCCTTACAATACATATTTATTATGAAAATTCAACTGTCATGTCAATGTTGAAATCTGCTCATCACTTCATTTAATCAAGTATTGCATAAAATACAGATCAAAGGGGTCAGATCAAGCTGTTTTTGCACAAACCCCTCACTGAATTTGTTTCCCTTTGATTTAAATTAAATTTAAATTTGAACAAGAGAATGACTCCTATGCAAAATATATGAGGAGAAAGTCAGAAGATGGAGGTCACATCAGCAAGATAATTGAGTAATATTGAGATGCATCATTTTTCTCCACAAATTATAATAATGATTTAAAATCAATCATCATTTTCTTACAAAAATAATGTGTGACACACAGCAGGGCACAGGTGATTCGGCTAGTTATATTTAGGTTCAGTCAACTTTGCCAATTTATATATATATATATATATATATAAACATTTAACCCTAAACAAGGTGTTAAAGCCACTAAGACACAAAGGGTTACTGTGTGAATGAATAAGAAAAAAGAGAAATATTATTAAGGAACGAGACCCAAAAACAAAGATGAATCAAGAAGACAGATTAAAGTTGGCTGGATAGTGTAGAGCCAGAAGAGAGTTCCACAAGTGAGAAGTGTGAGAAAAGAAACTGTTAGCATTATGGTTAAATGTACTCAATTCAACTGTCTATTGATGAGACCTTGTTGCCAATTTAGTACTGCATTTAAATTCATTTTAGGTACCATAGCAAAGAGCTCATCTGAACAATTACCATAAATGTATTTATAGAAAAGGCACAGGAAAGATGCATTATAGTGGTGGGAAAGTGACTGAAACCAAGATGCTATGGCAGGAACAATAATATTGCTGATTCTTCTTTGGATTTTATCAAGAATCTCTAAATATATAGCAGGAGCACTGGACCATATGTGGTATCAGTATTCAAAGCATGGATGAATGGTAGACTTATAAATATGTATGGTAGATTTTGAAGAGAAAATTTGTCTATTTATAATAGGTAATATAGTTCCAAATATTTAATAATCTATGGGTCCTCCTTTATTTTGAATAACATTTTCAACCCTTTTTGGCATTAACTTGATTAGGTTCTGGCAAATATCATCTCCAAGCATTGAATTCCATTCAGATGTGAAATTCACAATTAAATCCTCTTTGTTGCTCAACTGCTTTCTTGAGTTTACTTTATAATGCGCCATAAGTTTTTTATGGAGTTGAGGTCAGGAGATTGGGGCGGCCATGTCACAACACTCACCTGCTTCTCATCAAAGTATTCCTTCATCAATTTTGATTTGTGACAGGGAGCATTATCCTGCATAAAAATGAGCTTGGTGTGGTCGATTTGCACCCTTTCAGCAGAAGGGAGCAGACAAGACTCTAAAATTCTCTTGTACTGCTCGCTCCTGAGGGTCTTTTCAATAGGTTTTAAGAAACCAGTTCCATGAAAAGAAAAGCATCCCCAGAACATTATACTGAACAGTTGCTTGACAGTACTTACTACTAAATTCAAAGAGCTTTCAAAGCTTCTTCTTTGGATTTTAGATCGCTTATCCTTTGAATTTAGCTCAACATTTCATCAGAAAAAAGAGAACATTTAGTAAAAAAATTCAGGTGAGTCACTTTTATCGAACAGCACTGTACAATGTGTCTGCAGAACTTTCTAGTACCTTCTCTTTTGAAAGCTACAGGCAGAATATACAGTTGCATACCACATTGTGTGTTTTGTATTCAATATACATTCATTCTTTGTTGGTTAAAAGAGGAAGAAAACGCAACATGATAGCAGACAAGCCACTCTGAGGACATTGCCTGTTATTTTTCAAGTTGAGCTAGACCACAACAGAAGCAAAGAAAATGATTCATGTAGAATTTGGAAATGGTTCAGATGAAAGCAGAGTATGTATCATGGATGGTTTGGGAAGTTTTCAAATGGTAAATAGACACACAGCAGTAGACGACAAGTATTTTGGATTTGATAGTTTGCAAGCCGTTTGGGGGATGAACTCAACATTAAAATTTGGTGTTGATCACTAAACAGTTGAAAGACATGAAAAATATGAGTAAGTTTCTGCATGTAGGAAAATAGTTTTCAGATCACTTAGTAGAGTGAAGTATTTTGCAGCATGTTACTGTAGCTGAATGGTAAAGCATGCTGGATCAAACAGTGGTTTCTCTTACAAAGGCGGACACTGGTTCAATCCCTACTATAAAGCATAGGTTGATAGACATAATACACACTATATGAAGTACACGTAAGAATGGAGCATATGTTTCAAATATGAGTATCCACTAAAATGAAGTAATAAATAAATATAAATATAAAAGCGGACATTGACATTAACAGACGTGAAAATTGCATTTAAGCATGAATTAGACTATCACTGCTGGCTGTTGACCTCAATGTCCACTTTTATTATTTACGTAAGCTCTATCTGTGATAATGAATACTTTAACCCATACATATAGCATACCTTAAAAGTATATTTTAATCATTATTGATATATACATACATATATATATATTTATACATTCTTTTTATAGATAAAATATTTAAGTAAATACGAATAGGCAGGAAGATTCTATTGGTCAGCGTGAGAGCCAACAGCTGACTGACATGAATGTTAACTAACATGTTAACATGCAAAAAAAAAATCGATAGCTTCATTCGTCACAAGTGGAAAAAATTTAAATCTGCATAGCACTTGACTCCAATTGGCACATTCGCTTGCTTAAACTCAACGTTGATTCTGATTCCGCAGAACTGGGTTGGGTGTGAAAAAGTATTTGTTGTTAACATTCTTTTTTCATTCGGTTTTTCCAGTTACGAGTCCTTTTTTAAAGCTAATCGTTTTGTGTTCATTTTGTTTAGTTCTTTTTTCGTAACAGATTTAATGTTTAGTATAGAGCTTAGAAAAAAATTTGCAGTGTGAGATAGGCAAGAATTAAGGCATGTAGCAACATCAGCATGGCAAAGGGCACTCCTTTAAAGGCAAGGAAGGGCAAAAATATTTTAAGTCAAGTGATAGCGATTGCTGTATGAGTTGTACGATTTTTGAATCAAGCACAGGCAACGCTAGTATATATATATATATATATATATATTTAGTTGGATTGATTTTGTGATTCTGGGTTTCATGCTATTTGTGATCATCAGACAACTAAATATGTTAGCTCTATCACTGATATTGAGCACTTTCCAATAAGTATCATGCATACATAATATATAAATAATATATATAAAAAATTACATATATATATATATATATATATATATATTTATATACATAGACATTTCACACATATATATGTATGTGTGTGTGTGTGTGTGTACATATACAATATAAACAAATAGATGAACCTTCTATTTGTGTGTTTATGTCACAATCATGCAACAAAAGGGCTTATTGATATAATATTTGGCATGAAAACTGACAAGGCATCCATTTTTGACAGGCTATGTTGGGTTAACTTTAAAGGTCTTTTAAAGTTAACAGAGGTTAGAAACTTTTCTCAAAGGCAAAATCTCTGCTTATAAACATTGGAAGCAATTTTATGGCAGAATTTTCCCTAATCTTAATTCTTATGAATGAGACAATGTTTTCTTAGAGTTAAATCAACTATTGACGGTTTTCTGTCACATTTTCTATCATGTATAAAGGAGGCTAAATGTAAAAGAAATTGGAACAGTTGGTATCATGTAATAAATGCTTCGAAAATGAGTTCATTATTAGTAAATAGCAATCACATACATAGCTGTACTTTTTTGTTAAGACAAGACCAGGATTAATCTCACACAAAGCAAGGTGGGTTCTGTCTGAGAAAGGATTTGTCAAAATGGTTTGAGGCAAGGTTCTTACAAGACCAGAGGCTCTTCTTTATGCCTAACTCAGGCACTCATTGTAGTACACTGTGTGTTTTTTTCAAGACATCTCTACGAAGATTACTATTCAGGACTTGAGACCCCATTGTAACTTTATATATATAAATAAATAAAAGTCGCTATTGAAGTCAATACCTAGAAGTAACAGTCTGTTTTATGCTAAATGCAATCATCATGGCCTGGTGATAGCCTTTATCATGAAACAGACTGTCACCTCTGGGTGTTGACTTCAATGTCTATCTTTATATTACATATGATCTATTCCTGATATTGAGCACTTTATCCCATAAATATTTCATACTTTAAAACTATATTTTATCATATATATATATATATATATATATATATATATATAAGTTCCTATAAGAATCTCATTTGTCCTTTAACAGAGCTTGTTTTGTTTTCCTGTGAGAAAAGCTTGTTGGGTAGATGGTCTAGATGTCAACCAATCATCCATGTGGCAGGTTGTACTGGGTTACATGTTACCAATAGAAGGCCTAATTAACCAAGTAATAATCAACAGCTTCTATGAAGAACACTTAAGAGACATTAATAACCAGATTGACTACTAGAAATGCAGTTATGCACTCTGAAATATGTCCACAGATTGTTGGAGTGATCCCCCTTTGTCATGTGTGAATTAAGGTTAAAGGTAAAGTCCAAAGAAATGTCTAAATTGCAATATGACAAACTACATTGCAATGAGCATCACAACCCAATATTTCACCAACTTTGGTTGCTTTCTAGCCATTTTCTTGTGGAAACATTGATTTGCATAATAAAATCTGACATCTGTCTGAATCATTTCATGTCTATCTCCCATGTACGGATGATATCAATTAGAATTTGGTTATTGATGTTTGCTAAAAATATTGCACTTTGTAACCTACTTAGTTTCATTTATTTTAGACTTCACCAAGTAAATTTTATTGCAGCATGGATCTATGGCACTCTTATGTCTGAATTGTTTTATTGCATGTTCAATAAACATTTTCATAACACAGAATATTAGTTTCTGTCTGAATAAAATAATATAAACTGTGGCATAGGAATAATCACTCAGGTTTATAATATCATTTGCTACTATTTGAGAATTTTCCTTCTTTATAGTGTTTCTAGCCAGGAGTTTCTCTATCACTCTCTAAAGATATACATATCTGTGAGTTATTTGAGTTAAAATTATTTCCATTATTAATTTTTATCTTACAGCTGGATTTAACAGCTAGTGGACTTGAGAAGTCTGTTTTCTTGAAAAAATTGTTTTAAGAGAAAGATTTAAAAAAAATTCAACCAACAGAAGCTCTTAACTAAATAAATGTTGTGTGAAGTCTGCTGATTGGCTGAGATAGTTGTGTCTTACCCACATGCCTCTGGTTAATATTTGTTCTATTCTGTGCTAATAAGAATATATACTTGAAAAACAAGGTGGATAAAATAAGTAATGGTTTATTGTACAAAACCAGTACAATAAGAATAAAGGTAACAGTTATGCACAAGTCAATCTAGTCGTGAATGCTACTATTGGGAGGTCAGTAGTTCTCGCATAAGTCTCAGTCATACTCAACAGATCCCAGCTAGACTCCATAGTCCATTGACTTACAGATACTTATAGGTAGCTACTACCTATAGTGTAGTCACTCATGTGGGTGACAGGTTATTCCATTATATCAATATTCAAATTCAGATAAAGGTTACCCATTGATTTCATGGTAACATTTGCCATTTCCCTACAAGGAAACATTTGGCATTTATTGACCAAAAAGCAAGTAGTGCCTTTGGTTGAAATTTATAAAATTTTTCTCTTAAAACATTTTTTCAGGAAAATGGTTTTCTCAAGTCCAATAGTTGCTATCACTCTTTCCATACTGATGGGAATTTCCTTCCTAACCTTTTATTTGAAGTAGTGTGGAATGTCAACATCTTGATTATATCATTATTTTCTCTTCAAGTTACATGTGATATCAGTTTTAGTTGTTGCTGATGTTGAAAGTCATTAAGTCATGTGATTTCTCTTAATTGGTACTGTTCTTTCTTTGTGATTCTGTAGTGCCTCTCTACAAGGTTCAAAGAAGGATGAACTTTTACAAGATGTACAAGCTTCACCCACCCAATGCCATTTTTAACCATTGATCTTAGGAAATGGTTGTATACGACTGACAGTTTAGATATGTCTTAATGGATTTGAAATTCATACATGACAGTCATATGAAAGTTTTTATATGACAAGACCTATTTAAGAACATGACTCAGGTTTTCAGGTTAATGTTTTGATTTTGTAGAAATTTGCAGTATTATGTGAAACTACTCTCTGTGCAGCCTATTCTGTGTTCAGTTTCCTTTTCTCCTATACTAAACTTGCTATAACTGATCTATAAGCCATTGAAGTGTTTAGTATTTACTAATTCCACATCCTGAATTTTCATGATGGATTCAGGGTCAATGCCCTCACTCCTTTCATGCCAATTCTAAATTATCAACAGGGTTACTGGAAGTGAAAGAGGATAAATCTTTAGATTCAACCAAAAATGCAATAATAGTATAAATTTCAAAGCTGAAGTAGCATTTAGCAGGAACTGGTAACTCAATCCTAAAGAGGAAACAAGAGTTAAGTCTCTACTCCTGTTCCAAAAACCAGCGAGGAGTATGAACCAGACATAAATATACAGGTTACGATGGATAAATTGTTGTCTAAATTACACAAAAATGAAAATAACACTGACATCTCATTTTAACAGATATATTTACCAAAATTACATGAAAATATCTTGAAATACTAAACAGTAAATTTATTCAATAAAATCACCATTGGCTTCAACCATGGCCTCCAGACAACTTCAAAATCTCCTGCAACTCTTTTGGACAGTCTCCTGGTTTAAATTGATGAATGCTGCAATAATTCTTGCCTTCAGTTCATCTTTTGTGTTACAAGCAGTTTTGTTGCTTTCTTGCACAACTATGCCATACACATAATAATCAAGGGGGTTGCAGTCTGGGGAGTTAGGTGGCCAGATTTAAGGTGTGTTGTGGTTGCAAATATTGTCTGACAGCCATGACTGGGTTCTCCTGTTTGTGTGGCATGTTGCATAGTCCTGTTGCCAGAGATAGGGTCTTCCAGCAGCCACCCTCTTGACCTAGGAGAGCACTACCTCCTCAAGGCAATTGCTGTAGGCCTCCATGTTGAGTCTGAAGCCCTCACCAACAAATTCAGGAATTCTTTTCTTATCAGAATGATCAAAGTGAGTTTTCTGAGCTGCCATACCGTCGTAATCACCATTAGACTCATCCAACTCTTTCTGAATCCTCTGCACTGTCCTCAGACTGACACCTGAACACCCTGAAATGTTTGTATTGGAGCTTCGGGCATGAATACCAAGCAGTACAGCATGACATTTGCAAATTTGGAGTGGAGTGAATTGCATCATGGTGCACTTTTTTTCCCACAGATGGGGCCCAATTGACCCTTCTTTACTGTGCAGTTGACAAAATCACAAACAATCAACACACATGTATGAAATTAAAAATATAAAGTGGCAACAATTAACCCATCGCACCCTGTATATCAATATATATATATATTCAACTTCTCAACAGAGGAGTCACAAGTTGCTCCAAACACAAATATTAACCTAAACTCTTGTCCAATTCTTAAAGACTCTCGTCAGAACAAAACTTTCATATTGATAGAATTCATCGTGCCAGGAATATTGAAACTGTTAGTTGTGTACAACTGCATAGATCAATGGACGCAAATGGCTTCGAAGAAGTGAAACCTGTAGGCCTTAGTGAGGATCATCCTTCATCGATCTTCCTCTGCTGCCACTACAGAATCGCAATCTTTACCAAATAACAGAACAACATCACTTGAAGACTGTCAACAATAACATCATCTAAAATATAAGTCGAAGAGAAAATAATGACATAATCAAGATGTTGATGTTCCACACTACTTCAAATAAAAGGTTAGAAAGGAAACCCTCTGTAAGACTAGAAAGAGCAATAACAATTACTGGACTATATATAGAGTGTATTAAAAATAATTTTACAAATTTTGGGAATGGGTTTCTCACACCAAAACAAGGACAAAAGTAAATATAAAATCCATGAAAGATGTATACATAGGGAAGGACCAGTCCCCTGGCATGTATGTTCCCTGACCTCAATCCTTTGGATTTTTACCTGTGAGTCCACCTAAAGCAATTGGTTTATGCAGCATACATTATTAATGCAGAAACGCTTCATCAACATGTCATGGGGGCATGCAAAACCATTCAACACTGTGTGGGAGCATTTGAAAGGTTTTGCAAGTCAATGATCTGGTGGGTGTATGCATATGTAGAAGCAAGTAGAGGACATTTTGAACATTTGTCATGAGTTGCCTTGTTGAGATACAACGGGGGCCTTTTGGACATCTGTTTATATGGACATTTTGCTTTGTTTTAGTGACAGTTATCCACTCCTAAAGTATTTTTGAATTGTATCTTGGATTGTATGTATAACAGCATCTACTGTAAACTTTAAATTTAATAACACCAAAACGAAGTATTTGCAGACATGTACTTTTGTCCTTGTTTTGGTGTGAGGAATCTGCCCCCACTGCTTGTAAAATTGTTTTGGTACACCCTGTATATATATATTTAAATATAAATATTTAAAACATGTATATATGTAAGTAAATCATTAAATCTATACCCTTATGATGGAAGATTCAGCCGATAGCTGTCTGGTCATGACCCTGCATGTTATCTTTGATCATAAATTAGATATCTCATCTAAAAAGCAAAAGATATCCTTTAGTTTTAAATATTTCATAAATTTAGTCTCTCAAGTGATAGTAAGAAGTATATAAAAATACACCTTTGCTCCTATAAATAATACATTTCAAATATTATTTAAATTTGGTAAACATCCCCTTTCAAAAAGTCGCATTGGTAGTATACAGTGATACCAATCCCTCTTCATGAAAGCTATCCAATTTTCTTCTTTTATGTGCTGTCTCCATTTAGGATATGAGCAATCAAGGCTCTCCACAGCTTCTTTTCTTTTGTAGATTTACATAATGTTTTTCTCTTTACTATATTTCCCAGTCTCTGTTCTGCTATCTCTCCATGATAAAAGCTTGGCAGGTAGGTTATCCACTGTTTCTCTCTGCTGCTCTTGTCTGCAATATGTCCTGTGAGTGTACAATTCTGTAAGCCTTCTTTCTTCATTATATGTCTCAGATATTTCAACTATCTCTTTCTAGTATCTGTCTATATTTCTGAGATGAGGTATTATGTACACTATTTACATTATTCGGACTATTGTCCTCATCTTTGTCACAAAGCATAGAAATGAATACAATATGGGAACCAGTAATAAGGAGTGCCAGAGAAAAGCAATAATAACAACAAAAATTGCAATATGAGCTCTGATAAAAACCTGCAATGATAACAGCAAAAATTGCAATTTGAGCACTGCTAAAAAATATGGTTGCTGATGACATTAGGTTTATAATACCCAGAAATTCATACACAGATGTCCTCAAGTGGATAAAGGTGTTGGTTAGATCCAGTGACAGGACCCAAAGAGTGTGAGTTCAATACCCGGTTAAGGCAGTGGAGAACTTAGAGAAGGAATTAACAGAAGATAACTGATAAATGACATCCATTAAACATGGCACATGGAACTAGAACAGTCCAGTGAGCGAAATAAAGGGTTCAGTTCAACATTCCAACCATCTGAAGAAGGCCGAAACGCTGTGATAAAAATGGCGACAAAGATGAGGACAATAGTCTGAATAATGTAGATAGTGTATCTCTTTCCATTTCTAAATACAAGTGTCCATTTTATTGACATTATTTACATGTGGGATATTTATAATAACAAAAGAGAGCAAGAGTAGGTTTAAGGAAGCTTTATTCTGCTTAGAATAGTTGATACCAGCATAGTAACTATTTGTAGTCCCCTACAAATGGAAGTGTTCTCCAAAGGGAGGTAATCATAAAACTTTATCACTTTTATTATCCTCATTTAATTGTTGTTATTTTGGCTGTTATGTCTTTTGCCCTTCATCAGGTGTATGCCGATCCAGGGTTGGTGGGTAGAGGGTTGTTTTTAGAGTTTACTCGTCGACCACTGTTATGTGTGACGGATAGCAAAAAAGGTCTGTCCTCTGCGTAGAGAGTTCGTATTTCCTTGGGGTTACCTCATCGCCACTTGTTATGTGCGACGAATAGCAAAAAAGTATGTCCTCCGCGGATAGAGTTCGTTTTTCCTTTGGGTTACCTTGTTGCCACTTGTTATGGTCCAAGTTCCTTGTACCGCAGTGATGGTCCAAAGTAAAACCAATGAAGAATAACTCGAACACAAGTATGGAATAACACATATATTACAAACAGAAATATGTACAAAGAAGTAGAAGTGTTAGTAACGAAAATCAGATTTGGTTAAAGTGAACTATATTGTCTCGACAAGTATCACTATTTTAATGTCTTACAGTAATCATTTTTTTCTCCTTTGATCAGAGTAGCATTTTTTATGTCAGAATTGTGATCAGTCTCACTATAGCAAGCAATGAATGCATTTAATGTATTGTTTTGTAAAATGTTTCATTTGCGTTCATATAATCTTTTATTTAGATTCCTTGAGGTTTCTCCTATGTATTTTTTGTGACAATTATTACAGGTAATAGAGTATATACCTCCTTCAAGTTTTAGCTTATTGTTTTGTTTAGTATTGACTAAGTCTTTTATTGTTTTGGATGTAGAAGTAACAAATTTTATGTCGAATTTAAATAAGTTGAGATAGAATTAGTTGGCAGGCTAATATATTTTTTTGAGTTTGTCAGAAGGGACCATTTTTCTATTTTGGAACTCAGACAACTAGAACATGTTCTAGTCATTTGAAGATCACAAGAGTGGGAATCTTGAGTAATGAGTTGAGCTGTCCTTCATTGAATGTTGACATTATGAAGTGTTTTTTGCTTTGTCTAAATGGTCTAGGCATTGAACACTGTATAAGTAGGTGTTTGCCTTTTGGTGTTCCCTTTTTCTTTCCTTGTTTAGGATTTTTTTCTTGTCTAAGCTATTAGGTCATCTGGCAAGTTGTCTGTTGGTCATGCCAACATCATTTGTTATTTTCAGTGTATATATATATATTTAATAGGTAAACAGAACCTTCATATTTAAAGGTAAACAGAACCTTCATCGAGTAGCCAAGTGGTCAAAGCATGTTGGATAAAATAGCCGTTTCTCCTGCAAACAGCAATACAGATTTAAATCTTGTTGGAGGGTGCATTTTCTTTAATAAGTTTTCTCAAGTGTACAGACCATTTTAAGCACTTAAACCACATGCCCATAATAGTTCATTTGGAACAATCCTAAAACAGTGAAACTAAGATTTAAGGAAGGGGTAGATACTGTTCGAACAGTGGTAATGCTTGAGTCTGCAAGATGGCGAAGAGTGATGTTAGATATTTGAGTTTTAAGTTGTTGTCAATTGATCTCCTGTGACAGCCACCAGATAAGTCATAATTGCATGAAATAATTGTACTCCACAACCAAGTTTTGGATTAAAAGATTGAAAATAAAATATAGTATCATGATACCCTAAAATTATTCCAGTTATCATACTAAGTGTCTGTGGACAGAAATGGAAACAAAACCTACCAGAAGTGAATAATCCTGATCCCGTCATGATGCGTGATGCTTTTTCTCTGCTTTTTTTTTGTGCACTGAGGTGCACTAAATTTTGCACAACAGCATCCATGGACTGATCATCCCAGTGAACTGTAGATATTTGCAATGGTAATCTAAATCTAAAAACGATATGCATTAATCCTGATGACTTAAGACAGTTTAAGCTACTCATCTTTTCTTTTTTGTAAAAAGGTTTTTTTTCAGACAGTTCTCTGATACAGTTGCAGCTGATATATTGTTACAAGTAAGCCCCACAGAAATTTTTAAAGTTAATCTTTGAAAACAAACCACAAACTTATTCATTCAATCTAAAAACTAGATACTACCTGTGAAATGTCCACATATATATTTCAGTATCAATGAGAAGAATCTACATATTAGTATTATTCTGGCCACTTGTACCCAAGTGCCTATCTACCAGGGTGGCTAAGTAATCTTTGTTGCAGACAACTGACCAGTCACATTTATATTTGTTCAATTCCTACAAAGCCAAACTGTGATTCATACTGCAACTATGTTGAGCAGACCTTAGTTATAGTTCATGGTAGAAGGTATATAATCTGGTGTGATCAGTAGTTTAAACAAAGCCATGATGACTTGTGACTATGTGCAAG
The DNA here is from genome assembly GCA_964036315.1 of Acanthosepion esculentum. NCBI lineage: Eukaryota > Metazoa > Mollusca > Cephalopoda > Sepiida > Sepiidae > Acanthosepion > Acanthosepion esculentum. The sequence continues at coordinate 33,161,385 of OZ038493.1, read as the reverse complement.
CATAACTATCAGCCCTTCTCTATCCAATTTCCCTAAGAAGGCTTGGGCAAACATGTGGTATAACATTCAATGGTGTCTATTGGAAAAATGAGAAAGTGTTTTTTTTGTGGATTTGGTGATGTAATAATTGTGAGTCCAGTCCCTGGGCTGGGTAGTTTGTGCTTGGACAAGCAATAACAGAAATTACTAAATAAGAACTAGATGAGATATCTCTAGACATGTGTACTGGAACAAGAATCTTCTACGCGAACACATAAAAAAAAAAAAAAGAAAGTATTTTCTTTTTGGATATCAAATTTACTGGCAACAAAGGAAAATTTTGTTTGCGTACACAGGTTTCAGAATATCAGGTAATACTAAAATACGTACACAAAATTAGGTCAACATGGAAGATTTTAAGTCAACCATTGTGGAACTTATCCAATTTGAACAGCAGCAAAAGTATGAACAGAAACATCTGGAATTACAAGAATTATTGCTACATGTAATGTCAAATAGAGAGCAGCATTCCGAGAACAAAACAGTTCTCTCACAAGACGCTATTTGGAGTACTATCGAAGATTTCACGTACGCACCCGACGAAGATTAATCTTTTGCAAATTACTTCCGAAGGTACGAAGACCTATATGAATTTGACTGCAAAGATTGGTCAGATGCACATAAAGTACGTCTATTACTAAGAAAATTAGGCACATGCGAATATACCAAATTCGTAGATTATATCCTTCCCAGAAAAACAAGTGAGTTAACTTTCAAAGAAGCCATAAAACTGCTAACGGAACTTTTCAGTCATAATACCTCACTATTCCACAAAAGATGGAAATGCATGAACCTAACAAAAAAGGACTGTGAAGATTACATAACTTTCATGTCTATTGTCAACAAATATTATGACGACTTCAAATTATCGGAACTCAGTGCGGACAATTTCAAATGCTTAATTAATGTCCAAGGTTGAGGAAAATTGAAATAAAAAGGACTGTTATACTTAGAATGAGAAAAAGAAAGTTGAAATTTCTGAGATACATAATGAGGAAAGAGGGCTTGGAAAATTTGAGAATCAGATGACATAAAAATCATGTACCTTTTTCTTTTTTTTTTTTTTTGCTCAGTGAAGAAATAAAAAAGTAAATGCAGAAAATGAAAGATTTTTTAACGTATTTTTTGTTCTGATTTTTAAAGACAGGTTTAGTCAGTGTACCCTCCACCATGAAAAAGTGATGGTAATTTGGAACATCAATGTATTTATAGTATTTACATTAGTCGGACTATTGTCCTCATCTTTGTCGCCATATTTGTCACAACGTTTCGGCCGTTGTACGCTCTGGCCTTCTTCAGGTGGTTGGAATTTCGAACTGAACCCTTTATTTCGACCACTGGGGTAGACTGTTCTAGTTCCATGTGCCATGTTTGATGGATGTCAGTTATCAGTTATCTCCTGCTAATTTTCCCTCTGAAAGTTCTCCATTGCCTTAACCGGGTATTGAACTCACACTCTTTGGGTCTGTCACTGGATCTAACCAACGCCTTTATCCACTGTGCCATGTGTCGTTGAGGAGAACTTTCAGAGGGAAAATTAGCAGGAGATAACTGATAACTGACATCCATCAAACATGGCACGTGGAACTAGAACAGTCTACCCCAGTGGTCGAAATAAAGGGTTCAGTTCGAAATTCCAACCACCTGAAGAAGGCCGGAGCGTACAACAGCCGTAACGTTGTGACAAATATGGCAACAAAGATGAGGACAATAGTCCGACTAATGTAAATACTGTACATAATACCTCATCTCAGAAATATAGACAGATTCAGTATTTATGTTAAATATTTTTAAATAAAATTTTTAAAATATTTTGTAAGATTTTTACCATTTCTCCACACCCAAAATTGAAACACTGACTAAAATAAAGAAGAAAGTAATATTTAAAATATGGGGAATTATAATCCCTATTTTCTTTAAAGAATTTGAGTCTGTGCAAGAAAATTACACATTCTTTTCTTTGTTAACTAGTTAGATTTGTCCAGTCACTTACTTTTATCCTGAAGCTTAAACCACAATGTCTGTGGCCACCACCATTCCAGTGTGCAAGCCACTGGGATATCACCCAAACAATTAGTGAAAGGCTTGTAAAATGAATTACATAAACAACTTGTTTATCACTCAGTAAAATTAACTAAAGATGCCTTATGGCTGGAAGAAGGAAAGAATAAACGATTGATAGAAAGGTCAGTAAAATCATTTGAACTGGAATTTGAATGAAAAATAAGCTAGAATGAATAAATGAATGGCAAAGAAAATTTTGACCCCATCAAATATAAAAGTAAATCAATTTCAATAACTATGTTTATTAGCATTAATCATAAATCCGGTCTGAGTTGGTGCTGATTGACGAAGGATTTTTGTCTGGAATATGAACCGTTTGATATTTGGTGTGTTTTGAGTGGCACTGGCAGCAGCTTTCAGAAAATTTGATTTGTCTTTATGTTTTTGCAAATAATCAACACATTTGATTATTTGCACAAAAAGAGAGAAAAAAAGCACTGTAAATGGTGAACAGGGACCACTTGATTCAAGATGGCTTCTTTTGTATCTAAGAGCAGAGATGATAAGATTTGAATAAGTTTTTGAAGAGAAAACCCTTTCAACTCAAAGTTCATTCATGTCAATAATGCTGGACCTCAAAAATGACCATTCACAATGTCCAAAAGACAAAAAAAAATGGCTCCAGTAAAAGAAAAATATTGCAGTAAAAATAGCAAAAAGGAAAAAAAAAATAAAGATCAAGGTGGAATAATAGCTATCTTCTTGCTTAATACAATTCTACATCATTTTCTATGGATAAAGTGTTAGAAAGTTTGTTTTTTTCTGAGTGTTTTTTTCTCTTAAGAGCATGAACTCATAAAACTATGTCCAATCTTTTTTCTTTGTTTTATTGTATTTTTTAAAATATATTTCTCCTTATGACATTTACTGGCTTGAAATGGCTGTAAAAATAACAGCCAATTGTGTTGGTTATTGACAGTGTATGACCTTTGTTGATTTGGAACCATAGAATTTTTGCCCGAGTCAGGAAAGTTCTTTATGGTCTGCCTCTGGCCATCTTCTCTCTCTTTTGCATGTTATTTTCCAGCATCTATTGTTTTGGGTTATGAAAGAATGTATCAGAAAATTATACACGGCCACAAATACACCTTTGGCTTGGAGATTGGGGACAGTCAACGCTTCGGATATAATTGGCATAGTTATTTACCTTTCGACCACCAGTCATCCCCTCCACATTGGTTAGCTTAGGTGAAATACAGAAAATGATGGTGTTCCATCTGTGGCATCAGAAACCAAAGCTATTTACTTTGCTTCCATAGCCAATGCTGCAAATATCTTGCCTCAAGCAAGAACAGCAAGTTTGTGAAAATTCACTTGCGATTCTCTCCTGAATTCCAAGGGTAAGGATCAAGAATACATTTGGGAGCTGTGAGGACTACGTTGCCCAGAGGCTGGAAGCAATGTGTATCCAGAGGCCAAAGCACTCTAAAAGAAATGCTTGGTGTCTCTCAACCTATTTTTGCCATGCTTATGAAGGCAGATTATTGAAATGATCCCTGAAGAATATGACCAGCTGATTCTTGGTGAGGGTGTCACCAAAACTGGAGACCAATCATAGGTGTGTACAGAGCCATGAGCAGAATGTGATTAGTGAACAGCGGCAGTGGAGTTGCAGGAAAAACAATGTGACACTGGGGTCTTGCATATATCAAACCTCTTAATTCGTTCTGCAGATGGTCATGGATGGTGACCGAAGCCTGCATGAATTGTCGAAACAGTCACCAAAAATTACAAAAAAGAAAAAGTATTGAGGGTAAAAAGCAAAAACAATAAGAAATAAAGATTAGATTTTATAAAATGTTTTGTCTTGGCAATTTAATTATATAAGCTATAGTGGAGGTGTTATTCTGTAAACAATGGTAAATATCAGAATTTTGCTTCATTGAGGAACTATAGAACAAAGAAGCTAAAGTAAAGAAATAAATCAATGCATGCATTTCTTTACAAAAAATGAGCAGCGCTTATATTGTCTTCATTCTTGGAATTATTATAATTGATTCATTTTCTATGGCTTATCAACTGTTTGCAGGGTATTTAAAGCCAAAAAATATTTTTAGATTGTAACAATTTTTTTTGAGATAATAATGATTTAGTGATACAAATTTTACTAATTAACCCTTAGCTGGGGGAGAAGGGGTAGCTTTATATTTTTCCCAAGGGTATTTACATGTACGCGAATATAACAAAACCAATTGGAATTGGAACTTGACTTTTGATTAAAAATTCCAAGCCATTATCCATTACACTACATTACAAGTGTTTTTCAAGTCCAGTAGCTGCTGTTGCTCTTTCCAGTATTGATGGGGATTTCCTTCCTAATCTTATATTTGGAGTGGTGTTGAATGCGAACATCTTGATTTATGTTATTATTTTCTCTTTAAGTTACATGTGGTATCCATTTTAGTTGTTGCTGCTGTCAATAGTCATCAAATGGTATAATTTCTGTAATTTGGTACGGTTCTTGATTTGTTATTCTGCAGCATCCATAATGTCCGAAGAAGGATGGTCTTCAACAAAATCCACAGGCTTCACTCGCTCAAAGCTACTTTTAACCATTGATCTTAGTAAATAGCTGTATACCGCTGACAGTTTAGATATTTCTGAATGGGTTTGGCACCATACATGATGTGAATGTCTTGATATGACGAGTCCTATTTAAGAACATGACTCAAGATTTCAGGTTAATGTTTTGGTTTTGTAACAATTTACAGTGTTATGTGAAACTACTCCTGGTGTAGCCTGTTCTATGTTCAGTTTACTTTTCTCCTATACTAAATTTATTATAACTGATCCATATTCTGTTGAAGTGTTTAATATTTACTAATTCCACATCCTGAATTTTTATTATAGATTCTGGGTATATGCCATCACTTTTTTTTTGTTACAATTCTAGGTCATTGTTTCTGTTTTGGAAAGGTTTATTTTGAGTCCTATTTCTTGGAATATTTGGTAGAGTATTTTAATTTTTTTATTCAAGATCATCCTTATTCCAACTCGGAATACCAATGTCATCGACATCGCTCCCCTCATCATCAACACATTCGCCTTCGGAGGGAAAGCAGGGTTGTTGTTTTATTCATCTGGGATGTGGTATGGAATGCTTAAATTATCAGTGACCATCTCTTCACATCTGTGCTTGTAAATGCATAGGTATACTGATCAGTGGGTCTTAACTCTTCAAACAAGCCAGTTACTCACTGCTTTCATTCCAATTCCAGGTGAGTACAAAATAATAATAAGAGATATAAGTATTTGAGGCTTTCTTTTCCAGGTGTTGTTTAGTAATTATTTTATGCATATCTTCTTTTATACATTAGTTATAGACTTGAATTCTAGCATTCCAAAATTATCAGGTTAGGGCTACCATACTGACAACACCCAGGTTTTGATAATAACTGAGATAGTTTAACATGTTGACTCCCTAGCCTCATTCCCCTTGTTGTCCCAGGGTCCCAACACTATGTCTTAATTAATTGTGGTAGAAGTGAGTTTGTTTTAACATTGCTTCATATATGAGGCAAGGATATCACTGGTGTATCGTTTGGTACCTGAGTCCATTTTACAACCCAGAGTCCCACACAACACACACGTGTGTCATTGAAAAATTCCCAATATACAAGTATTGATATTCTCATTTTCTGTATTCAAATACATTTAAATTTTTTTTGGGGAAAAAAATATTGTTCTTGTATACCATAAGTAACCAATCATAGCATCTCACTCCCAATGATCCTTAAAGAAAAGATATTAGAAAACAACCCACCAGAGTGTTGTGTGGGATTTGCAGACATACCACCACGACCCTCCACTGGGTTGTGTGGGAGCCAACATGTTGAAGAACTTGGAGAAAAGCATGAATTTTTCACAACGTTTCAGCCGTTGTATGCTTCAGCCTTCTTCAGGTATTATTCAGGTAATATAGGTTGAAATTTCAAACCAAACCCTTTATTTCATCCACTGGGTAGCTTGTTATAGTTCCACATGGCATGACTTTTCTGGATATCCCAGTTTTCCTTTTTAGTAACTCAATTTTACAAGTTTTTGTTCACCTCTGCTGTGAAAAGGAAAACAACTGAAACTAGGATTTTTAAGAATAAGGGGGGCAATAAATTAAATTACCTTATCAGATCCAATGACCAGAAACCAGAAAGTGTTTGTTACATATACATATTAAAGCTTTTGGGGTCTGTTGGATTTTAAATCAGTACACCAGAAAAAGAAAGTGTTTTTATTTTATTTTATTTTATTTTTGTTACTATGGCTTTTGCTAATAATGAACAGACATTCAGCAAAATAGATCTTTTATAGCTTTTCCTCCTCTCCACTTTTGGTTCAGATACTATTATACATTCTACAAACACACATACACAGACGTATGAATAGTGATTTGCACACATACTGAATTGTTCATCAGAAAACCAGTCATTTACAAGGAGATGCATATTGATTTATATCTCGACCCACAGACTGTCTTTTGTAGATACATATTTGAACAGTGCTGACATTCATTTATAAATTCAAATTTAATTATTTATATGGTTGTGCTGGGAGTAATTTGCATGCAACATCAATAACATACATTTGCATATTCATACACGTGCATAAAATATTGCATGCATGTATAGTTATGTACACACATATAGAAGAAAATAATTGTAATCAGTTAATAATTCATCATCTTTAAGCTGTTTGTTGTCTTGGAAAAATTCTTTTGAAGGAAAGTTTATGACCCAAAACAATCTATCTGTAAAAATTGAAACACTTGCCCATCAACTCAGACTGTTATTGTTTAAATGGCACAAGCATGTTTAAATCTAGAACTCTCTAATTTTGGAGATATTTTCACTCTACTGATTATAGATAATAGGAAACATTATCATTTTCTAAAGATATGATCCTTTCATTTCTTCAAGTGGAAATTTGATAAGAAGTTCTCTTCTAAGTCAATTTTTGGGGTAATTTTGTTTGTGATTTTGGTTTTGATTTTAAATTATGTCTTATTTGTTAAATCAGTTTTCTTTAAAATGAAAATGACTGCCTGAGAAGAAATGTTGTTTTTCATTTCTTTTTGTTAATTCCTTCTTTTTTGTTAAAATATTGTAAAATCGATTTTGCTAACATCTAGACTGGGTTGGGCTGGATGCTTTTATGACATGTCAACTCATGTTAAGTTATTTAATGTCAAAATTAATTTTTTTATTACTGTATTTGAATTTATAAGCATTTACCTTATTTGGAGATAGGTAAGCATTGGTTGTTTATATTTGATTCCTTAAGCATTTACTTGATTT
>OZ038493.1:33141491-33146491 GCA_964036315.1 Acanthosepion esculentum | reverse complement strand
CACATCCCGCCTGTGTGAGAAGGGTTGAAAGGTGGAGAATAATTCATCACCCACAAGGGCTCAGAGATGCTTTTGAACTCTATCAAGGCTGGAGAGTGACAACCGTACCCCATTTGTCGCCTGAGCTGGCTCTTGTAAATGTAGAGGATATATATAAATGATTATCTGAATATACATTTTCATATATATATATATATATATATATATATATATATTCATTTTACAAAACTGCTAACATTCAATGGTAATATAACATGAAATTCTATTTTTCCTACATGACCATAGGGGGAACTGCCCATCTTTGTATCATTGAAACTTCAAAATCACTAACAGAAGTTTTTCAATATGTAATAAAGTGTGACACTCATATACACATAGTGTCTAGAATATGTGGATAGGTTTATATATATATATATATATATATATATATATATATATATATATATATATATATATATATGTGTGTGTGTATATATATATATATATATATATATATATATATTTGTGGTTAAGCCCATCTGGATGAAGTGTTTTGAGGCATAAAATCCATTTGTCTTCATGCTCCTCTAATAGTTTTCTAAGGTTATATTTTTTGTCTGTTTCTATTTTTTCAATTATAGTGAATTTTGCATGGCTTTTAAACTCATATATATATATATATATATATATATATATATATATATATATATATATATATATATATATATGTTTTGAACAATAAAAAATATTAAAATTTTCAGACACACTGGGCTATATATATATTAATATTATTTTGTTTTATTATTTCAATTAGTTTCCTTGACTAGTTTCAGGCAGCATGGCTGCCATCAGGAGAAAAAAATCTGTTTGTTAGTAGCAGTGAACTACAGAAGTGAATGACTGTTTCTGAAGAAAGTGAACTTTATCTGTAGTTTTCATTTGTTTTTTATCGTTAATTTTGGTCAGTCTTTGTGTTGGTCAAATGGCTTCTTTCAAGTTGTTTTTTAGATAGAGGATGGCAGATCCCTGATTTTAAGAATTCCTTCTTTGGTCATTTTGAGAATTTTATAGGTTGTTGGGGATGGGATGTGTGTGTTAAGTGTATGTTATCTTTTAGTACTTAAGGAGTGTGTATATGTATGTGTATGTATTAGTATGAGTGTGTGTATAAGTGTGAAACGTCAACCCCTCTGTAAGCATGTCTATCTTGTGTGGTTGAGAAATGTGGGTAGGGCTTGATTCATAGGGTTATATATTAATTCTATCTATGTTGTTAAATTTGTGGTTAAGCACATCAGGACTTAGTGTTTTGAGGCACAAAATCCATTTGTGTTCATATTCCTCTAGTATTCTTCTAAGGTTATCTTTTCTGTCTATTTCTATTTTTTCAATTATAGTGAATTCTGCATGGCTTTTAAAATCATGTTTTTCTGGGTGGAAATTTTGTTCTACAGGTAATAATCTTTCGTGGGGAGCCAACTTGATCCAATTCCGATAATTATTAATTCTGTAGTGAATTTTCCTACATATTTTTTCTGGCATAATGTACAGTCTAATAACTAAATTATGTTATGACTTCTACAGTTAGACTTGTGGTAGATTTTGAAGGTAGATTTTGTGACTGAGCTAGGTTTGAAAAATTAAAATTAGGTGAAAAAAACTCAAGGCAAAAATTACAAAAGCAAAATTGTATCTGAACTATTAAGTAGAGATCTTTTTCTGAATATAAGTGCTGATGTCTTTGAGATTTAAGTCTTATTTTTTGGCTTTTTGTTAATTCTCTATTTTGGTGGATGGGTGGGTGGGAATATTTAAGTAATCAATGCAGTAGACAGATGGAGGCAAATAGATAAATAAATGATTGGTTTATTAAAAATAGATTTGCAACCAGGGAATATTTTAATGAGACCTCATTTTAGTAAAAAGCAGCTAAAAAAAGTTATCATCAGAATCTTTCTGTAAATCCATTAATTATGATGATTAGAATAATATTTAAAACTTCCTCAGTAATTAGCATCTTCATTTGGAATACACACACACACACACACACACACACACACACACAAATGTAGATGTGTTGAATCCACATGCATGTAACCATAAATATGATTTAAAGCTATAATGTTCTAACAACAAACACCATCATGGAAAAAAACGAAACAAGATTTTCAGAATTTAAAAGACCCTAACATATTTGTTCTTGAAAATGACCATTAATGGTGAAAAGTGCTCAAATATAGATGTACTGACAATTTTTACAGATATTGGAACTCACATATGAAAAAAGAAATCACTAAAATTAATCAAAACACATTTTGTCTGTGATATTTAATTAAAACTGTTAAAACAACATAAAGTTTATTTACATTATTCGGACTGTTCTCCTCATCTTCATTTTCATATTCACAACATTTTGGCCATTGTATGCTCTAGCCTTCTTCAGATGATTGGAATTTTGAACTGAATCCTTTATTTCGTCCACCGGGGTAGATTGTTCTAGTTCCACATGCCATGCCTATTCCGGATGTCTCAGTTATTTCCCTTTAACTCAACTCTCCACTGGATAAAGACGTTAGTTAAATCCAGTGACTAGACTCAAAGAGTTGTGAGCTGAAACGTTGGGAATATGGCAATGAAGATGAGAATAACAGTCTGAATAATGTAAGTAATGTAAATAACCTTAATACCTCATCTCAGAGATATAGACAGCATAAAGTTTTTTTAATTTTATAAATACAGTGCAGTTGTGAAATTAATATTGTGTAACAGATAACATTAATTTTTATGATGATGATAAGTAATGGTCAAAACACTTCTTTTATGCCTCAGGTCCCTTCTTAGCATAGGTAGTCATGGTTCTCCACAATTTCCTTTCCTTTGTAGCTCTTAACACTGTATTTTGACTATTTTCTTGTGCTGAGTAACACAGGAAAACAGCAAGTAGCCTTCCTTCAGTATGTCCTGTGAATATCAAATTTTCCAAACCTTCTTTCCTCATTTATATCTCACATAAATTTCAGCTGTTTCTTTTTTTTTCCATTTTCCTTAAAACTAACTTTTTCACATATTCCATCGATTGCAGTTTCAGCATCCTTTTGTAAAATCATATCTCTGTTGTCTTAAGTCTCTTCTTCATCTGTAAGAATGTCCAGCATTCAATATCATATAAGAGGATTGATATTATATAACAGTTTAGCATTCTTTTCTTTGTTTCTAATGAAATTTCAGGACCGATCAATAACAAATTGTTGTATATTACATTTTTATGATATAAGTAAGTAATACTGCTTTCAGATCAGATTAATTTAACTTTAAATTTTCTAATTTTACTCAAATAACATGCCAGAAATATATATATATATATATATATATATATATAGAAGAGTTTTAAAACTGATAAATTTGTTTTGTATACAAATTTCTTAAAATTAAGAAAATGGCCGCTTTTAAGAAAATTTTAAGAAACCAAAATTAAATTTGACGTTCCAATCTATATAATTTCTATCTGAAATGCACCAGAATATTTTACTTACTGAAAATAGTAAATTTAATCCTTTAGCTTTCAATTAAAGCTAAAATGAAATCTTCAAGAATGCTTTTTCATTTTTTTAAAATTTATGCCGAAAAAGTAGAGGTACCTAGTTTAGCTTTAGGAAGACATCTCTTGCTCTTTCAATGTTCTTTCAAATTTTGTGTCATATTTTCCATTGGGTGTTAAAATACTTAAAATCGGTCACATTGACGTACAGGTTGAATGAATCCTGTGAGAAAATGCATACCTGTCTTCTGCCTCTTTCTATTTTTATGTTTTTGCTTAATTCATTTTTTTACCCATATGCAGTCAGACTTCTTAGTTGTAAGAGTTAATTCTTATCAGATGCCTTTGTACTTGTTCAGCTTTTTCAAAACATCTTTTGCTGCTCCAATATACCTTCAGATTTTAGTGTCACTTTATTGTTGCCTATTAAAACACAATCCAGACTGATACAATTCCAGACTAATTAAGACAAAACAAAATAAGAAACTAAAACCTGAAGGAAGAATTTACTCTATCACCTGTAATAATTGCTGCCAGGGAAGGAATACAGCGCAGAGACTTCTTTCTTTTTATGTCCCGTATCCTTTCAGGTCATCATCATGGCTCTCCACCTCCCTTTATCCTTTGCAGCTCTTAACAAGTTCCTTCCCTCTGCCATTTCCCCCAGATCACGTTCTGTCACCCACTTGCTCAAGCCTGCTAGGTATGTCATGCGTTGTTTTCCTTTGTCTCTCTTTCCCTCTATTTGACCTGTGAGTATCAGATTCTCCAGGCCCTCCTTCCTCATTATCTGTCCCAGAAACTTCAGCTGCCTCTTCCTGATGTTATCCTGAGCCTCCTCCTTGTCTGCATCCTCTCTAAGACCTCATTGTTTGCTCGGTCCGCAAAATCCTCAGCGTCCTTCTGTATGAACACATCTCCGTCACGTCAAGTCTCTTCTTCATCCTTTAGGAAATCATCCAGCATTCGGTGCCATAAAGAAGGACAGATGTCATGTAACAGCTCAGTATCGTTTGCTTTGTTACCAAAGAGCTCCCCCGTCTCACAATACTCTGCCTAACTTTTGGAATGCGTCCTTGGACATCCCAATATGTCTACGATTCTCGGTGTCACACTTACCAGCGTCTGTCAAAATGCTTCCCAGATGTTTAAACTTCCATGTCTGCTTGATTCTAGTGCTTTTGACCTGCATTTCGGGCTCATCCTCTTACTGATGACCATGCATTCCATCTTCTTGTAGTTTATGCTTAGTCCCTACTTCTCATTCTCCGTCACTATCTTCTGTAGGAGATTTTGTCATTTCTTTTTCATGTTTATTATCAGTACTGTGTCATCTGCGTATCTTATAATGTTGAGATTGTGGCTGCCAATGCTAAATCCTGGTAGGATTTCCAACTCTCTCAGAATTGCCTCGCTGTACAGGTTGAATAGGTTGGGTGAGAAGATGCATCCTTGCCTTATGCCCCTTTCTATTTTTGTATAT
>OZ038493.1:33131491-33136491 GCA_964036315.1 Acanthosepion esculentum | reverse complement strand
TTGTGGCTACTAAATAATGAATCCTGGGATGACTTCTAGTTTTCACTACTTGACAATTACGTATGACTACTTTTTTTTTAATACAGAATAAAAGTAGTAAGATACCAATAAAAAAAGCATTTCCCATTCACCTAAGTTATGTAATTTTAATTACTCTATGTGTGGATTGCTTAACAGTACTGAAAGGGGAAATGGCAGGTTCAAATTCCAACCAATTTTGTTCCTTTCACTTTCTCAGAAATATTCTTTGGAAAGGCATGAATCCATCTCTTCTCCCACCAGCTATAGGTTAAATATCAAAGTAGACTTGTCTCTCTAGCCTTGGTATTGTTTATCTCCAGACACAAGTATAAACCTGAATAATATTCATTGACAGACTCAAGCCACCTAGATTGTTCCATTCACTTTAGCATTAATGTTCTTGGGAAAGCTATGAATACATTTCTTCTCTCTCCAACTACAGGTTAGATAACAGTAAACTGTGGTCTCTAGTTTGGGTGGCAATCAGTATAAGATAAGGATAATTTTGAATTTCAAACTGTGAAGAAGGCAAACCAATACACTATCTTTTTTCAAGAGGGCATGGCAATTTACAAATCAAAAAGAAAAAAAACCTGTATAGAGCCATGATTTGCATACATGGACAATAGCTGCTTTTATGGGCTTTTAGTAACCCTCATTTCAAATTCTCTAACATTTTCTTGAATTTCATTGGTTGTTAAATAAAAATAAGCTTCAAGAAATTTCCATAAGAAAACAGTCAAAATTTGTGCAAAAATAGGCTCAACTGACATAAGAAAAATGTTTCTCAAATTCATCCCTAATTTAAATGTTTCAAGAAATCCTATTCGCTAAAAAATAAAAAATACAACATTCGTCCACGCATTTCTCAGAAAAATTTGCAACAACTACCAAGCCTTGTTGGAGCCAATTTTGTTGTTAAAAAAAACTATAATTAGAAACAGCAAACAAATTTTCGTCGCATTTTGAGACTCACACATGCAAAGATACACACAGGAATTATCTGTCAAAATTGCTGCCAAAGAAACAAACTTTCTTTATGAGAGATTGGAAAATTTATACAACAAACGTTTTCACTTAATATCTTTCATAGAAAAATCTTTTGTCTAACTTAAATTCCACCTTTCAATCAAAGGCAGGCAACTTTTTAGATTCTGAAACAGCAAAGAACTTTTTCACTGTACCTTTGCACACATCATTACAAAGAAATTGTAAATTGTGTATATAAAATTTAATCTGTTGTTTCAAACATGTATTTTTTGTTGTGATTGAATATCATTATCATTTGGCCATTTATTATAATTTATTATTGTGGATATTGCATATTTTATTTGCAGCATAATCTTAAATATTCACGCATCCTTCTTAGAGCTACTACAAGGTGAACTAAATCCTATTTTATTTTTTTCCCAAAAACCATGTTGTTCAAAAGAAAGGGAATAAACATGATTAAATTAATGTTTTAAAATTTTTCTCCTCTATTGCTTCAAGAGTTACAGTATAAAATTATTTTAATCCTTCTCTTGTTAATTTCAATTCATTTATATCCTAAATTGCTTCAAAAGGGTAAATTCGTTATGTATCTTCAAAGAATATATCTCAGTACACAGGCTTAACAACTTAGCACCAACTTAATTCTGATGAATATTTTTTTAAAAAAGGCAGGGAAAAAGTCCATAAAAACAAAACTCTTTTAAAATTGTTGACTTCAACATCTATTGAAAAGTCAATGTCATATTTTAACCAGAGAAAGGGAAATCAGAAAATTAATAAAAGCAAATGTGTCAGATCAATGAATTTCAACTGCATGAATTATTTCAAATTATTGTTCACATCTTGGATATTAATTATTATTATAGGCACACTGTTTTGGCCAAGTATTCTCTGACCATCAGCAGCTGCCTATTCGATATCTTTTCATTATTGTGTTATTTTGTTCCTGTGATGTTCATTGTTTCTGATCCAGTATTTCACTACTTGATCCAGGGATTGAACTCACAACCACTAGAGAACAATATTTAAAAAAAAAAACATATTGTTAACAAAAATGAAATACAAAATAAAACATATTCAGTTTTAATTTCTGGAATGAAGAGTTATCATTATTTTGATTATTTACACTGAGACTAATGTCTTCGTCTTTGTTGGTATTATCACCATTTGCCTTCTTCATCTGTCTACTGTTGTTGGGAATCCTTTATTCAATACATTGGAATAGATTGTTTTCATTCTGCTGCCTATGCTAGAGGATATCTTATTTCAGTTAATTCTGTCAAGTTAGTTTGGCCTCTTGTAATAGCACTAACCTCTTTGAATGAACTTGAGTGTTTGACTTTTTTGCATTACTCGACCAGTATTGGAGCAATTTTTTTTTTTTTTTTTTTTTTTGCCTTTCAGGTGTGATTTGGCAACACTCTGGGAGAATAACCAGGAACTTGAGATGCATTCAAATGAACAGGCCAAATTAATTTGTGAATTGCAAGATTTACAGAAAGGAACACAAGAAGGTAAGTAGCATTGATTGTTTTTTACTTCTATGTGCAGTATCCCCTCAGAACATTGGTGATCATGGCTGTCCACAATTTCCTGACCTTTGTATCTATATTAAAAAATTTCGTTTTTTTCTTATCTCACATAAACCCTGTTTTACCATCCATTTACTCAAGTTCGCTAGGTAGGTTATGCACTTTTTTCTCCTTGCCTTCAATATGTCGTGTGAGCATCAAATTTTCCAAACCCTTTTTCCTCAATATGTGGACTAGAAATTTCAACTATCTCAATCCGATGTTATGTATACGTGTCCTTTTTGATTGCATTTTCTCTAAAACTTTGTTCAGTCTATAGTACTCCAATAAAAATTGTAAGACAAATGAAGTGTTTTCTGTCAAGTAAATTTAATTTTTTTTTCTTGTGAACAGCAATTTTTATGTTAACTTTTTTTTTTTTTCATTTCAACCCATGGAAGGCAGTAAAGCCACTAAGACATAAGGGATTACTGAGTGTGAAAGAATAAGAAAAAAGAGAAATCTTAATAAGGAGGGAGAACAACAGAAGAGCAATCCAGAAGACAGTAGATAATGATTGACATTTGAATTTTCGAAGATCAAAGTTGGCTAGAAAGCATGCAGCCGGAAGAGAATTCTACAAGTGAGAAGTGTGAGAAAGGAATCTGTTAGCATAGAACTTACAGTTACATGTAACCATTTCAACTGTAAATTGATAAGAGCTTGTTGCCAGTCTAGTAAGATTAAATTCATGAAGACTTGTGGAGAGTTCATCCGAACAATTCTCATGAAAGTATGTATAGAAAAGGCACAGGGAAGCTACATTATGGCAGTAGGAAAATGACTGATGCCTAGATGCCAGGCTGGAACAAAACAAGAGAAGAAAAAAAAATTATATCATTACTGGCTCTTGTCAATGGTGACAATGTAAGTAAGAGCTTACTTGCTGCTATTACTTGGGCAGGTGAAGTAATTAAGGGAGAGTGGGTTTTTTTTTTTCCAATTTCTCACTCATTCTCTTATTTTGTTGTGACATTTCAGTGTTGAAATATTTTGTCGAGATATCTGACAGTGGAACAGAACCTAAGCAAAAGTGGTTTCATGTCTTTCCCAGCAATATTAATATGAAGCAATCTCTAACAGAATTTGAACTCAATTTGCAAACTTTGCTTTCTCTGCTGATAACCCTTATGTCACCTTACACTGTCATACAATTATATTAGGTAAATATATAAACTGCAGCTTTTTTACCAGATAAGGAATAATAAAGATGGCTTGGAGAATTTAACACTCAAAGGATTTATTGAAGGCAAGAAGAACTGGAGGAAACAGCAAATAACCTATTTAACAGAAACAAGGTGAAGAGCAGAAGTAACAAAATACAGGAAGTTGTGGAGATCTATGATTCCTCATGTCCAGAACAGACACAGCACATTATAGAAGACTGCTGATCTGGTTTTCAAAAAGAATTACTCCATTATTTTTTTTAATTCTTACTACTGTGTCATGGTCTTCGAATTACAGTATTGATAGGTGTGTTTATTTTCTATACTATGGTGTTACCTATATGACTGTGTTTTAATGTTGGAAATATACTTTTATCATTGTGAGTAATGAAAGGTTTTATCAGTTTTGGTCATTCATGCTTGAGATATCCCATGATGCTCTCATGAATTTAATTTCTCTTTCATTACATATGAGTAAAGAAATCTGACTCACTGCCCGCTTGAGTTTTAAACAGAGTTGACAGGTAACAGACATCCAATGTAAACAAATTTATTTTCACTTTATTTAAAGTAAAATGTAAGTAATTTATTTTTTTTCAAAATCCACTTAAGCAATCATTAAATTAATTAATTTTTGTTGAATCCTGTAATGGCTGCCATATTTTTGAAAGATTTTTTAATTACAGAGTTGAAATTTTTCTGTCAGCAGACGTCACTCATGGCATAATTGAAGTTAATTTTGAGGGGACTAAAACTGACATTAAAACCTGCTTTAAATACCCAAAAGTAATTTTTTATTTTTTACTACTAACTCTGTTATTTCCTTGTAATTAAACATTAAATATTCTTCAAATAAGATATTTAAATTATTGGAATACATTTTAAAATATTTATAAAAATATTTGTAAATGTAATGAAGTGGGAGCATCAATTAAATAAAACAAAACTTCATTACTTCACATTTTATTGACTCTGATATTCTGTCAGTTACTCTCAGCCAACCCGTGGGTGTGAAGCAGCTCCTCCCACAGATGTCTAGTCTTATATATGGACCTTACATACAGTTTTTAATCTGTATGAGACTGACCCTGACATATCTGAGGTTGTTGTTTATCTATCCATTTGTTAAAAATTGTCATTCTCGTCTTTGCAATGCCAGGTGAAGATGTGAGGTCAGCTGTGCTCCAGGCTTTCTCTGACAACTTGGTGTGAAATTTGAGTGTAATATCTATTCCAGTATAATAGTCTA
>OZ038493.1:33111491-33128991 GCA_964036315.1 Acanthosepion esculentum | reverse complement strand
ATCCTTAATTTCCATACAAACAATTATTTTTATTTCATGGGTGACTTTCACTGGATTTTGCAGTTAATCTTGATTATTCCAAAATTTATTTCTAAGTTACAAAAATTCTATTGTACAAAAAAATTTGTTGCAAAAAATCATGTAAAAAAATTAACCGATACAGTCGCGGTAATGAAAATTTGGGAATCCCAAATTTCAGGATTGGAAGTTCGAATCTGGCCTGGAATGCTTTTAATTTGCTCACAGAGTTGGCCTGGTTCAAAAATCGTATGATATGTTGGGCTCCATCCTTGAAGAGTAAAGTTGAAAAAGTGTGACATAGTGACACACTGACAATTGCATGGAAAGATAATGACACAATGAAAAAAAAAATTTGTGCCGTTTTCCATTGATGCAACTACATATGTTCATGAAGGGGGAGAGGATGCAGAAATTTAAAATTTTCAATTTTCCTAACATTGTTCTTGTCTTGTAGATAAAAATGGATATATCATTTTATTCCCATATATATATATATATATATATATATATATATATATATATATATATATATATATATATATAGTGTAACCCGGATATAAGAGAGTTGCCGGGATCGGAGAAGAAGTATCTTATATCCGGGTTTGGTCTATTATATATACATTAACACTGGCTCTAATTTGGGACCAGAGAAAATCTCTCTTATATCCGGGTTTGTCTTATATCCGGGTTGCAGTATATATATATATATATATATATATATATATATATATATAGTGGAAACAGCCTGTTTCACGCTTAAATGCAATTTTCAGGCCTGAAGATTGCATTTAAACATGAGGCAGACAGTTGCTACTGTGTGTTGACCTCAATGTCCACTTCTATATTTACATATACTCTATTACTGATATTGAGCACCTTAATCTGTAAATAAGGAAATACCTTAAAACTATATTTTTAACATATATATATATATATATATATATATATATATATAAAAGTCAACAGTCATGTTGGGTGTGTTGTATATTAATTCTGTAGGCTCTCCTTTGAAGTAAAGGGCCCCAGCCTCACTACACAAGGTGTTGCTGTTAGGGTTTCTGTAGGAATTAAGATTTTATGGATTTGCACACCCCACTCTCAACCAGCTTTGAATTTCAAATCGTTCTTCTCTTAGACTAATTGCCAACTAAAGCTAGAAAGCCTAGTCTGTTCCATTATTTTACTCATAGCTGAATGGGCAAATCAAGGCTAGTCTTCTAAAAAGGGAAATATTCTTATTACTGTTCTGACATCATCTGTGCTGTGTCACTTCAGAACTTGGGTGATCATGGCTATCCACAGCTTTCTTTCTTTCATTGCTTTAAGTAACCTTTAAGTCCCTACCAACCGTCATTGTTCTTGTTCTGCCATTTATTCATACAAAATTTTTGAATAGGTTATGCACTATTTCCATCTACTTCTCTTACTTATAATATGTTAAATTCTTTAAACCCCTTTTCTTCATTATGTGTCAGAAATTTTATATCTTTCTGACTATACAAATGTCCGTTTTGTTCCTATATTTCTTAAAACTCATTCAGTCCATGGTAGACACAAATCTCTGTCATTTCATCTCACTTAAAAAAGTGGGTGACATAGGACTTGTTACAGCCTTAAACAGTTCATACTTTAACATATACAGTATATCATCCAGACTTGTTGCCTTCAAACTCACACCCATTAGGCACTCTTCCATACTCTAAAATGGCACATCCGATTATTCAGTGTGGGATTGCGATCACTGTAGCTGACAAAAACTGTACTTTTAAAGCTTTCTTGTCTAAGAGATATGATGAAAAATTCTCCAGATGTTTCAGGTTTAAGTCAGTGTTTTTTTTTCTTAGTGAAAGTTTACATAGATTACTATCCAATGCATTTACCATATCCTTTGTTGAATAAAAAAAAAACTAACAAATGCTGGTTTATCTTCAGTCTTCACTGATTAACTGTTATGCTGTAGAGACACATGATCATGACTGGAGGGTAAAATAAACTACAGGTACCTCAAAAGAAAAGCAATACCTAAGGTTTAAAATTAATTTTTTTTTTGTTAAAAAAATATAATTTCAGCACCATTTTCAGTCTGTGTTTATTGTAATGTAATTCTCTTTATTAAAAAATCTTCCAAAAATAAAATATACTTTTCTAAAACTTTAGTTGGGGAATATTAGCTGATTTAAAGTATAATTAATTTGATTTTGAAACAAATATTATTTACTATAAGTTTAAAATATTGCAGAAATGCATTTTTTTAACATGGCAGTATCTGTTTATTTAAGTGTTGACAGCTTCATGTAAATTTATCTAATGTTGTTCTTGGTGAGGGTGGCTTTATCTGTAAAAAAATATAATTGAAGAATATAACATGAGCCCATTTATATTAGGTTGGTGCAAAAGTAATGTCCAATTTAAAGGTCTCTATTAAAAATGAAAAAGCCCAGGATTATGAAAATATTTATTTGTTAACATAACCTCCTTTGCTTTCTAGAACATCATTCCATCTGTCAAAAAACTTATAAATGCCACACCTGTAAATAAATGTCTAAGGTTTTGAAGCAAAATATGAATCCAACTCATTTTGAACCTCTTCTCTTGATGTCAAGCTAAGACCATCAAAATGATTCTGTAGTCCTGAAACAAGTGATAATCAGAAGGAGCATAGTCAGGAGAATATGGTGGATGAAGTAATATTTCCTAACTAAGCTCTTCCAAAAGATTTTTAATCTACCAAACTGTGTGAGGACAAGAATTATCATGATGGATGATGATACTTTTTCTTTTTATTAAGAAAGGTTGATTTTGGTTCAAAGCTATTTTCAAATGACAAGATTGATTACAGTTGTTTAACAGTTCGTAATAGACAATTCCTTCAATATCCCACCATACAATTAACATGATCTCTAGATGAAGTCCTCCTCTTGGTTGTTGAACTGATCTTCCTCCTTGACTGATCCATGATCAGCAGCATTTAATGTTATGGTAAAGGATCCACTTCTCATCATCTGTATCAAGCTTACCTGAAAATAGAGCCTGAAGGTGTTGTGAAAGCAATGATTCACAATAAGCAACATCCTGTTGCAGATTCTCTGGAGACAGTTTGTGTGGGACCCATTTCCTGAAACCTTTCTGATCCTTTTTAATTGGCATAGCACAGTTGTATGATCTATGTTAAATTGTTCTGCAAGTTCCTTAGAAGTAATGGTGGGATTGTCTGTGACAATAGCTTCCAACTCTTCAGAATCAAGTTCTTTTTGGATGGCTCTCTTTTTGCGCATCTTTCAAACTGAAATCGCCACTTCAGAAACAGGAAAACCACCTCCTGCAACTTCTTTCATTCACTGCATCTTCACCATAAGCGCTCTGATTAGACTTTGTTGCTGCACTTGTATTGACACTTTTATGAAACTCATACAAATCGAATGTGATCTTTAGATGGGAGGACCATTGATGCAAATATTATGGAAGATCATGAAAAATATTTTCATAATCTGAAAGAGAAAGGTAATAATTACTTATTGTGACATTCCTTAACTATAATGAGAAGCACAAATTTCATAAATACTATCTAAACTTTCTTCTAAAAAATCAGACATTACTTTTGCCCCAACCTGATACATAATTTTTATGTTCTCAGTAATTTTAAAAATTTAGTTCAATATTCTTTGTAATCTCATGTTTTATCGAATTTTTTGATACTTTGGCTTTAAATTTACTATCATTATTGTTCTTATTTTCTGATAATGTTGCATAGGAAGAGCCATATCTATAAAAATTGGGACATTTATACATATGCAAAAAAAATTCAAAATTCTTTTAAAAATATCAGTGTTTGATGAATTTCAATTTGTGATTAGTAAATACAGTTTTAACTTAATAATAATATCATCTAAAAGGCTTAAATTAGCACAGAATTTTAAAAGATTTAAAACTTAATAAATTATTCTAAATAAAACTTTAAAAAAATGAAAACAATTCTTGTAAAAATTCATTATTCATTGAAAAAAATTTTTTCTTAAGAAAATATATCTTATTTATAAAAGCAATTAAAAGCTTTTCTAATTAAATAATGTCTTATTTTGATTTTACTATTCAGAGCAGATTTTCAGTAAATGGTGTTTCTGTTTTACCAAAAAAAAATTGATGATTTAAATTCTTCAAGTAGTTTTGCTTTTAACTAATATAAATATTAAGAGGATGAAATTTCATTTTTCAAAACTTTCTAAAATTAAGTAAATGGGGGTTAACAGATCTTTAAAAAAAATCAAAATAATTTTATTCATTTTAGAATAAGTCCTGAAAGTTAAATTAAAATCTGACAATTATTTGGTTTTTGCAAGAATTTCAAAATCAAAGTTTTTTTACTACATAAAAGATGTTAAAATTTCTTATACTAATCTTTGCCACCCCAATCTCCATTTATGCAAGAAAAACAAGATTTTTTACCAAAATTTAGAATGTGCTAGAAAGGATTAAAAAATTTGATAAAATAATCAAAAAATACTTTGATCTTTCCTCTTAATAATAACATAAACATTTTGACAATAAAAGTTTGTTTTTATCAAGTTTGAGGCATTTTTTCATAATGTTATACTCTTTTTTTTCAGCAAATTAGTGGAGGCACCTATTGATTATTCTATTTGTTTTTTAGATAGGGCTGTTGAACAGTTATACACTATAAGCCTAAAGTTGGCGGGGGGGGGGCACCATTTGAATTTCAAAGAATCGGCTAAAAATTGAAGGTAGCATGGTATTTTTCTAAACTAATTTACTATTTCACTTCAGGCTAGTGTGAAATTCTCTTCCTAAAGGGTTTTATCATCTATTCAATTATAATAATAATAATCACCTGAGGTGTGACACTGAGAATCACTATGCAGTGTTGAATTGTATGGCTGCACTGTCTC
The DNA here is from genome assembly GCA_964036315.1 of Acanthosepion esculentum. Taxonomy (NCBI): domain Eukaryota; kingdom Metazoa; phylum Mollusca; class Cephalopoda; order Sepiida; family Sepiidae; genus Acanthosepion; species Acanthosepion esculentum. The sequence goes on along the minus strand of OZ038493.1, from coordinate 33,124,066 downwards.
TCCCCACCCGATATATATATGTATATATACACTAGTATATTTGGGGCCACTCTGGGTTTCAAAGCATCATCTAAAAATTGATGGTTGTGTGTCTTTTCCAGAACTAATTTACAAGCTCACTTTGAGCCAGAGGGACTTTCTCTTCTTGAAGGGTTTTATCATATATTCATTAGTAGTAGTAGTGGTAGTAGTAGTAGTGATGATGATGATGAAAAAGAAGAAGAAGAAATAATGCATGAAGTTTGCTTAAAATTTTAGCTACATTCAGTTAATCTACCTTGCTGGCTAATGGTAATCTCATAGCTGGTGGATTTTAAATGTTAGGTAATCCCTTCTCCAAGAAATTAACATGCATCAATGGGTGATAATGTCTCAACATTCCAATTTAGTAAGAGTTAATTAAATCAAAGAAGGTATTAAACTAATTAATTATCAAATCCTGAGGCTATCCCCAAACTTTTTGCCTATAGTGTACGTCAACGTAGAACAAACAGTGATTGACATATTCAAAATGGCTGGACACATTCCAGAGAGGCTTTTAAAAGTGTTTCGAATTTAGTTAATTCTTAGTTTTGTTGTGTCATTTGCTAGAAGCTAGGTAAGAATGACAAAAATCTGATAGGAACCTTGGTGAAAGTCTGTGAACAGATGTGAAAGACATGTCATGTCATGGATTATATATGTATATTTAACTACGTACAGGTATACATTTGTGAATTTGTGTCCATGTCTGCTTTTTCATGTGACATTCTGTGACAGCTCTTTTTTCCGTTGACTTCTCCTGGTCATATTAACTGACGAGCTGTCCACTCGCTCGCCCATACACAAACTTCTTTACTCTCCTCCTCATCATCTTCCCAATTGATAGAGATCTTGGAATTAATAAAGACTTTAAAAGCTAGCCTGAGGGAAGTAAGATACCACTTTGCAATCTGAAGCATTGATCGGGCAAGTAAGGAGGTTTTTCTTTAAATTGTTCTTGACAGCATTCTGCAAGTGCTAACTTCTTTATCTTCAATAAGTGAAATTTCCAAGAGTCCTAGCAGCATCTCCATTCTCCATCTTCCTTCTAATCTCATTTTATTTGCTCAAAGGTTCATGGAATTGTCGTACTCAAAATATGATTTCAGACTCTTGTAGACATCAGATGCCAAAACACATCCAGTAGACAAGAAAATGGAGTTCACCTCAGGAAGAAACCTTTGATAATGTCTTTGATAAATTCCTTAATTTCAGACATATGGAAATAGGATAGAATACAAAACACCACTCTATATACTTTATTTCCTACTAAATTAAAAAAAAATGCCAAATACTTTAATGAAATTACCCACAGGAGAATGTTTTCTTGTTCAGATGTCAGAATCCCAAAATTCATTTTTATGAGAGTGTTTTTGTAGAATTACAGTACCATAGGTTTGCCAGGAAAATATGGCACAAGGCCAAAAATTGGAGGAAAAAGGAAGGTATTGGTTTTCACTATTCTTACATTAATTTAGCTAATCACATTAACAGACCCCCAACCATTGTTCATTGTTCCTATCACCATAACATCACCTTTACTCTGAGATTTTTCTATGAAGAATTAAAACACATTTACATATTCATGTGGTTGTGAGATAACATCAAATTATTTATTTACTAGAATTTAAATTTTTTCCAACGTTGTAAACACAATTAAATATATTTACAAGAATGTTTATAAAAATATACTGATATATGATTCCCCAACCACAATTCTAGTAAGTTAGTCTTGTACTCCCTCTCAGATAATGCCACAACCTTTTTTGGTGATAGAGAATTTCAGGGTGAAGAAGAATGAAGATGTACCCTTATGTCTGATCCCAATTTTCCAAATTAACCTCCATATTCAGATGCAAGCACAATTTTTCAGATTAAAATTTTTCTGGGCAATGATGGAATTTACTAAAGTCATGACTAAATTAGGTGTGTTTATTAAAAAACTCTTCTTTATTTTCTTACAAATGTATCATAGAATTCCCCAAAAGGAACTATTGTTATTTTTCTTAGGGCTTTAAAAATGTATGAAAGAAATCAAGTAATAAACTCAAAACAAAAGTTTGAATAATTACAAACAAGCCCAACTTTGTATAGTCATTGAGTTTTTAGTGAACATATACTGAACAACTGTGTGACATTTCCTGGATGTTTTCTGTTTGAATTCTGTTTTTTATACTAAATATTATTTTCCAGTCAGAATTGAAAATGGTATAGCGCATGAAACTCTTGAAAGACCAACTGTATTTAGGTGTCATAAATATTTCATGAGAAGGTGACACTTCACTTATTACAATGACTGTTAAAGTTTTTCTTATACCTTGTTATCTACTGGTTAATCTTCCTTTTTACATGAGCTACATAGGTTCAATTCCTTTATGGGTATTTTTTATTAGTATTTGCTCACTGTATGTGTGTGTGTCACTATTTCCGTTCTCCTGTAGCTGTTGCAGAAAACCTATGTCTTCTATGAGAGGATCTACCAAGAATATGGAAGACTATCCTAAATTCTTCATCATTTCACACCAAGCAAGGCAATAAAGTCACTAAGATGAAAGGGGTTACTGAGTGTGAGAGAATATGAGAAAAAAAAAATAATTTTATTTTTTTAATTGTTTCATTCCAAGCAAGGCAATAAAGCCACTAAGATGCCAGGGGTTACAGAGTGTTAGAAAATATGAGAAAAACAACTATTTTGGAGAGAGGACAATAAAAGAAGAGTAATTGTGAAGACAGATGATAACGATTGACATTGCATTAAAATTTTTGAAGATCAAAATTCACTGGGAAGCAAGAAGCTGGAAAAGAGTTCCACAAGTGAGAAGTGTGACAGAAGATTCATACCTTTCCCAAGGGTATTTTACACAAGTGAATATGATAAAACTGACTGGAATTGAAACTTGGATCTTTGACTTCCAATTGCCAGCTGTTATCTATTAAACCACCTGCACATCCCAGTTTACAGCACTTGGTATTCACAAGCAATTGGTCATCTAGGAATTGATGTTGGTTAACTTCACTGATGAGAACCAGTGTTTCAGATTGATATGACTGAAAGGCATTTTGAAAATTGTAGTTGAAAACTGGAAGCTGGAAGAGATTTCTAGAATTGCAAGAGACAAAACAATTTACCATAGAACTAGGAATTTTAACAGTATAAATAAAAATGAGAGACTCAACCAGAAAATAAGGAAAAATGAGCAAGTTATCTCCAAAATATTATAGAAATATGCATGAATGTGTGAGGAAAGGGATTTATTGATGATGTATTTTAACAATACATCATAATAGTATATATACAGACCCAAAACTGTCCTAGAGAAAAACACAAGAAATCATTTGGAACTTTGAAAACCTAATGAGTTACTCAATCAAGGTCAAAAAACCGGATCTGCTGGTAGTGAACAAGAAGCAAAAAAACATTTTTTTTGTAATGGCCACAATTTTAATTTTGCCCCATGCAAGACAATAAAAACATTATGACAAAAAGGGTTACTGTGAGTGAAAGAATCAAAGATGACAATGAAAGAAGAATCAAGGAGATCCAAGATGATGATCAACAGTACTTTTAGTACAGTGTGAGAGAAGAATCAATTCACATAGAACTTATTGTTACATGTAAAAATTTTAACAGACAAATTATGAGACCTAGCTGCCAATCTGGTACTGTGCTTAAATTCATTGAGGTATGAAAGAAGAAAATTCTTTAGAACAATTACCATGAAAATATTTATAGGAAAGGCAAAGAGACGTTGGATTATGGCAGTGAGAAAATGACTGAAGATGAGATGGCAGATCAGGACCAATAACATTGTGGAGTCATGTAACGTGGATAAGAAAACCAAATTTGCTTATTATAATCTCTGAAAAGAAAATTTGTCAGATGTTGCTTCTCTACTAAACAATAGTGAAACTGAAAAAGCATGAACCATTGGACCTATATCTAGACCTTGAGATAGAACTTGTATGAAGGTGATAGTTGTACTCATCATGATTGGCATGCTCGGAACAGTTTTAAAGAGCTCTGAAATGAAATGAAAAAAGTGTTGGAAATTTGAAGAAGATCTCAAACCATCAAGATGTCATCATTGGTAAAATCAGTGAGAAAATTGAGTAAAGAGCTGAAATATTGAAGAAACTTTTTGTCATTTGATCCTCCAGTTACAGCAACTTGAGAAATCTCAGTGAACAAATAAGGGTCACAATAGAATGCATAAAAAGTTCCATGATACTTGGTTGTAATATTTTCAAAAATACTAAAAGGAGAAATAAGAGAATATTAGACATTACTAAGTGAGGAAAAAAGTCTATGGAATTTTTAAAACATAACTAAAAAATATCACTGATGAAATTGATATCTTTGTGCATGGATCATCTAAGAAGAGAGGTTTGGTTTGTTTTGTTTTATGTTATATCAATCTCAGTGGGTTATTTAATGCCAACATTTTTATTGCTGATAATATTTTTTTTTTTTCAAAAATGTGTCACTGGTAATATTTTTTTCAAAAAATGTATAGCTGATAATATTTTTTTTCCAAAAAATGTATAGCTGGTAATATTTTTGTTTTCAAAAATGTATTGTTGGTAATAAATTTTTTCTTCAAAAACTTATTGCTGGTAATAATTTTTTACAAATTATTTCTGGTATTAAAACCTATTTTTACACTTTCATAGTGTTTTGACCCCAGTTTGGGTGGGGGTCAACTATTTGCCCATAGCTTAGACCGTAACAGGTGCTACCACCCTGGGTCTAGGTGGACCTGGGAACACCAGCAATTAAGAGGTGCTTCCACACTCCTCAAAAACTGATCAGAGGCCTTCCTGTTGGATGTGGTTTTTCGTCTTACCCAGGACACTAAAAGAAAAAAAAAAAGAGAAAGAGAGATGGATTTCCTGGGAAATGTGAAAATGATTGTGATTTAAACCTATTCTATATGAACAAAACTGAATAAAAAACACATGAAATACACTGAGTCTTAGAAACTCAAAAACATCACTAAATCCATGCAAAGATACTTTATCTAACCATCATAAACAGAAAGAAGAAAACCTGTCAGATAGCTGATGTCATTCTTCCAGTAGATTAAAGAATAAAATCCAAGGAAAGTGAAAAACTGAAAAGTTTGTATACCTATTATTATCAATATTATTGGAAAAGTCCTGAAGAGCATTGCAAAGAGTTTGGGAAATATCTCAACCTTCTGGAAGAACTGAGAAAAATTTGAAACCTGAAAATGATAATCGTACCAATCATTATTGGTGTGCTTGGCAAAATCCTGAAGAGCAGGAAAATAAGTGTAAAGAATTCAAAATTTTAGGATTAATTGAAAACCATCCAAATAAGAAAATTATGACAATCAACATGTATATGGCATAATGCTGGAGACTGTCAATTGATCTCCAGTAAAAAGCATTTGATTCTATAAGTGTGAAAACTGAATAAATACAAATAATAATAATAATAGTTTCCTTCTAAAGAAAGATTTGTCATTCATTGACCATGCAGCTAGTAGAACTTTCATTTGAAATTTAAAAAAATCTTTCTATTGAAGCAATTTCTCAGGAAAAGAGGTTCCAGAAGTCCAATGACTGTTATTGCTTTTACTAATATTGATGCGGGGGGTCTTTCTAACCTTTTGCTTGAAGTAGTGTCAAATATCAACATCTTGATTATGTCCTTATTTTGTCTTTGAGTTATATGTTCTATCCATATTAGTTATCGCTGCTGTTGAAATTCCTCAAGTGATGTTTTTTATTATTATTTGGGACAGTAATGATAACAATAATAATAATACCAATCAGACCACAATCTTAGTAAAATTAGCAGGCAATGTATTGAACTGTCATGCTGTCACTTTATCTCCAATAAAAACCGTTGATGTTGCAGGTGTGAAAACTTGGTGTGTATAAATAACAATAATCATACACCATCCAGACAGAAGCCTTAATAATCTTAGCTGAACAGACTTGCTGTTACTTGATCTCCGCCAAAAGTTACCAGATACTCCTGGTGTGAAAACTCAATGAGTTCAGATATAATAATGAAAATTGCGGAGTGGGTTAATATTTGAAAGGTAAATGCTTTGCACAAGCATTTGTTAGCACGTTTGTCATATCGATCATCCCTATCTCATCACCTCTGCCAAAACACTGCTAAATATTTGACACCAGCTTCATGAAGGGTTCAAGAAATAGTTTGTATTGAATATACATAGTGTTGTTAATCATTCTCTTCTTCATATATCACACGAAGGACGGACCTGAATGAATCAGTCTGTTTGAAATTTGGTTTTCAATTAAAGGTACATCAGAAGAGGGAGAAGGGGAAGAAAGTGGGGTTGGTGGAGGAGAGTTTGTGGGTTGAAGGCGAGTCTAGGGAGATGCAAGTAGGGTGTGGTCAGTTTCTGTAATGTGAGGTGGGTCAGGTAAGGAGAAGAAACAAAGCCCTAGTCCGTTGTTTTGATATTATTTATCTGGCCATCTTTTAATTATCAAGCCTTGTGAATATAAGATTCTGAAATGAGATGCTGGCCAGGGTGGTTCTAGAGGGCAAAGTTGGAAGTTGTCAAAGTAAGTGCTGATTCTATCATCGCAGAGAGAGAAAGAAAATATTGCCGAACAGAGAGGAGATGGCTCTATCTACAAACGTGTGGTTAGATGATGATCAGGGTCATGATAGGTGTGAGGAATAATACACCTTTCTTGTCTGGTGTGTTTCTGCATGGATTTTGCCGAGGTGACATCTTAGTTTCTGCTTACAAAATAACTTGCACAGTTGCCCTTGCCACATGGCATTTTCCTTCTCTGAGGTCAGTGTGGGCATTTTGTCTCTTGTAAGCATGGGTCCAGATCACTTCCCCGTGCATGTTCATCTTTGACCTCAACCCCACCCTTGAGAAAAGCCGAGCATCTTCGAAATGCTAATTAATTTTCACACCACAGATGCCTAGGACATATGAACACAACTTTCTTACCTGACAAATTAACCTCTGCCTTGAATCAAGCCATTTTGAACACCTTCCTATGCTCAGGTATCTCGTTACTGAGAAGCAAGTTACCCTGGAGTGCCGGACACTACGAGAAGTTTGGTAACCAAGGAACAGTTCTATACAGCTGATCTCGTCAGTGTTGGCAATCAGCAGACCAAGAAATCTACGGTGCATGACCTTTGTCTTCTGTCTTGTAAAGAGATTAGAAATAAGAACATCAACTATTGCTATCTTCTGGAAAAATTATCTCCTGTTTCTTACTTATCTTGTCACATCTGTGTAAAAGTTCTCACTTCAGTCTCGAGGCTTTTCTTCTTTACAGCGCATACGCAGAATATTTTCTCAGACTTTAGGCAAGTCTATTTAAATCCTTTGCTAACTTGAATAATGATAATAACTTGTAGGACACTTGGAAATTCCATGGTGAATATTTGCATTTTAAAAATGGAAAATAGAATAATATATTTGAATATTACGAAAATAAATTGCGACAAAGTATTATTTCAAAGGTTATTTAAACTTCTATTTTTTTAGTTATCACAACATTTGGCTGGATCCTTTTATGGTCTTTTTAAGTTGGACAAAAGGACAATCTGTTATTGTGTAATGTAACATAAAACTTGCCTATTCTAGTCATTGTTCAGGCTATTGAATTCATTCTTTCTATTACTTATGTTATCACATTTGTGCTGTTGGCCTAGACATTGTTCAGACTATTGAATTCATTCTTTCTATTACTTATGTTATCACATTTGTGCTGTTGGCCTAGTCATTGTTCAGACTATTGAATTCATTCTTTCTATTACTTATGTTATCACATTTGTGCTGTTGGCCTAGTCATTGTTCAGACTATTGAATTAATTCTTTCTATTACTTATGTTATCACATTTGTGTTGTTGGCCTAGTCATTGTTCAGACTATTGAATTCATTCTTTCTAGTGCTTTTGTTGCTACCACAATGTCTCAGATTATGAATTCTCCCGTCATATTTGGGTATATCATCACTAAGCTCAAGGGTGAAGTCTCTTTTCAGCAGAAAATTAATAATGGTAAATATTCTGACCATCTCAGGATATTCTGATCCCCACAGGCAGTACTATTCCCAGGCATCTGTTTAACACCAGTGGTTCCATACTTTCTGTTTTTGAAATAGGAACAGCATGACTCATTTTGTACCGAGAAAGGATATTTTCTGTTTAAATTAATTTAACTTGAAAGCTAACAACGATTTACCAAAGAAGCCAGTTTTACATTTTAAAATTTTGTAAGAATTTTATTTTTGAATTTGTTATTATTTTTCTTAACTTTGTATATTTTTTAGACGTGTCATCTTTTCAAAAGATGAACTTATTCTTTGTGTTACTTTCTGTTGCTATTATTTTCTAAAGCCTTCTTCGGTTTTATAAATAATTCTGAGAAAAGACTTTATCATTGAAGAAGTATATTTCAAACAATATTTTGAATGTGTTTTGGCATACTGGCCGTCTTCACAAGCTCATGGGCAATAGTGTCTCTGGATGAATATTTGGCTGACTCCAATCATTCCTAACAAATTGTGGAATGAAGTTAATGTTGAACGAACACACTTCTATATAATTTCACATTAATGCGTTGTTCCTTAGGGTTTTATCCTTAAACATATTTTGTTTCTTATCTTCACCAATGACCTTCTGATGTCATCTGTTCCAAAATTCATAGTTATGTGGATGACACAACTATTTACTCCCATCTTAGTAGCAAGTCTGACAGGTCCGACAAAGTAAAACTGACAGCTGCTCTCAAAAATGACCTCTCTAAGAAATAGCTTATAAATTTGAATGCCTCTAAAACAAAACAGGTAGTGTCTGTTTCATAGGTAAAATTTTGTTGGTTACATCCTGGTATTCTTTAAAAAGCTGAAAGTTTAAAATGGTTCGAAGTGATGTCACATGTTAGATTTGAGAGGAATGAGTTTATTTTTTAATATGCATATTAAATATTTTATGCACACTTCATGATACTGTCTCTGATGGTGAAATATATTTTGTTTAGTGTGGGCTGTTAATTTTGTATAATAATAACTCCTAAGATTTTGAGACTTTCCTTGCATTAGGTGGTGTAGGGCATTTTGGTATTATAAGACATGAACTTTGGATATGTTATCCATAGTTTTGATGCCAATATACAACATTTTTTATTTTATTTCACATTGAAAATGAAATAGTTAAGGTATTGAAGGTTCTTGAATGTATTTTTAATATATTTTTCCTCTTGTAAATATTGAGGGTTGCAAATTCGAAGTGATCTTAAATAGAATCCAATGATCATTTTGGATTTTATTTTGGTGTTATGATGGGAGTAGAAGTTTATGAAGTAATTTTTATTGGTTGATTTTCGATGGACACTAAGTTCTAGGCTATTGTCGGATCGATGTAACAAGATGTCTAAGAAAGGCAAAGTATTGTTTTTTTTTCTATTTCATATGTTAATTCTATTGTGTGTTCAGTTTTTTTTAATTTATTGACAAGGTCCAGAAAGTTAGTATCACAGGTATTTATTAATAGAGCATCATCAAAATCTTAACTATTTCATTTTCAATGCGAAACAAGGGCACATAAAATATTCCAAAATAGAAGAGCTGTCCTTATTGTCAAACCTAATGAATCAAAAATATATATTATTCTACCCACTAACTCTATCACAACTACAACCCAAAAGAATTTATCTAAACTCAACATAAAATTTGTTATAACTACATTGAAAACAATCAAAGACTTAAACATTAAAAAACAAAACAGCGTGCTAAAACGTGAAGGAGGAATTTACTCTATTAAATGCAAGAACTGCCAGAATGAATACAGTGGACAAACCTCAAGTTTAAACAAGAGAATATATGAACACAAAAGGGACATTTTAAACAACAACACACAAAATGCATTGATTGTTCACCATAATAAAACAGACAACAGTTTTGAAATAAGAAAAGCTGCTTTGATTAAAAGAGAAAATAATCTACTGAGACAAAAATGTCTGGAAAGTGCCTTGATTGCTAGTTCAGCCACGATAAATTTGTGTCCAGGCTCTTACAATATATCACTATTCTTGGTAGATTTTATATTGTCACAGTGTAGGATAATCAGGAACAAAGGTGCTGGAGAGAAAAAGAAAAAAGGAAAAAGAATACAGATGATTTCGGTTAGATTGAGAAAGAAAAATTCTTTCAAAAAATTTTGAAACTACCTGCATCTCTTATTTTGTGCACATGTGTAGATGTGACAGTGTCATTAAAGCCCAGTCCATTGAAATCCTAACAGACAAAACGCATCACAAAAAACCCTTTCCAGTTTGTCATATTTTTCCAAATATCTATCTATCTATCTATCTATCTATCTATCTATCTATCTATCTATCTATCTATCTATCTATATATATATAATTGGGTAACAGTTTAGAACATATATATATGTTCTAAACAAGTATTGTATTTTATTTTTAACCTGACAGTATTTCCTATAAGCCCAACATCATATATATATATATATATGTGTATATATATGTATATATATATATATATATATATATATATATATATATATATATATATATATATGTGTGTGTGTGTGTCAGATATATATATGTAAACGCACACACACACACATATATATTTAGGTCATATATATATATATATATATATATATATATATATGTCAGATATATATATCTGTGTGTGTGTGTGTGTGTGTGTGTGTAATGAAGGCCCTTTTTTCAGCTTTTGAAAAATATAAAAATCATTCATATAAAAACTAAAATAAAATCATTGTGACACAACTGCAAAAGACTCAAACATTAAAATGAGAAATAGAAATTTTTTTCAAACTTGTCTCCTGATCTTTAACAAATTCTTGTAATTGCCAAAGGTTTGTGTCGGGATAATGAAAGGAGAAAAACCTCAATATCAGATGTTTAAGAAAAAAAAAAGAAAAGGAAATAAAAGCAATAAACATTACAAAGCATATACCTTCTGATTTTGTCTCATGTAGAACCACGGTGTTAATTGAAATTACCTGTGTTGATCTCTCCGTTTGGCTGATGAGAGAACAAGCTTAGCCTTTTTGCTCCTGGTCGAGCATGTTCTTTTCAGGAGCCATTTCATGTACTTCTGGTCACACTACACGACACAACTTGCTTTTTTTTTATATTTTGGGATGTTTTTTTTGTTAATTTCCTTCTTTTTCACAGATTTTACCATCTTCGATGTGTGTAGGAATTTCTTTTTAAATCTCTTTTGTTTTTAATTATTATTATTGTCGTTCATCTTTTTAACTATCTCTTGTTCTATCAGCTCACTTCTCTTTCTTATGTCATTATTTTTATTATTATCATTTCTTTTGTCTTTTTCTTTTCTTCTTCACTTTCCTGTCTTTCATCTTATCCCTAAGTCTTCTCTTTCTTTCTCCTTAATCTTTCTTCGCCCATTTTTTTAATCCCCTCCTGATATTTCATTTTATCCTCTATTCTTTTTAACTTTTTTGCTCTTTTGCTTCTTCCTACTTACCAGATTAATCTTTTTCTTTGCTTCAGCATTCTTTCCATTTTTATTCTTCCTCTTTCTTTAACACATATTTTTCTTTACCTTTTTCTCCTTTCATGCTCTCCTCTCTTTCTTTCTTTGGACTTATTTTTCATTCTTGAATCCATCACTATCTTTTTGATAAAAATGTTAACTTGTCTTTCTTTTTAATTTTTCTTTTCCTGTCTTTTCTCTTTTTCAGTCTCTTCTCTTTTTCTTTTTCTATCTTTCACTTTTTCTTTTCTCTCAATATTTATTTTTGTATCTTTTATGTTTTAAAATTTTTCCTACATTTTCTCTCTTTTCCAAATCCTACTTCTAATTTTCTTTTTTTTTTAAACCTTCTAATTTTCAGTCTTTTTGTTTCTTTCCTCCAATTTTCTTCCTCTTTTTAAATTGCTGAATACACCTTCATTGATTTATTTATTATCATTTTTCTTTAACCTCTTTTCCTTTGTTTACTTTTTTCTGCCTCCCATTTTCTTTTTTTCTTTTCTTTTTTCATATCCTTTTTATCCCTAATCTGCCACAGGGTCTTTGTAGTAATTAGCATCCAATATTTTCTTGACTTTTTTCAACTCCTTGATTCTTAATCAAGAATAAAGATGAAGCATTGCAGTTTTTTCCCTACTGTCTTAACTCATCTCAACCCTTCAATAAAATGGCATCATGACTGCAGAAAATTTAGCCAATCATGCCTTGCCACATCATAAATAGCCATAGAGGTCATTGCTGATAAAACAAAAGACAATCATTCCAACCAAGACAACATTTTTCAATTAGGCTTCATCATAAGAATTTTTCACAAATCTAACTCCGTGCTAAAAGCATTTCATGTTTTGTAATGCTAAGCTTTTCTTTCTTAATTAACTATTAGTAATTATACACACACATACATATGTGTATATATATATATATATATATATATATATTGCATGTTTGGATATTTTATGTTGCCATGTTTTAGTGTATTATATATATATATATATATATATGTGTGTGTGTGTGTATAAAATGTA
>OZ038493.1:33088991-33106491 GCA_964036315.1 Acanthosepion esculentum | reverse complement strand
TATTAAATTGTAAATTAAGCTGTTTAATTAACCATTTCATAAATTAAAACGTATAATATTTGAAATTTAAGTGATGTTTTTCTTTCATCTGTATCCAATGGATGAATTATTGTACTATTCAAATGTGTAAAAATCATCTTTTTTTTAGTTTTGTCTGTCTTAATACTGTACTGGATAGCAGGGAAATAAACTTAGGAAAGTTGTTATGTACCTGTCTTTCAAGTAGGAAGTGACTGCCTTCTTTGAAAATTAGCATTTTCAAATATAGCTCTTTGTCATGCATGGTGCCAAACCTGTTCACAAATTATCAAAACTATCAGCTGCTTCATAAGATCAACAGTAAAAAAAAGGCTTATCAAATCACAAAGAACTGTACCAAATAACAGAAACCATATCACTTGAGGACTACCAACAGCAGTAAAAACTAAAATGGATAGCACATGTAGCTAGAAGAGAAAATAATGACATAATCTAGATGTTAACAAAATCATAAGTAAATTGCAAAATCTGTCTGTCCGTCCATGTGTCTGAAACCCCTCTAACTTGTGCCACACTTGCTCTACATATAGACATATTATACCTTTTTGGAATCAGGATAATCCTGGGATTGAAAATCTCCCTTTCACCTGGTGCTTGAACACCCAGCACTGGGATTTATGTTTCGATGAGAATGGAGATGTTAAAAATTCAAATTAGTGATTTTAAAAGATTTTAATTTATACTGAGTTTAAAGTAACACAAACACTTTGTGAATTTAAAAAAATTGTTTTAAATTTGGTTTAAAATATCTCCAAAACTTTCTGAATTGAAGAAATAAATTTTATTACTTCAAAATGCCAAGGAACCAGAGTTAAAGTGAGGGGTTTTGTGACATGACAATTGATATTTTAAAAATTTCAAACTGAGATTTTCACTGATTCTATGAAATGGAAAAAAATGGTCAATTTTGCTGACTCAAAAAAAAACAAGATTTTTAACGAAATTTTCAGACGTGTTAGGAATGATTAAAAAATGTAAAAAAATACCACAAAAATACTTTGATCTTTCCTCTTAATAATAACATAAACATTTAGACGATAAAACTTTGTTTTCATCAAATTTGGCATCTTTTTCATCAAGCTATGCTCTTTTTTTTACATTTCGTGGAGGTACCTATGTTAAAAATTCAAATTAGGGATTTTAAAAGATTTTAATTTATACTGAGTTTAAAGTAACACAAACACTTTGTGAATTTAAAAAAATTGTTTTAAATGTGGTTTAAAATATCTCCAAAACTTTCTGAATTGAAGAAATAAATTTTATTTCTTCAAAATGCCAAGGAACCAGAATTAAAGTGAGGGGTTTTGTGACATGAGGTTTTGAAGTTCCACAGAGTTTGTGATTTGAAGAACTCAGTGTTTGGCCTGAATTGGTCTTATAGCCTGAATCAGTTAAAGTGAAGTTTTGAAGTTCTTTGGAGTGAACTGAGGAAGTCAATGTTATATCTTCAAAATTATCTTTGCTGGAATTATCTAAGCTGGACCAGAGGTCCCTGTAGTTTCAGGCCAGAGACACAATTAGCCCACAGCATGAGCTAAAAAGTCTGCATGGCATGCAGCTTTTAAGCTATTTTCAAATAAGAGGTTAAGAAGGAAACTCCCGTCAATACTAGAAAGAGTGATAACAGCTACTGGACTTAAGAAACCAGTTTTCCTAAAAAAAAAAAGAGAAATGAAGAAATGTTTCCTTGCAGGGAAACAGCTAATATTATCATTACCATTGGTTATGATATTTAAAATAATATAAATAAAAAAGGAACCAATAAGTAAAAGTTTAAAACCAAAAAGGCTAACAAACTTACTTTTCCCAGTGACCATTTCATTCTCTATCCTTCAAATGTCATATTTGCTCTCAATGTTGCCATTTTTGAAAAGAAAGCGGTAAATGCACATGTTGGCGAACTGGATGAAAATAATGTATAGAACACACATCTGTTTTATTCACTCATACTGACCAAAGGTAATAATAGGCTTTTCCAATGCCTCACTTTGAAAGTGTATGGGAGAGAAGCAGAGGGAAAATAAGTGGAAAATGCTCATCTGGTCCATCAAAGGAAAAATCCTCAAAGTTTCCATAGTAAAGGTGAAAAGTGGCTTACATTGTTTTTAGTCAGAGAGAAGTTCCTTGCATTCAGTTCTTTTCTTTTGTCTGGAAAAATATGTATTTATGAATCTTTTTGACAGTGTGCCTTTATACAATTTAATGTGCATGAATTACCCACACACACACACAATGCATGAGTATGTTTATTTTACCATTTCTAAAGATATTTATGGATGTGTGGCTTTATCTATACCTCTCCTCTCTTACTATATATGTATATATATATATATATATATATATATATATGTATATATATATATATTTCCATTTCTAAAGATATTTATGTATGTCTCTTTAACTATACCTCTTTCTCTCTCTCTCTCTATCTATCTATATATCTATATATATCTATATATATATATATATAGAGAGAGAGAGAGAGAGAGACAGACAGAGAGAGAGATACATACACACACACATAAAATGCATGAGTAGGAAATTTATTACATTCGTAAAGACATTTATATATATATATATATATATATATATATATATATAAGGATATTTATGCCTGTATCTCTTCATCTATGTCTATTTCACTACATTTTATATATATATATATATATATATATATAATGATATACAATTTTGTATAATTTTCAAATGCCCCTTAAGGAACTGCGTTCCTGATCAAACCAAATTCATAAATAATTACATCGGTCACACAACTACATGCCTATCCAGATGCCTTACATTTACACCTGACCACAGCTTTATTAGAACTCATTTAAACACACACACAAAGTTACCAGACTCCATCCAAAACATACTCGTAGAAAATACAAACATAATAACCTCATCCACCTGTAAAAAAAGATTAAAAATAATGGAAGCCTTAATAATAAAAAACAAAAAGCCAACACTTAATAATATTAACTACAAAAGCAGCCACAATATGCTGATTGTGTTCAGAAAATAAAACATCTCTATAACACTAAAAACATACACACAACCCACACACCCAATTAAACTAAAAAATAAAATAAATCACCCTTGATAATGGCTAAAAATATAGCCAAAAAGCACTTGAAATTATAGAACATTTGTAAACACTCTGTGTCCAAAAAAGAGAACACTTGTCCGAACACAAAAAAATTAAATAAAAAGCTTAATCATAGTACCTTGTCTGTCGTTTTTAATGAAACATGCATACATATATATATATATATATATATAAATGCTATATACTTCTAGCTTTGTTTGTACACTGTATTATGCTTATACTCATTTATGACACTGTTTTCCTAGACCCGCACAAATGCACATGCACACATAAACAAATTAGCTTTGGTTTAGCTCAAAGTTTTCACTTTGTTCTTCTTATCCGAATGTCTTTTCTGATCGTCATCAGGATTTTCTTACTTTTATCATTTTTTTTCTGAATGCAGCTGCATAAATAATTGTTTATCTAAACATTTATTTCTACCTGCTTAGCCAAAAAGACACTCTGACAAGCATATCTGGTCCTCATCAGGTGCTTGTTGATCTAGGTAACCTTCAAGGAATGTCAAACTGAACCCTTTATTTAGTACTGCTCAGTTATTGCTTGGCCTTTTCCCACTAAGTCAAAGTACTCACTACCTGGCCTAAGAATTGAACTCACAGTCATGATATCATCAAATTCATAAACTACCACTTTAATCCACTCGTACTATTTAGTACTACATAAGAACTGGGTGAGAACAATCTACACCTTTTTGTTTCCATTTTCATCAGGGAATAACACACTGTTTAAAAATTGTCACATAATTATAGGATGTATTTAGTATAAAGCATTTGTACTTTTAAAAAGCCATTCTATGATTTATATATTGAAAGATGGATATGTGTGCATATATATATATATATATATATATATATATATATATATATATATATATATATATATACTCTTCAGCAGAATTGAGTCACTGTCAGTCACTGTGTGTTTATCTAAGTCTAAAAATAAACACGCTAAAATTCACCTGCATCCCTGCCAAGCGCCGACGGCTTAGTGGGAGAAGTTCCTACTGACGCAAATTCAGTCGGGTTTCGATCCTAGCTAGAAGCAACCGGACGTCTAGCCACACTGATGAGCTGTGAAACAGCGAAACAGTCTGTCTGTGGATGACAAAAATAAATATATATATATATATATATATATATATATATATATATATATATATATATATATGAGATAATCCTAAGGAGCCAGGCAAACCTACCTAGGTTTCACCTAAACTGATCTGTTTAGGTGAAACCTTGGTAGGTTTGCCTGGCTCCTTAGGATTATCTTAGGTTTTGCTCTGCTTAGTGTATTGAGCACTTTACGTAGTTGTTTTTTTACTTGTTTTTTTTTTTGGGACTTGGAGCTTAAACTCTGGACGAGTGTTTTCACCTTGTTTTATTGTTCTTGGTTCTTTCTTTTTCTATTCCCCATCTTTCCTCGGGTACTGATTTGTTCTCCTATAAGTTGAGCTATCCGAGGTTTTTCCAATCGAGTATAACCATTTATATATATATAAATATATATATATATATATATATATATATATATATATATATATTAAGAAATTATTTTTTAAAAATTAATAATATTTATTAATTATTACTCACTTACTTTTACCTTACCAGACTTTGAATTATGACACTTTGTGTCTTCCACATGTCTTGGCTGACCTTTCAACCACCTGATGAATATTCATGAACATTCTCAAGGCAAGGGGGTTACAGAAGATTTGGAGCGAGAGCAGATAGGAATAAAAGGTGAAAGGATGTGGAGAAGGGAAGTGGATAGATCAAGGCAACTGGAGATGTCGATTGACGTTACACTTAAATAGTTGGAGATTGTATTTGTCAGGGAAATAGGAATAAGGAAGGGAGTTCCACAGGCGAGATGTGGGAGACATGAAACTATTGGAGTAGAAGAGACATCTACATCTAACAGTTTCAACAGTCAAGGGGTGGGAACGGGATGCCAGCCTCGTAGGACGTTTAAATTCATGAGGCCTAGGAACCAGCGAAAGCAGCTCATCGGAGCAATTACCGTGAAAGTATTTGTAAAAAAGACAGGTGTGTGTGTGTGTGTGTGTATGTATTATGAAATAGATTAAGTCTGACACATTTTTTTGTTGGACTTAATCCATTTCATAATATGTTGTCAGTATTTACATTAAGGTATGTCTCTTGAGAAAATGTGATCATTCAGGGAAGATTGTCAAAGATTTGTTGTTTAAAAACATTAATTTGGACTTTGCTAACCAGATGCTACTCTCTCGTTGAGTGGTATAGCACGTCAGATCAATTTCCAGTTCTGTGTAGGACACAGGTTCAATTCCTGTTGGAGAAGTCATATTTTCTATGAAATTTATCAAACATTCAGATTGGTAAATGTAATTAATACTGTTTATTGAAAAAACAGAGCCTTTACTTAAATAAATTGTATCTATTAAAATAATGTAGAGACAGAAAAAAAAGATATATATATATATATATATATATATATATATATGTGTGTGTGTGTGTGTGCTATGTGATGTCTGATTTTATCATGCAAATTAAGATTTTCAAAATTAAATTTGTAGTAATTAACCAATATTGGTAAAATATTATATAAATAATATTTTATACAAATTTCAGTTTATGTTATCTTTCATGATTAAAATATTGATAAAGACTTGTTTTTTGGTGTCAGGTTTTATTATGTTAATAAAGTAAAAGCAACATAAATTTTTACTAAACCCAGTGACGTGCAGAGGTTTGGTGATCTTTGGTGAGGCCTGGGGCCAAATAGTGGAACCTATAGGGCCTAGTCCTGATAAATGTGAGAATGGAAGACATTTTAAATATGTAAAAAAAAATGAAACATGAAATAAACACTTTATTCAAATTAAATATAAACTAAATTTTTATTACAGTCTTTGATTGGATGCCCACCTGATATGGATGCCTGGGGCCATTGCAACTTCTGCCCCAGCCCTTCATTCTACTCTATAGGCCATATAAAATATTATTTAACACTAGAATAAATTATTATTTTATCATTTTATATGTTAATATTGATTCCTTGATATTCTATAACCCTTATCATTTATTTATTCATTGATTTTATTAATTTTCCAGCTGTTCAAATTTTAGCATTGCTTACCAGCAGTTTGAATTGAGATTTTCTTAGCTTGAATAGTGTTTTAGATTATCCAGGTTGATACTTTGTATGATAGCCCACAGGTTTTCTGTTGGATTATATTTTGAAGAAGTTGTGATCCATTCTATTAATATTTTCACTGCTGCATTATTATAGCATTTTCATCTGGCTGTACTGGCCCATTTGGGGGAAATTTAAAAGTTAATGACTATAATCACTGATAACAATTTCGCATGGATGTTGTAATTTTAGTTTCAATCGGATATGCTTATTGCATTTATTGCAATGGAATTTTTGTAAAAGTAACAATCAGAAAAAATAACAGATTTTATTCAGATATTAATGTGTCAGTATTTTCTGTCAAATATTGCTCATTTTTTTTTTAAGAAACTGAAAATGTGTTTTCTGTTGTCTAACATTACCAGGACCATTAAAGAATTTTGAACATTAATAATCTTCATTAAGTTGCTTTTTTGGAAACCCTTTCTAGACAACAATGTATGTCTAACTCTTCAGTTTTCTTAATCAGACCCAAACATGATTTTAGAAGAATAAAAAATGTTGTCTTTTTTTTTTCATTTAACAATTTAATTCTGTTAAAAACAAATTCCAGAAATTTAGCATCCAGAACAGCAAAACTGATTCTGTTGACTGTGAAAAAAATTGATTATTTTTTTGTGTCTGATATTCCTGGTTGTACATATCAAGACTAATCAATTAGAAGGAAACTGTCTCTTTCTTTGAATACTTATAAGTACCATGCATATATATATATATATATATATATATATATATATATATATTATTTTAAAGAAAAAACAGACCAGATTTAAGGTTCCGTTGTTATAATTTATTTCACCAGAGATTTTATTTTTCTCTGGATCTTCAAACTTAACTTTCAAGGGTGAAAAAATGAATTTAAAATTTACACTTTTGAAGGACAGTATTAAGCTTATATAACGTGACATAGAAGGTGGTGAGGGATAGTGTGAGAGACATGGTAGAAATTAGAGGGAAGGGAGCATTTTAATATTTATTTTTATTACAATACTTAATATTGAGGAGGGGAGGTAAGGATCAGACATTGACTTATTTAATTGGTCAACTCACTGGAAATGATATGGAAAAAAGAAAAAAGAAAAAGAAAAAAGGGGGTAAGTAAAGAGATAAGAAATGAGAGATGGACGTAGGGTTTTTGAAGGAAGGAGAGGGGTGGTATAGGTTGATGTTTGGGCAATTTAGAAAAACACAGATTTTAATGCTTGATAGTAATTTAAATGTTTAAATACTCCACAAATAAACTAGATTTAATGCTTGATAGTAATTTGAATATTTAACTTCTCCACAAATAAATTAGGGATTTAATATAAACTGAATATTTTATTAATAAACAAATATAAAAATAAAAATAAAAAGTTACTAATAGTAATATATTAATATTGTGAATGACGGTTAAGGTAAAATCTTTTAGTCAGAGTCTAATTCACCTTAAAAGTGAAGCCTGAAGTTCCAGAGAAAAATAAAATCTCTGGTGAAATAAATTATAACAATGGAACCATAAAGTGGTCTGTTTTTTCTTTAAATTAAATTATTTGCTCTGACTTAACACTGCACTCTCTGGATTTCATCCTCCTTGGGATGATCCATACAGATTACCAAGATTTTCATTACTTATATATATATATATATATGGCACAGTGTTAAAGTGATAAATATGAAGTAAATTGGAGTAGGTAAATAGTTGCTAAAAAAAAGTATATCTCTAATTTTAGGTTTCAAAATATTTTCATTTTTATTTTATTAAAAAAGACTGAACGCACAAAAAAAAAATGCAATTAATTAGCACCTCTAAAATATAATATGAAGGAGGGGTATTGATTTGAATGTTTGGACAGATGTTTATAAAACCTGGAGGAAAAAACAAAAAAAAAAATCAAGTCCTCACACGTTTTCTGCTCTTAGAATCTACTATGTGTCTCCATCCTTTGAAATTTTACCTGTACAATCAAAGAAAAAAAAACGTTAAAAGATATGTGTTTCCTGGAATTCTCATCAGTTCATTCATGCATGAAATGTTGAGAGGCTTGATACATATCAACTTCGCCTTGTCTTCTGCAAGAGACGAAACCATTAATTAGAAGTGTCATGTCTTTTCTGAGGTGCAATCTATCTTTAACTTTGATAGATCTGTCAGTGATGTCAACCTGATGACTTAACTTAATCAGGGGAACACAAGACGGTTAAGCGGTAAAAACATTATATTCATCCATACATTGTTTATTTTATATCTCTCTTTGTCTGTTTCCCATTCACAACCTCTCTAAATCATGCACACACACACACACACACACTGCTTCTAACCTCTCTGGACCCCCTTCTGCCTGCTACTGTATAGGGCGTATAAAATACACTTATTTAACACAAGCTCCTATACACAAGAATAAATTATTATTTTATCATTTTATATGTTAATATTGACTCCTTGATATTCTATAACCTTCATCAGTTTTTTACCCATTGATTTTATTAACTTTTCAGCTGTTCAAATTTTAGCATTGCTTACCAGCAGTTTGAATTGAGATCTTCTTTGCTGCAATACTGTTTTACATTATCCAGTCTGACATTTTGTATGATGGCCAACAGGTTTTTTATTGGATTATTTTTTGGAGAAGTTGTGATCCATTCTATTAATAATTTCACTGCTGCATTAATGTAGCATTTTCATCTGGCTGTACTGGCTCGTCTGGGGGAAATTTAGAAGTTAATGACTATAATCACTGACAACAATTTATCATGGATTTTTTTTTCATTTAACAATTTAATTCTATTAAAAACAAATTGCAGAAATTTAGCATCCAGAACTGCAAAACTGATTCTGTTGACTGTGAAAAACATTTCTACACACTCTGAGACTTCATAAAAGGAAATCTGTAAGAATATTAGAAAAACTGTATAAATAATAATAATTATAATATTTTGCTTTGGCTGAATTTCAGCAATGAGAAGTTAGTATTATTTACATTCAGACTAATATCCTCATACAATAGTTCAAATATAAATAGTCTAAAATATAAATCGTCTAAATAATATTTTCTTTGTTGCAGTCAATGAAATTTGTGTATGCATGTGTAAATGGTAATATATACATCTGTGTATGAGTAAGTGGAAATGATGAATGAATGAATGAATGAATGAATACATACATACATATATATATATATATATATATATATATATACATATGTATGTATGTGTGTGTGTATACATATATATATATATATATATATATATATATATATATATATATATATGTACTGGACTCTCCCCTTGTTTTGATGTATGAGGGTCAAGCAGCTTAGTTCTTAGAACCAGCAACCAGACTACCTGCACATATGCACAAGAGATGCATTCATGCTTTTCCAAAGAGTATTAGCATATGTGAATATAATGAACTCAACTAGAATTCAAACTCAGCACTCTGATTCCTCAATCCAATCTGAGCCAGACAAAGCTACCAAGGTTTCACTTAGGCAGATTGTCAGCTGACCCTGACGATCTGCCTAAGTGAAACCTTGCTAGGTTTGTCTGGCTCATTAGGTTTGACTAGGTTTGCTCTACATTTGTATTGAGCTCTTTAGTTAGTTGTTTACTCGTATCGGGGTTTTTTCTTTGGGCCTTGAACCTGTATCTGTGCGATTATTTTCGACAGACTTTCATGTTCCTGGCTCTTTCTTTTTTAAAACCTTTTTTTCCCTTCGAGATTTATTTGGCTATTGTTAAATCAAGAATTCGAAGGTTTTTCAACACGAGTATAGTTACCTATATATATATATATATATATATATATATATTGTCACTAGATCTAACCAATGCCTTTATCCACTCAGTGATTATTAATTTATATGTTAAAATGTGTTCCTTGATTTGCTAACATTTGTCTGACAGAAAATGGAGTATTACAGCCATATCTGTGCTCGAGCTGCTAAGTCTTGAATTTCCAGGCTTGATAGAGTTCAGAAGCATCTTTACAGCCTTGTGGATGATGTGTCATTTTCCACTATACATCCCTTATCCCTCAGATGAAATGTTGCAAGCCTCTTGCTACTCTGTTGTTATTTCCATGGCAAATCTTCTGACAAAGTACATTTGTTAGTTCCTACAGCCCTGATCTTCACAGCTACAACCCACAATCACATGTACACTGGAATGAACCATTCCCTTTGTATTCCATTAGAAGGAAGTTACACTCAGACAGTTACTTCCCAAGAACCACATCTTCATGGAATAGACTCCAGAGCAGATGTATCCCCAATCACTGCAATTTTAACTACTTTAACTCTAGGGTTAACCCTTATTTTTCCTACATATTATCTTAATATGAATGTCTTACCTCCTCCTCTTGCATGCAAGAACCTCAATCACTAACTCTCCATCTTGAATGACTCATGGTTCTTGTACTGGATGAACAGTTAGTCAAAAAAAAATAGAAGAAAACTTACAGCAGTTTTCATTGCTTCCACATTGCTTACCATTCTCATAGACCTCTTAATAATGGACTATGAATTTTCTATTATTTATATATATATATATATATATATATATATATATATATATATATATAAAATATAGATGATAATATTATTTGATAATCCATATGGATAATTCCAAAGAGTATATAGATCCAGAGAGAGCTCAATGTAAGAACAGAGCAAATGATAATTATGAAAGAGGAGACTTTAGAAAGCCCTGATAATATTTTATTTTGCAAAACCGATTCTTCAGTTTAATCTCATCAGACCAAATGGTTTCAACAATAAATAGATTTTTAAAAAATATTTTGAGGTACAGGCAAAAAACAATATATTTAGACATAAAATATTCTTTAAAATAAAGATTCAATATGGGGGAAGGGAAGAAGAGTGAAAGAGAATGCGGGAGAGAGGGAGATATGTATGTCTAGAAAGTTATAGGGGAGGGGGAGTTATATAGAAAAGGAAACCATTGTGGCCGAGAGCAGACAGGTTGACCTATTTTCATCAGATGTGATAAATAAGGTAGAAAGAATATCTTCAAAAGGGGACAGAGGTAAGAGACAAAGGAAAGAGGAAAGAGAAAGAAAAGGAAAAAATGAGAGGTGAGTCAAAACTGGTAATCGTTGGGGTTTAAAATTGAATATATTCAAAAAAACTTTCTGTTCAATACATGTAGTTATTTAGGACATCACTACCCATGTAATTTTAAAAATAGGTGATTATGAAAATAAAATAGTAAAATAACCTAAATAAAGAATAATTTTCTAAAAATTATGTAATAATTTAAAAAAACAATTATTTAAGAAAAATATATATGTAGAAAAGATTTAAAAAAAATGTTTTTAATGTTTGTATGTATGTATGTATGTATGTATGTATATATATATATATATATATATATATTATAAATTAATAGATTTAAAATATGGTTTTACCGCTACACAGTGATGACCATGTTTCAGAAATGGAAGCTAAAGCCCCTGAATTTAATTTTGTTATTAAACCAAAGACATTAGTTCCATTTCCTCATCAAGCGAATTTTGGAAATATCTATAAGAACACCGGATTTTATATCTTACTGTTCTTTCCTTTTTATTTATATATACATATATATATATATATATATATATATGTATACATATATATATATATAAGCTAGAATCAGTTCCAGTAATTTGGTGTTTGATGTAATGGAATAACCTGTCACCCCCATGAGTGACTACACTAAAGGTAGTAACTACCTATAAGTATCTGTAAATCAACGAACTACGGAGACTAGCTGGGATCTGTTGAGTACAACTCAAACTTACGTGAAAACTACCGACCTTCCAGTAATAGCACTCACTACTAGATTGACTTGCGATAACCTTGTGCATAACTGTTACCTTCATTCTTATTGTATTGGTTTTTTACAATAAACCTTTACTTATTTTATCCACCTTGTTTTTCAAGTATATATTCCTATCAGCATGGAATATAACATAAAGATTATTTAATAAAAAAATATTTTAAAAATTGTTAAAAATTTTTGGACAGCCAAGCCCATCCCCACCACCAGCTGCTATGGCTCTGTACTTAAAGTATTTTATGTCTTTGAATCAGGAATCATGACTGATCAGTGACTTTATAAAATTTCTTTATCTCTCACTTGTGTCTTACCAACAGCACCAGCATTTTCCATGCATGCACACGCACACAGGCATACAATTTTCATTTTTTTATCATTTCACCCCAAGCAAGCCACTATGACACAAGAAAAAAACATTATTAAGGAGATAGAACAAGAAAAGAACAGGAATTAAGAAGACAGAAGGTAACAATTGACATTGTGTGTAAATTTTTGAAGATTAAAGTTGACAGAGAAGCAAGAATCCAGAAGAAAGTTTGACAATCAAGAAGTGTGATAGAAGAAACTGTTAGCATAGAACTTAGATTTACATCTTGCCATTTCAAGTGTAAAATGATGAGACCTTGCTGCCAATCATGTTAAACCCGGCCTTGTGCCACATCTACCCTCGTGGAGGGGCCAGTAAATACCAACTAGCTGGGATCTGTTGAGTATGACTTATGTGCGAACTACCGACCTTCCAGTAGTAGCACTCACAGCTGGATTGACTTGTGACAACCTTGTGCATAACTGTTGCCTTTATTCTTATTGTACTGTTTTTTTTACAATAAACCTTTACTTATTTATCCACTGTGTTTGTCAAGTATATATTCCTATCAGCATGGAATATAACAGTGTTTTTGAAACAATTTTTAGGCAATGTGGGCAATAGTCATCACTGCAGAATGTGAAGTATATTACAGTTTAAAGCTTCTTGGTTGTGACCTGTACTACTCAAAATATGAACTTTTCCAGCAATTGGAATAATTCTCTGCATTTACTTTGAGACCATCATCACCTTTGAAGGGACCAATAATTATAATATTTTCAATAGTATCCCAAAGCATTACTCTTCCTTTCCACTGCTGTTTCTAAGTTGTGTTTGACTATTTCCATGAAAGACCCAAGCTCCAGCTTAGACATCAGACCCATCCAATGTAGTTCTACATTGATCACTGTTGAGAAATTAGTTTTTGTGTTTTTTTAGCACAATCTTCAAAAAAAGTCTGACAGTACATATATATACATGTCTGTATATATGAATGCATGGGGATGTAGAAATACCTGGGTTAGCATCCATGCAAACTGTAAGCCTACTGGATGTGAGAGAACCCTAGTCTTCATCAAGACATCTCACCAAGAGAAGGAAAACTCTAATTTAATACATACAATTTTGTTTTCATCCAATGATGTAGACCAGTTCTTCTTTTTTGATAAATGTATTTGAAGTTCAAAGAGTGGGATTGGCTCTGTAAAACAAAATAAAAAATGTCCTCACTTAAAAAACGTTCAAGTTTTTTATTTTGTGTGTGTGTGTGTTTGTGAAGGAGGCACGGTGGAGTAATGGATAGTGGCTCAGAATGATGAATCGGAGAGGCAAGTCCATTACATTCACTTATGTGCTAATACCCTTGGGATAAGTATGAATCCTCTTCTTCTCCCCTCAGCTATGGGTAAATAGCAGGACAGACCAAGTTCTATATCTTGGATAGCAATTGGTCTACCGCAGAAAGAAATGGCAACCTACTGTGGGCAAAAATCTGCCTCGTCAGTCATCTATGCCTAAGTTTGTATCATGCCTGGCACATAACTGACTGTGTGTATGTTTGTGTGTGTGTGTTTTATAAAAATTGTGCCATGTGCAATGCACACTTGGATGATAATGCCTCTTTTTGCTTTCTGGTTGACTTGGTAGAAGAATTCACCATTACACTACCGTTACTTTCTGACTGTTTGCCAATCAAAAGTATAGGACCCAATCTATTCTGTTATTTAACCCATAACTGGGTAGAGGAACAATTGATTCATATCTTTCCGAAAGGTGTTTGTGTGTAAGTGAATGTGATGAACTCGACTGGAATCTGAACTGAGCTCTCCAATTTTTAATTCCAAGCCATTATAGAACTAAAACACTGCATCTGCATTGTCCATATTTGAGAATCAGACAAGTGATAACATTACTTGAAATTGAGTTGAAGCCATCATATATCTATATATATATATCTCAATGCAGGTCCAAAATGCTATCATTTAATGATTAAAAAGCTTCCATTTTATGTAAGTAATATTTATTTTTCAAGATAATCGGTTTCTTTGTTCTCTTAAGCAATACTTCCCTATTAATCAAATCAATCATATTTTATACAAATAAATTATCAGATCACAATCCAGTTAATAGTTGTCATCAAACAATACCTCCACACTTGTACATTTATACACTGATGGACCAAAACATTATTATCAGGGGCATGTGAAAGAACAACAACTACTGTCTCATAAATACTGCCTGTATCAGTGTTAGTAGTTTCTAAACTAGTAAGCTTGTCTTGAGAACTTCATTTTGCAGATGATGTAGTAGTGGGCAATAGAAAAGACTCAGATAGAGGCCAAAAGAACTGATTTCCCTACTTCACATTAATCCCCCATTAACCTCTATATAGAGACAGATTTTTGATACAATGTCTGAAACAGTCACCATGAATTTTTAATGTTCACACTATCACTTTCTCTCTCCCTATATATATATATATATATATATATATATATATATGCACACACACACTCTACAGTTTAAAAGTTTGAAGCCACCTCCAGAATCATCATGGGATAAACTTGAGAGAAGAGTGAAAAAAAAAAGGGAAAAGGCTCTTAGAGTCATTGAAAAAAGAATCGAATCAATGATCAAACTTATACTTTGAGAAACTTTTGCAATGAATGCCAAAAATTTGTGCTGCAGTAATCAAGGCTAAAGGAGGATATTTTGATGAGAGCAAAATTTAATCATAAAATGCTTCTTGTTTTTTGTCATAATAAAATTTCCAATTAAAAATCATGTCTCACTTTTGTAACCATATATCATAATTTTCTCTTATTTTAAAGTACAAAACAACTACTTTTAGGGCCAATTTAAAAAATTGACATGAGTGGCCTCAAACTTTTGAACTGTAGTCTGTGTATGTATATATATATATATATATATATATATATATATATATATATACACACACACACACTGACATTGTCTCAGAAGTCCTGAAGCATAGGATATCATATTTAATTTATTTATTTAATATAATTTTGTTCCCATGATCTAATACTTTTTTTTTTTTATCCCTGGGATAATCTAAAATTACTTGACTACAAAACACACCAGAGAACAATTCACTATCTAAAAGAAGTGATCATAGCTGAGTATGCAAATATCTGTATAGATACTTTAAGAAGAGTTTAAAGTTCATGCACAAAGTGAGGTCAAATGTATTTATAAGTCAGATGCCAGCAGTCTGGACATTTCTTGTAATTTAATGGATATTCTCCTATGGTGCAAGATTTTGAGAAGTGGTATGTGTGTGTGTATATATATATATATATAATTATAAAGAAAAACTCAAAATTCTAGAAGCCATTATTATACAAAAGAAAAAGGTATCATTAAATGAAATGTTTTTCTCTATAGAAGATTGTATATTGAAGTGTATATAAAAAGTAAAAGAGCTTTTATACATGATTCAGTGCCCAATTCTTCATTTAACCATTATGAATAATGTCACCTTGAACTAATTCCAACTTTAATTCTAGCAATCTAAAAATGCCACAACAAATCTTACTTACCCTACTGATAACATCCATTCTAGACCATGACTCTGATAGTAAAAAGTACTTGAATATAACAAAAAATAATACATGAACTTTGGACACAGTGATGTGCAGAGGTTTGGCGATGCCTTGGGTCAACTGTGTGCCCTGGTCTTGCTTATCAAAACATGGATCCACATTCACACCAGAGTGTAGGTCACTTGTACAGCAAAGTTAACAGAGAATTTAAAATTTGAAAAACAAAATTTTTATTTCACTTTGTGATTGGATGCCCTCCCAATATAGATACCTAGCATTGTCACATACTCTGTACCCCTTTCTGCATGCTACTGTTTGGATAATGTATTCATAACTTCAATCCAGATTTACAGCACCTCATTTGAAAGTTAAAAAGAAATAATAAAACATTGACTAGAGAGACCATGTTGGTGGAATTTAATAAAACTTGTTTTTGCTGCCTTATGTTGAGGAATCAGATCATATTTTGAGAAATCATTCACACACACATATATACAAATATATAGAGCAGGGGTGGGCAAACTTTTTAGTACAAGGGCCGCATTCTAAAAATTTATAGTTTTACTGGCCCGCATAGTATATATAAACCAAAATAATTGATATTTAAAATTGACAAAATAAAGGGCTTTTAAAGGAAAAATATAGTTTTAATAAATAACATTTTAAAGCAGGCCGCATGAAATCGTTTGGCGGGCCGCATGTGGCCCATGGGCCATAGTTTGCCCACCCCTGATATAGAGTAATTTGTAAGGGATCATTTGATTTTTTATCCATCATTATTTCCTATTATTTTAATATCTATTACTATGTCATTATTACTTTCAGATACTAAAAAATGAGCAGATATGGGTTTCAAAAAAATCTGAACGAGTGGATGAGTGTTCTTCAAAAGGGTAATTGAATCTTACTGAGCTGTGATGCTCTCTGTGGCCAAGTCATCTAAAGCATGCCAGATCAAAAGGTTTCCCTTACAAAGGAGGACACATGTTTGATCCCTGTCAGAGAGCATATTTTCTTCCTCAAGTCTTTTGAATGCACAGCAGACTATAAAAAGATGGCATCTGCATAAACATGGATATACACTGGATAATATTTGAAGTATAATTGATTGATTGATTCATTTTTTATGGCTTATCAACCCATTGCAGGTTATTTTGAGCCGGGAAATATTTTTAGATTGTAAAACTTTTTTTAAGATAATAATGGTTTAGTGATACAAGTCTTACTAATTAACTCATAGCTGGTGGGAGAAAAGCTATATTAATACATTTTCCAAGTGTATTTGCATGTAAGTGAATTTCAGAAAACCAGCAGGAATTGGAACTCTGTTATACATTCTAGTATACATTATACCTGCTGCACATCCTCCTGCACATCCAAGCTTACAGTACCTGATATTCCCAAGTGGTCACCTATTTGGGTACTGACTAGGCTTAACATTGCTTAACTTCAATGATTTTATGGAAACTGGGGTTTCAACTT
>OZ038493.1:33071491-33083991 GCA_964036315.1 Acanthosepion esculentum | reverse complement strand
TTCAAACATGTTTGATTGAATAATATAGACATATTATGTCTATTTATTTTTATAATAATCCACTCTAGTTCTCTAATCAGTTTCTTGATGAAATTCATCAAGGAAGGTTTTGTAGGTTTTTTTTACCCAAGTACTTTTGATCTCTTAAATAATCCTTAGGAGTTAATTACAAAGACAAACTTATTGTAAATGTGATTGTTTTGATGGTTAATTTTAAAAGCACATATGAACACACTCTGTTATAATTATTTTAAAATTTTAAATGTATCCATTGTAGCTATGGAATTGTTTTGCAAAAAAAGCATCCCAATATAAGGGATCTGACCTGAAATTGGTAGAAATGCAGAATGGCATTATATGTTGTTAAATGCACTTCAACACCTTGCTTCAGAAGATGTCGATTGGCATTACATTTAAATTTTTGAAGATTATAGTTATCAGGGAAGAAAATAAGAGGAAGGGAGTTCCACTGTTGGGAAGTGCGAGAGTAGAAGCTGTTGGAGTAGAAGAGACAGTTACATTTAACTGTTTTGACAGTAAAAAGTTGGAACCGAGATTCCAACCTAATAGCATGCTTAAATTCATGCAGTCGGGGCACCAGTGAAAATAGCTTGTCAAAGCAGATTCTATAAAAATATTTATAGACAAAGACAGAGGGAAGCCACATTATATTGGTGTGAAAGTGACTGCAGTCAAGACACCAAGTCAGAACCAAACACATTCGGTATATGACAACATATTATGAAATGGATTAAATCCAACACTTGTTTAATATATTTTCTGTTTATACATTATTTTCATGATTGTTATAGTGGAAGACACCTTGTCTAGATAATAGACTCTCCCACCTATTATAAGTAGGAGTCGGTAGGTAGTCGAGGGAAGAGTGAGTTATCAGCGACCACAACTCGATTACTCTGCGTAACACTTAATTACCAGTTCCTAACGTTTCTGTACGTTTACCCCATTTAGGACGCATTTAGTCCGACTACAAGTTCTATTGTGGAAATAACGCCACAAAAATGATATAATTTATTTAATTAAAAAATGGAGTATTTACTTAAATAAATTATATCTACAAAAATAACGTATAAACAGAAAATATAGATATATGCATATATTATTATCATCATCATTACCAGACTCTCAATTGCTTCACTCACTTGGTGTTTTGGGGAGACCTGAGGGCAGGAGAAACAGACTTTGATTCTTCTTCCTCATGATCTTTTAAGTGGTCTTCCTCTCCAAGATCCTGACTGATACCAAAGGCCAAATAAAATGGTGTGGGTCTTCATCGGGCCATACATGAGGCCCCCAGTTTTTTTAATTCAAAGTTGACTGCTTGCTACCCAAGGCTATAGAACCTCGTCTGTCCTGCTATTTACCCATATCTTGGGGCATAAGAAATAAATTCATACCTTTTCCAAGGGTATTAGCACATAAGTGAATGTACTGAACCCAACTGGAATTTGAACTCAAGTATCTGATTTCTCAATCTGAGCTTCTATCCATTACTCTGCCATGCTTCCAGTATATATCATGTGCACATGGTCAAGTGGTTATAATGTTCCCTTTCTGACCTTGAGACAAGTTTGAATCTTTCCATGGTTGATTTGTCAGGAAGGTGACGTTTTGATGTTATCAACCTGGGAGACGCCTATGGAAAGTGCCTAAAAATCATATCGCAGGTTGACCCAAGACTTGTGAGTGATGTTAAGTAAATGTAATTGTTTGTTGATGCTTTTTACTATTAAATGATGATTGCAACAGATGATGCATTCTCTCTCAGGAACTGTAACTAAGCTCTATTCAACACAGTTGCAGTATAAACCACTGGTGGGCTCCGTAGGTGTTGAACAAATACAAAAATTGCCTGAGCTGGCATTTGCAATGCGATTGGTTAGCCGGCTTAACAGACATGCTTACTCGGATACAAGCAGCCAGCCATTTTATACATATGAATATATGTATGTATGTATGTATGTTTTTCAATATATCACTTCCGTTAAGTTAACCGATTAAATAGGTCAATGTCTGGTCCCTCCTCCCCTAATACAAAGTATGATAGATAGAAATATTAAAATAAACCCTCTCTAAACTCGATCATGTCTATCACACCACTCCTCATTACCCTCTCTGTTAAATTACATAAACTTAATACTACCCGTCAAAAGTGTAAATGTTCATTTCATTTTTTGTTTCACCTTTTGGAAGTGAAGTCTGATGATCCAGCGTCCTTTAAAAGGGCTATGGTGAAATAAATTATTACATGGAACTTTAAAGTGGTCTGTTTTTCTTTAATATATATATATATATATATATATATATATATATATATATATATATATATATATATACCCGCACACACACACAGGGGGTCCTAAACTTACATTGGAGGTTTGTTCCTATAGTGCAGCATAACCTGATTTTCAATGTAGGTCAAAACTCACATACATAAGTCTGCTTTAGTGAAGAAACAATGCTGTCTTCCTCATATAGTGCCGCATGACAATGTATTATATTATGGGATATGACATTTTAACTACGAAACGTAAGTCAGGTCTGACATAGCACGAGGACCTTCTGTGTGTGTGTGTGTGTGTGTGTGTGTGTGTGTGTGTGTGTGTGTGTATATATATATATATATATATATATATATATATATATATATATATATATATATATATATATATATATATATATATATATATATAGGAGGCACGGTGGAGTAATGGATAACAGCTTGGATTGATGAATCGGAGAGCCGAGTTCAAATTCCACTCGAATCCATTACATTCACTTACATGCTAACACCCTTGGGAAAGGTGTGAATTCTCTTCTTCTCCCTCCAACTATGGGTAAATAGCAGGACAGACTGGGTTCTATAGCCTTGGACAGCAACTGGTATAGGAGAAGGACAACTCTGAATTCAAAACCTGCGGAGGGTCGTTTGGGGACTTTGTGGCATTCGTTGCACCAGGTCCCTGTATTCGTCCCTCCAAAAAGTGTGGATGGCCCTGCACAAAGCCTTCACCACTATAATCAAATCTTGTGTGGGTGTCCGGCTTTCAGTTTCTGGGAACTGATCTGTCTGGCCCTCATACGTCGAGTTTGACGGGAGAGTCCATCATATATATATATATATATATATATCTGTGTGTGTATATGTGTATCTGTGTAGGATGTATAATGGTATCCCCTAAAAGTGGAGATAATGAAACGAAGTAGAAAATTTTATTTATGACATGTTTTGCTGGACAACATATACTCTCTTTGGCTTCTTCAGGTTAAAATGAAAGATAGAACTGTGTGTGTGTAAAATGCGTTGGGATCTCTGAGAGTAAGTGGGAATCATAAATCAAATTAATTACCTTAGGCTATCATTTCTCAATATCTGAATTTAGAGATTGTTTGTCCACCTGACTGTTTTATTTATATCTGTATTCGAGCCAGTTGGTATTGTAGAATTTAAAGTCAGTGATTTTTTTTGTTATATATATATATATATAGAGAGAGAGAGGGAGAGAGAGAGAGAGATACATACACATACATACCTACCCAGGCGTATACATATATTAGAGCCTTTTTTTTTTGTATATTTGTACATAGATGTACACATATTGATGCCCATCAATATATACTTGCTCCTACATACATGCACACACACGTATTTACATTATAGAAATATTTTTATGTATATATGTACAAGATATATATATATATTTACATATATACAACTATTTCATTTTTTTATTAGTTTGTAGTGTGCACATTTTATTCCTGATATTATGGGTTGCATTGGGATGCCTTTTTTTCTTATATATACATATATACACACACACATACACAGATAGATAAATATTAGAGCTGTTAGGGTCTAGGATTTTAAATCAGCCAATTCCAAGTAGATCCCTGACCTTCTCTTCACCAGTTCCTCCACTACACTGTGCTATTATTGTCTTTGCAATGATCTGTGATATGATGTATGGTCCTTGTCTTAGGTTTACTGTTGAAAGCTAAGAGATTAGCACACCTTCAATGTATTTCTTTCTCAGTGAATTCTGTTCTCTTCTGATCAGACTGGCGTTTTTTAATCAAATCTGTGGTCAGATGTATTATGATGAACCATCAGTCTGTTTAGATTATTTCTGCAGTGGTCATATACTCTTTTTCAAGGTTTCTGGATGTTTCACCTATGTACATCAATGGGCATTTTGTACATTCTGTTTTGTATATTCCTGCCTCTGTCCCCTTGTGTGGATATCTCGTTTGATGCTAACTAATACCTCTTTTTGTTTTAGAGGTGGTGTTAAGGAATTTTATGTCAAAGTTGGACAATTTTTTTTTAATGGTGGCTACTATGGAGTTGGTAGGTAGGATAATGTTTTTGATAGTTTTGTCTTTCTTTTATTTTGACCTGAGGAAGCCAAAGGGAGCATATGCTCTCTGGTGAAATGCATCAGTAATAAAATTTTCCATTTTGTCTCATCATCTTCACATACATCTCTCTAAATATATATATATATATATATATATATATATATAGATATGTTGTGTTGAATTTTCTCATATTTTCTAATTAGAAAATATGAGAAAATTCAAAAGAGAATATGCAGGACTATGTTGTCTTTGACATTCAACACAACATATTTAAAAGAAAAGTTGCTCCCAAATTACACATATATATATATAGATATATATATATTTCAATAAAGACGACTGACAAGGTACTGCAATTTAGGTTTTTATTTAATTTTTCTTGTGTTCATACAAGTATTTTCTTTTCTGAATACAAAGTGTGTAAAAACTGTCCAAAAGTTCTGTATATCCGAGTGCTTTCAGCTATTCTTTTAGCTATTATCAAGGGTAGTTTTTATTTTTTATTTTTAAATAAATGTGTGTTTTTTTTTTTTTATGTATGTGTCTAAAGTTATAGGAATGTCTTATTTTCCGAACATGGAAAAACTTAATTGTATAACTATGTCAGTCAACTTTAACAAAACATGTATAAAAGAGGGATTGTTGCCCAAATACACCATATATATATATATATATATATATATATATAATATGTTACTTTTTTTCAGTCCACTTGTCTCTTTAATGGTCTCTGCAATTATCTCTTTCTCTCTGTTTCAAAGCATTCTTCTTCCTCACATTTCATGTCTACTTTCAATTTCTACATATCTGTCTCTCAGTTTCTTAATCTCTCTTTCTTTTTCTCTCTTTTTCTCTCTTTTTTTTTTTGGTCTTTTCATCTGTATCTCTATTTTCATATCTACTTGTCTTCCAGGCCATTTCATCTCTTTTTTCAGCCCAATTACACGTACCTCTCTCTCTCTCTCAAACTTGATGCATTACTCCGTCAGTCCCTTCATTTTAACCTCCTTATCTTTATTTTCTGAATCTCTCTCTCTCTCTCTACATATATATATATATATGTTGTAGCATACCTACAGACGATAATGGGTATGCCCCTATTCCCATAAATACAGTACATGGTCTAGAGTTGGAGATTTATTGTGGAATTCGCTTGACACATTTCTAGCAGTTGACTACTTTTCCTACGTACTGCTGGTGAATCTTATATGCGTTGTTCTTGTCCTAAGTATTATCGTTCATTACCAACCTTCATTTGATTATTCTATTCAGTAACCTTCCCTATGTTACAACAATACATATATATATATATATATATATATATATATATATATATATATATATATATGTATGTATGTATGTATGTATGCACAATCAACACCATCACTTTATAAGACATAAGACACCAGTAGTGTTGAAACAAAATTGCAGTTTTTGTAGACATGTTATAACATGCATATGTTTTAATTTTGAATAAATGTATACTTTTCTATCCCTTCTTTATAAAGCATCATCTCCCATTCTCTATCTTTTTCACACCCTTTATCTCTTGTTCTCCAGTTATTTACATTTGTGTTGCTATAAGCTTTTTCCATTTTATCATCATTTACTCCTAAATATGAATTTTCTTACATATATCAATTTAATTATGTTTTTGTTACATCTATCAATTTAGTATTTTGTTTCACAATCTCTACACTTCTACTTTGATTTTGTCATCACTTCTTTTCTTTCTACAAACCATCTTTCCCTTTGCACACATACATGCATCTTGTATATCAAATGTAATTTAAGCAGTTCCTTTTATATATTTAAATAAAGGCAACTCCATTTGCATAATTTGTAATTGTCCACTAACAACCTTACATAGTCCCTTTCTACCTTTTATTTTTACTAACACTATTTAGAGACATACAAATGGCACAAAAATCGGTTTTACATGATCATTATATTTTCTCTTCTCTTCCTTATTTGTCCATACATTTCTGAATTTCTAAACAATCTTCTGAAAACATATTCTTATTCTTAATTTCCTCAACAGTGTCAAGAAACTGGCACCCTGAAATGCTAATCATAGTCACAATTTTCTTCTTACTTTTATCTGTGTTTGGTAATTCATCTCAGTGTAAAAGCTGATTGGTTGTATGCAAGGTTCACTGCTCAATGTCCATTACTGCCAAAGACATCATATTCTTTATAATTAAATTTTCACTCAAAGATATGGTATTTCTATTGGCCTGTCAACTGTTTTGACTATTTACTAGCATAGTACCCATCAAAAATGATGGGATTATTTATGTAGGGATTGGCACTTTTGCCTTGCATAAAACTCTCTACTGACTTAGAATCAATGCACCACGCCCTATCCCCTCTACCTAGGTTCAGTGTAATATCTTAGTTCGCTGTATTACACACACATACACACAATATCACAATCATGTGCTTATACATTTCTGCAAAAATATTAGGGAAGGAATTGAGAATTATGGTGTGAATAAGGAAAGGTAGAGAGAGGAGCAATTGAAAGGAACGAGGGAAGCAATTTTTTGTAATCATTTCCCCCCAAGCAAGGTGATAATGCCTCTAGGGTACAAGGGGTTACTGGGAGTTAGAGAATGTGAAGACTTTATTGAGGAGAAGTGAAGAGAAAGGACAATAAAAGAACAGGTTTCAGGAAGACAGAAGATTGTGATTGACATTGCATTTAAATTTTTGAAGATTGTAGGTGGCAGGGAAGCAAGAAATCAAAAGTGAAAAGTGCAAGAAAAGAAACTATTAGAATAGAACATATGACTACATCTAAGTAGTTCAACAGTAAAATGGTGAGACCTAATTGCCACTCTAGTAGCACTCCTTAAATTTATGCAGTTAAGGCACAAAAGAGGAAAGCTAATCAGAATAATTGCAATTGAGATGGAAAGGTATTGGCTTGCCTTCTTGAGTTTTATTTTTTTATTCTTTGATTTCATTATAGTGGATATAACTTCATTAACACTTTCACTGATGCATTGTTGCTTGGCTTTGCTGGCCCATTTCAGAAAAAAAATCATTTATCATCAGTTCTAGGGGTCAGGTGTGGTCATAGGGTTGCTACGCAGTGGGGCACTTGACCAGTTCCCTCAGCACATCCTGGCTGAATGCTGGAGAGGTATACATTCATGCCTAGCATATCTTGGGTAAGCAGTCCTAGTAGAGCCCATCCCTCTTCAATTCAAAGCCCACCTGATATCCTCCAACTTGAAGACTCACCTTGGGAAATCCTCCCCCCTGGATCTGTCTGGACTGAAGCTGACAAACCTCACTTTCCAGCCTTGCCAAACCTCACCTTCCAGCACTGTTCAACATTACTGCCTCTTTTCTTCAAGTGAAATGTCACAAGCCTATCACTACTCTATTTCCATAAGCAATTTTTCCAGTGAGCTATATTCCTTCATTCATACAGTTCAGAATTTTACAGATAGGAACTATCATGCCACACATACATAGGGCTGAATTTCCTTTGTATTCCATTAGTAAGGGGTAAGTTCAACTTAGATGGCTTCTATTTGAGAAAAATGACTTAACCTCTTCAAGTCTAGTGTCAACCATTATCAATCCCATATATTCTCATAACCTGCACTTCCTCTTACCTCTATAACTCATTTAG
Source organism: Acanthosepion esculentum (assembly GCA_964036315.1). NCBI lineage: Eukaryota > Metazoa > Mollusca > Cephalopoda > Sepiida > Sepiidae > Acanthosepion > Acanthosepion esculentum. The sequence goes on along the minus strand of OZ038493.1, from coordinate 33,075,965 downwards.
TAACACTCTACCTTGAATGGCTCTTAGGCCTTCTATTGGGAGGTTTGAACAAAAAAAAAAGAAAATTGTGCAACAGATGAATTTTTTGATTGCATGTAAGATTTGATTTGGTGGCGATGCATCTTTTGTGTTTTCATTGAAATACAGTACTTCATTGACTCTGAAAAAGAACTTGATATTTTGCGAACATATTTTCTGTTGTCAGAAAACTGTATGCATTAAAATGTTAGATTAAGTTTAGCTTGGTGATTATTAGTTAATACCTCTTGTTCCCTATGGAACATTGGCCTCTTTTTGACACCTCATCTGAACGAAAGCTGACCTAGCATACAGAGGTTTTATTTATTTGGACGTGCAAATAGTTGGAGTTTCAGTGGGAATTTGGGTTCACAAGCGCACCCCAGAATATGTATCCACACTTTTTTAAGATAGTGCAATCCAGTTTGATTTAGAAGTTTCCTTCTAGACTGGTTGCCACTTGAGGCTATAGGACTCAGTCTGTCCTGTTATTTTACCCATAGCTGTGAGTGATTGTTAGGTTGATTTAAAAGCTTCATGCATTGAAAAATGTCTTACAAACTTCCCATACCAACTTAATTATTATTTGCTATGATTCCAACATTAGGAAGATTGTCATGCAGTAAATTGATCAATTGATTCCCTCGCCCAGAAAAAAATCTCTTCCCAAGTGCATCATTGCTCAGTGTCAGGTCTTGCAATACCATTTTGTTCACTTTTCAGTAGTTTATAATTAACCTCTCCCTCATCTCCGCCTTGGTATCGTTAGGCAGAGATAAGGGAGAGATTAAGTACAAAGTACAAAGCCACAGACTCGTCATGCTAGGTGTTACTGCTGAGGTTTCTGTAGCAAGCAGGATAGAGTTGGTAGTTCCATGCCCAATTGTTTCTGAATTCAGAACTGTCATTTTTCTAGATTGCTTGTCAACCTTGGAAAGAGATCCTAATTTACCCTGCTATTTAACCCATAGCTGGAAGAAGAAGAGATTGATTCATACCTTTCCCAAGGATATTTGTATGAAAGTGAATGCAAAGGCTAGAATTTGAACTTGGTACGCTGATTCTATTTTCTGTGCTCATAACCACTATGCTACATGGACGTTCTTTTATAATTAACAATGTTCTTTATATCGCAACAAGCACAGAGGAGAAGGTTTTTCATGTATATTCAACTCATTTTCTTTGTTTGAGAAACTGATAATAATAATACGTCCTGGTTAAGCTGATAAACTACATCTGCGTCCTGGGTAAGATGATAAACTACATCCAACAGCAAGGCCTCTGATCAGGAGGTTTTGAGGAGTGTGGAACCACCTCTTAATTGCTGGTGTTCCCAGGTCTACCCTGACCCAAGGTGGTAGCACCTGTTAGGGTCCCAGCTATGGACAAATAGTTGACCCCCAAACTGAGGTCAAAACACTATGAAAGTGTAAAAATAAGTTTTAATACCAGCAATACATTTTTGTAAAAGGTTTTTACCAGCAATGAATTTTTGAAGAAAAAAATTATTACAAGCATTACACTTTTGGAAAAAAAAAATATTAGCAGCAATACATTTTTGAAAAAAAAATATTACCAGCAATAAAAATCTTGTCGGCATTAAATAACCCATAGAGGTTGATATGCTGTAAAACAAACCAAACCAAACCAAAGTGATATTAAACCCATCTTTCATTACCAGTGATTGTCACATCTCAAAATAATTTCTTTCTGTGTTAAGTGTGAAACACAAATGTTTAAACACTGACTTATGTTCATTTCTCTAACTTCATGTAGAACCCCAGTATTTTTTTTAACTTAAATCATTCTACAAGCAATAAAGAACTGAAGATACTTCTTAGATTTTCCTAATATTATACAAAATGACAATATGGACTTTTGTATCTATTTCATAAATCTAGGGGTCTTTTTTACCTACTGATGAACTCTTTTTTATCAAGTTTTTATTTTTCAGTGTGTCATTCCAACAAACCTGTTGCTTACCATATCATTATATGGATGATACTGTGTTGGTGACAGAATCAGAAAGGAAATGGAAAGTCATTTAGTAAAAGAAAATGGTTTCATTGGTTTTGTTTAGTAGCATATCAAACTCTATGGGTTATTTAATACTGAAATCAAAATAATTTGAACACAATTTTATGGCTTCTACTAAATATATTTTTAATGCAGTTGTATGCCTTCAACTACAGATAAAATGTATTGTTGGTAATTCTACTATGTCTACTATAAAATATATCGTTGGTCATTTTGCTTTAAAAATGTTTTGTTAATCTTACTATAAATAGGTATTGTTGGTAATTCATTTTATATAAAAATGTATTGCTGGTATTTTTACTATAAAAACAAATTTTCATACTCTCATAGAGTTTTGTTTTTGTTTTGCGGTTCAATATTTATTGTCAAGGTGGACCTGGGAACAACAGCAATTAAGAGGTGCTTCCATGCTCCTCAGAACCTCTAATCTTTTGATCAGAGGCCTTGCTGCCAGATATAGTTTACCAGGACTAAGTAAAAGAAAGCATAGAGAAGCAACTAATTATTAACTGTAAGAAGACCAAAAAAATGTGACCTATGTCTTAGGGGCCTTCAAATGAAGTAGCTACAGAAATTTAACTATCCAGATATTGGTGTAACAGATGACAGAAAATAGAGAAATCTGAAGGCTCATTGGAATAGTTCAAATGTCTTCCAGAAACTAAGCAAAGTATTTCTTTTTTAAATCAACTCTCAACTTGGTATCTGCTCTGATGACACAACCATTTACTCTTGTCCCAATAGTGAGTCTGGTCAGGTTGATAAGGTCAAAATAACAGCTAATATCCAAAATGACCTTCAGTCTGTTGTTAACTGGGGCAGAGGGTGGCTTGTTAATTTTAATGCTCCCAAAGCTAAACTGCTCTCTATTAATCACCTGAGAGACTCCATAGCTGATGTTGACCTCCAGGAAAGTGCCTCAGTGCACTTTCTTGAGCATTTTTTCTCTCCAGATTCTATCTTACATATCAATGTCTACCATTTGCCCATGCTTAGAATATTACTGCCACATATGGTCCAGTTCTCCTTCTATCTCTCTAGAGATCCTTGATAAAATTCAAAGAAGAATCAGCAATATTATTGGCTCTGATATGGCAGCTCAGCTTCAGTCACTTTCCCACTGCCATAAAGTTGCCTCCCTGTGGTTTTTCTATAGATATTTCCATGGTAATTGTTCCAATAAGCTCTTCACTATGGTGCCTAGACTCTTTGAATTTAAGCACTGTACTGGACTGTCGATGAGTTCTCACCAATTTACAGTTGAGATGACTAGTTATAACCGTAAATTCTATGCTAATAGTTTCTTTTCTCGCGCTCCTTGCTTGTGGAACTCCCTTCTGGCTCCATGCTTTCCAACCAACTTTAATCTGCAAAAGTTTAAATGCAATGTCAATCGCAGTCTGCTATCCTCCTGATTACTCATCTTCTATGTTTGCTTCTTAGCAATGTCCCTGTTTCTAGCTCTTTCACAACCAGTAACCACTTGCGTCTCTGAGGCTTTATTCTCTTGCTTGGGGTGAACTTGATTAAAAAAAAAAAAAATGTAATGCAGGACATTGGCAATCACAGCTCTTCACAGAATCCTTTTCTTCATTATGTGTGAATTGACATGACTTATTTGGAAAGGTAGTGGAGTGGTTTACTGCTAGCTTGTCAAAGATCTTGAATTCAGAATTGTCATTCTTCTAGACTGGTGGCTATCCAAGGCTAGAAATCTCAGGCTACTATGCTATTTAACCAATAGCTGAGTGGGGAAAAACAGATTCATGTTTTTCCCAAGAGCATTAGTGTGAAGTAAATGAATCAGACTTGGAGAAAACATGAACTCGGCTGAATATCACTTTCCTTTTCAATAACTGCTCTACTATCTGCACTTCTTTATTTTGATTAAATTAACTTCTTGTCTTTAAATTCCCAGTTTCAAATCAGTGCCCCCCTTTTCATTTTTCAAATATATTTATTTAGCCACCATGGGGCACTGATTTGAGAGGGGGTGCTAAATTGAGCACTTATGGTAAAGTTGCTATACGTAATGGCTCAAAATTAAGATGAAAAATCAGGTAACATGGGAGATTTTTTTGAACTGTCAGAATTATTTTTATTTCCTAGCAAAAATATATGAAAAAAATACACACATACCAAACATTTCTGAATACTAACTTGGAAGTTTAATATTTATTTAAAAATACAAGCTACTGTTTGTTTTGGAAACATTTTTACTTTGAACTAAAAATAAGAAAGGCTGTGAAAGAAGATGTGAAAGCTATAACTCTGCACCAAGTTAAAAAGTTAAGAATCAGGGTGAAGGATAATAACACCAGGTGGCACTGGTGTTGGCTGTCAGAGGTAAGGAGGTTAAGGATGGAGAGAGGGACAAAAACAGTTAAAAGTTCTGATTGATACCTTGATGCAGCTTTCT
>OZ038493.1:33021491-33068991 GCA_964036315.1 Acanthosepion esculentum | reverse complement strand
TTATCTTAATACTTGCCTCAGCTTGTGTATGTATGTATGTATGTATGTATGTATGTATGTATATATATTTATATATACACATGTGAGTATGTGGATTGGTCTGTATAAGGTGCTAGTACATTATTTAGTGTTAATTCTCAATACTACATTTTAATGGGAGTTAATCCTGAGTAACTGAATGGGGAAATTTGCCTTGACGGTTTCCCAACAAAATTGATATTTGGACTTATACTAAGTTAAAACTTTAAAAACTCAAACTTGAATTTTAATTCACTTTGTTGAATTGTGCGTCCATATATATATGATTTCAAGGGACACTTGTTTGTGATTGACTGGTTGTTCTTGGTATCTGGGATAAACTCAAATTCCTTTGATAGAACCTCCTCCCCAGACCATCACCCATCCGATGTGAAAGATATTTGTATCCTTTTAGCCATTGAAATCAGAAAAATTCACTTCAATGTCCCTGTAATTGTATCAAAATACCATTGAAACAATGTCACTCTGCTCTGTCCATAAAATGTCAAGTTCATTGCTACACTACCACACTGACCAGTGACTTTACAAGGAACAGTGTGAGGTTTACCAATTGTATTACCCCATCCCTGTTACCTCATCTCCCTCCTAATATTCTAGAATGTCAGTTAAACATCACATGGTCAAAAGTTCTATAGCTGATGTTTGACTCTCCAAATTAGTTATCTGAATGGTGATTCCTCGAAATAACAACCGGAAATCAGAACCAGGACTGTTTTATCTTTTTTGTAGTTGTCTTTTGGTTTTTCTTTTTTGTATTTTTGTGTGTTTGTTTTGCTTGTTTGTCTTCAGTATCTGTCTATATTTCTGAGATGAGGTATTATGTACACTATTTACATTATTTGGACTATTGTCCTCATCTTTGTTGCCATATTCCTTACAACATTTCGGCCATTGTATGCTTTGGCCTTCTTCAGGTGGTTGGAATGTTGAACTGAACCCTTTATTTCACTCGCTAGACTGTTCTAGTTCCACGTGCCATGTCTAATGGTTGTCAGTTATCTACTGTTAATTCCCCTCTCCAAGTTCTCCACCGCCTTAACCAGGTATTGAACTCACACTCTCTGGGTCCTGTCAATGGATCTAACTAACACCTTTATTCACTTATTCACAGTTTTTTTTTTAATAGGAGTAGATAGGCTTTCCTATCATCCAGTCAATACTCCTTCCCCTTCTCTTTAACAGAAGTAGAGGCTCGTACCTTATTTCCTGTTTAGGAAGGGGTTCCTGGTTCCTTTCCTTTTCTCAGGCCTTAGTGGTGCTGTCATGAATTTTTTGTGATATGTAAAGATGGTGGCAACATCTCTTCATACTGAGGGTTGTGGGTTGGCAGTTTTCTGGTTGCTGTTTTCAACTGGTAGTTCAGAGCCTGAACTCTTGCATGATCAACAGTTGCATAATATCATGGTTCTTGCAGTGCCATGTCATGCATGGAAGAGTGTCCATGCAAGTACCTCCGGTGGGCAACCCCAATGCCAAACTATTTTGCAGTCTGTGCCAGTTCCCTTCCTGCACATGTTACATTAGATGACCGACTGCTACTACTACCCTAGTCTTTTCCTTACCAAAACAACACAGGATGACTATAAGATACCAAAGATATAAATCTAAACCAGCTTAACAAAAATCACCTAAACCCCTCAACCTATCTTCCTTTCCTTAGGAAAGACTCTAATGTCCACATGCATGTCCTGAGAGTTACATTAGATGACCGACTGCTACTACTACCCTAGTCTTTTCCTTACCAAAACAACACACAATGACTATAAGATACCAAAGATATAAATCTAAACCAGCTCAACAAAAATCACCTAAACTCCTCAACCTATCTTCCTTTCCTTAGGAAAGACTCTAATGTCCACATGTATGTCCTAAGAGTTTATGTCTGTGAACATCGAGTGGCTTGGGAACTCTCTCTTGAATCTCCACACCACTCTTACATGTGTCTCCATCTTTCTCTACTTAACTCAGGAAGCTATCTTTTCTTTCTCTACCATTCTTCTCATGACCATTGCATGCTAGGTAGTATTTTTGATAATATAGACAAGGCCATGTCTCTACACCCATCTGCAAATATATCTGTGTTAGGAGACTTTAATGCCCAGCATGCTAGGTAGCTTAAACATTATTTCACTGACCTCACTGGAATCCAGACCCTTAACTTCTCAATCTCTCATGCAAGTGGTGAAATTCCCCATGCATTTCCTTCTGTTTTAGATCTCTTTTTTACCTCTATCCTGGACTCATGTCATACTTTGCAGCTCTGCCTTCTTGGCAGCTCTGATCATGTGGTAGTGTCTATAAACATTTCTTTCCACTCCCCTACTAGCCAAGAACTTCCTACCAACAGAATATTTTTCTATTATCTATGTCCAGATTGAGACTTGTTCTGTGACTTTCTTCATGATATCCCTTGAAATGCAGTTTTTTTAATTATCCTGTTCATAAATGTGCATCTGAGATCTGGATGAAAGCCAGCATCAATGCTTTCATATCAGCAAGGAAATCTGAAATTAAACCATGTTCATCTCCTTGGTTCTCACCTACATGCTTGGCCATTATAACCCACAGGAATCACTTCTTCCAGCTGTACCAGAGTGACATGTCTGATTACAACAGTCATCTCCTTGTTTCTGTTTGTAACGAGTGCAAAGTTGTCCTGAAAGAATTGAAATTACTTGATTTTAGACATTATTGGTGGATCTGCAAGAGTGTGCTGAATGACAGCAAATCTTCAAACCATCCTTTATTCAATCAATTCAAAGTCCTGACATCTACAGTAGATAAGGTTGAATGCTTTGCTCAGATATTCTCTTCCAACTCAACACTTGATTCAGAGTACCCACACCTGATTTCCCTCCTAGAACAGAGGTTCTACTGAGTGATATCATAACCCCATCATAAGTCTCAAATATTATATCTAAATTAGACTCCCTCTTTAGTTCCTGTTTTTAAGAACTCGGGAGAACATTCTGACTCCTCTATCACCATATTAGTCTTCTACTGCTTTTGGCAAAGTATTTAAAGCTTTAATCAGTGTTAAATGGTTAAGAATCTTATCTCTCATGACATACAATATGGATTCCATTTTGCCAGCTCTACCACTGATGTGCTAACAGCCATCACAGAATATGTATATCAAGCTCTTGATAATGACAGTGAAGTTTGAGCTGAGGCTCTAGATATCTCAAAAGTATATGACAGGGTTTAGCATTATGGTCTTCTGTATAAACTCCAGTGCTACAGTATTACTGGATGATTGATTGATTTAATCCAATCATTCCTATCAAATCCTGAAATGAAGGTCATTCTGAATGGCCTTGCTTCCAGATCCTTACATATGAACATGGGTATCCCCTAAGGCTCTATCCTGGGTCCTCTTTCTGATGTCATCAGTTCCCAAGTAGGAATTTATGCTGTTGACACTACCATTTACTCCTATTCAATACCAAATCCATCAGAGCTGACAAAGTTAACCTGGCCTCCAATCGGTGGTTAACTGGACAAGAAATGGCTTGTAAATTTTAATACCTCCAAAATGAAACTGCTCTCATTTAACCACCATAGAGAAACTTTCCTTTCCACCATCAGCATGGTTGATGCTAGACTCCTGGAGAGCATCACACTGTGTCTTGTTGGCCTTATGTTTTCAACTGACTCGAAATGGAATGACTACATCAAATCAATAGCTGCATCTACTGCTAGAAAAGTTGGGACACTGTGTCATGCCAGAAGGTTTTTCTTATCAAAGTCCATCTTGCACATTTACAAATCTATCATTTGTTCGGCATTGAATACTGTTGCCATATCTGGTCAGGTGTTCCTGCTACGCATCTCGAGGTTCTTGACAAAATCCAAAGAAGGATTTGCAATGTAATCAGTCCTGACTTGGCATCTTCTACTCCAATATTTTTTTCTCACACTTCCTACCTGTGGACGTCCCTTCTCTTTATTTGCTTCCCTGATAACTACAATCTTCAATAATCTAAATGCAATGTCAATTTCCATCTTCTATCTTGATTACACTTCATCTTTTATCCTTTCCTCCTATACAAAGTCTTTTCTCTCATTTTCGCTCTCTGTAACCTCCTGGGTACTAGTGACATTGAAATCATTAAAAAAGAATATATATATATATATATATATATATATATATATATATATATAAGTAAACATTGAAGTCAACACTCAGCGGTGACAGACTGTTTCATGCTAAAAACAATCAACAGACCACATGTTCACTTTTATATTTACATACGCTCTTTGATATAGAGCACTTTATCCATAAATATATATATATAAAAAATTATACAGGGGTGTTGCAGAAATACCTTCAACAAATACATCACACATAATAACACAATTCACCATTTGGAATTGGCAAGCTGTACTGCTTGGCATTCATGTCAGAAGTTCCAATACGAACATTTCAGAGAGTTTGGGTGTCAATCTGTGGACAGTGCAGAGGATTCAGAAAGAGTTGGATGAGTCTAATGGTGATTACGACATTGCCTTCACTATGTCCTGTGAATGTTAAATTCTCCAAGCCTTTTTTCCTTATTGTATATCCCAGAAAATTCAACTGTCTCTTTCTAAATGGAAATGTCCTTTTAGTCCGTTGTATTCTTAGCATCCTTTTCTAGAACTACATCTTTGTTGCCTCAGGTCTCCTTTCATTTGTTGGCAAAATGTCCGGCATTCACCTCTGTCATATAGAAGTGATATTACATAGCAGTTCAGCATGCTGCTTAGAAAATTTTCATGCTTTTTAATACTTTTTGTAGCTTTTGGAAGGCAGCTTTCCCTATTCCTATATGCCTTCAGATTTCTGTGTCATATTTTCTGTCATCAATTTTAACATTCCCTAGATATTTAAATTTTTGTACTTGCTTGAAATCTCCAATTCATAGCTCACATCTTGGGCTATCCTTCTTGCTAACAACCATTTGTTATGTTGTCTTACATGTGTATATTTTCATGTTTTTCATTTTTCTTTTAATGTACAAGTCTTTGTCGTGCTTAAACAGTGTCAGCTTATCATCTATGGACCACTGCCTCCAGGCACAGTAAACACTGCAGCTGGGTTTTTTTAGACAGTGATCCAACAGAAATGCCATGTCATTTAATTGTCATCTTGAAGTTTAGAAAGATAGTGGCAAATTGAGCCCACCCTTTGCTGCTAAACTTTGATGAGCTTGATGAATTGTTTAACATTGATTTAATTCAGGAATACTTCAGAATTCCAACGTCCCTGAGCACCCATTGTATTCCTCTTGGTGAGTTGAGATATCGGTGTGAAATCATAAAAAGGATACCACCTTGCAATATTATCAGAAATAAAACATCCAACTAGGCTCCTAAAAAAAATTCCAAATAATCAGTTTCAAAAATCAAAATAAATTGCTAAATAAAAAAAAATGCAGACATATTAACATATGCCTACTTTGTCTATATAAACACAGATTAACATTGTGTGTGTGGGTGTGTGTATCTCAGTATATGAAAAAAAATAAAATTAGTGTCATAAAATAATTTTTTAAAATAATTCATCCATTTATTTCTGTTCAATAAGATAAATTGTAATTATATTAAAAAACAAACCAACAATGATTTTAAAATTTCAATAATATAAATAAATATAATGAAAACCCTTAACTTACTTCAAATATATCTATAATAGGTTATAAATAACTTGAACAATTACTATATTAACAATTTTCACACATTACTATCCATAACAGAAATATTTAAATTACAGAAAAATAATCTAGCACAAATAACTAAACATTCCAAATTAATTTGTCATAGAATGATGTTTCTAAGAAAGAACAAAAATTTAAATAAGTTTACATTAAGATTAATGTATTTTTAAGAAAAATTAAGTAATGTATTTTTTTAGGAAATATTATTTCTGTAAATAAATTAATTTATCTATAATGCCTCCTGAAGAATGTTTACACTCTCTACAAAACTCAGAATAGAGACAGATAATTGAACATTTCATTTTATTTGTTAATATATATATATATATATATATATATAAAAGTGAACATTGCAGTCAACACTCAGAGGCGACAGGCTGTTTCATGCTAGGCACAATCGTACAATTGCACCTGGCATGAAACTGCTTGTCGCGTCTGAGTGTTGACATCAATGTTCACTTTTATATTTATATTTACACACGCTCTATCTCTGATATTGAGCACTTTATCCCATAAATATAGCACACCTTAAAACTATATTTCTTTAAATATATATATATGTGGTGGACTCTCCCATCGTAACGACGTATGAGGGTCAAGCAGCTTAGTTCCTAGGAATTGAGAGCCAGCCACCAGCACATATGCTTTGATTATAGTGTTGAAGGTTTTGTGCAGAACCATCCACACTTTTTAAATGGCTGAATACAAGGAGCTGGTGCACTACGTGCCACAAAGTCCTGAAATGACCCTCCACAGGTTTTGAATTCAGAGTTGTCTTTCTTCTAGACCAGTTGCGATCCAAGGCTATAGAACCCAGTCTGTCCTGCTATTTTACCCATCACTGGAGTGAGAAGAAGAGGATTAATACCTTTCCCAAGGGTATTAGCACGTAAGTGAATGTAATGGATTCAAGTGAGATTTGAACTCGGCTATCCAATTCCTCAATCTGAGCCGCTATCCACTACTCCTCCATGCCTCCTATATATATATATATATATATATATATATATATATATATATATATATATATATGTATATATATATATATATATATATGTATATATATATATATATATATATATATATATAGAGAGAGAGAGAGAGAGAGAGAGAGAGAGAGACACTTAACCATTAAAATTTGTACAAAGAAATAAACATTTCAAGTTTTAAATGATGGTTGGTAGTTTATACTCATGATTGGCACTGTCTCAGACAATCACTCACTCCAGCCCTTGACCCAGCTCTGTTTGCTTTTATTTTAACATACTGTGTTTATTTGTCTACAACTGCCACACTTTCATTTTACCAGCAAAATTAATTCTGCTGAACACAGCAAAAGCTAGAATTGACCATCAAATCCCTTGTCTCAAGAGAATCCAGTATCTGATGAAATATCTCTGCATTAATTCATAGCTGTGATTCTAAAACACGTGCATTTCTTCATATTTACTCGTATGCAGGGAAAAAAGACAACTCTCCAAAGATCTTATCAATCTCTGATTGAATATTTCACTGATCATTATCGTCAGAACGTTATATCATTTTATAGATTAAATGTTGGATGGAAAGGTCCCAGCCATTAAACATTATGAAAAACATAACCTTAGATCTTTCAGAGTGTAACACTTAAGATTTTATAAGTTTATCTGAGTATTCCAAAGAATTCCGTAAAGTCATCTTTCAGGATTGCCATCAGATTCCTTGCCACATTTTCCTTAATCTTAAATCTTGTCGGGTAATTTGCTTTTTAAGCCCCATGTTAAATATCTAATAAAAATTTCCCGAATAGTTCCAGTTAGGTATAAATGTACATGCTTAATTTGAAAATAACAAAGAAATTTCGATAAAATTTACCATTTAGAAGTTATCAACAATGAAAGTTCAGACTCATTTGCATTATGGCATGACAGCCATTACTGGCTTTGTTTGTATACATTCACTGCTGATTAGATTTGCATGGAAGATTACTTTGTTAACAGCTTTTTTTACAGTTCTTACTTGACTCAATTACTGCGCAACTGAGGACTCAATGCGTGCACAATAATCAAGACTATTCCACACCAAATATATACAAACAACACCAGTAATGGCTGCTGCGACACAAATGTGTTTGAACTTTTATTGTCAATAACTCGAAAACGGTAGATTTTATCAAAATTTCTTTGTTATTTTTTAATTAAGCATGTAAATTTATACCTAAATATAACTATTTGGGAATTTTTCAGTAGCTACTTAGTGTGGGGCTTAAAAAGCAAATTATCTATCTTGTCTTTCAAAGGAGATTCTAGCTTTAGGAAGTGCTATAAGTTTTTCCTTTTTTTTTCTTCTTCATTTCCACTGCAGAATGATGTGACCTTACTGCTAATCTAGTACTGCACTTAAATTCATTAAGACTAGTTATCACAGCGAGAAGTTCATCAGTACAATTACCAAAATTTGTGTATAAATTGATAGAAGAGATGTTCTCAGCAGTGATTGTAACCAACATATTTAGACAAGGTTTGTCAGAGATAACAGAGGTTTATACTATTTACATTATTCGGACTATTGCTTTATTTTGCTCGCTGGGGCAGACTGTTCTTGTTCCATTAGATGTCACATCCACTGCATGTCAGTTATCAGTTATCTCCTGTTAATTCTCCTCTCCAAGTTCTCCACTGCCTTAACCAGGTATTGAAGTCACAACTCTTTGGGTCCTGTCACTGGATCTAACCAACGCCTTTATCCACTGTGCCATGTGTCCTTAAGGATAGGTGAATTAACAAGAGATAAGTGATATCCATTGGACATGATATGTGGAAATATGACAGTCTACCCCAGCGAGTGAAATAAAGGGTTCAGTTTGACATTCCAACCACTTGAAAAAGGCCAGAGCATACAACAGCTGAAACGTTGTGATAAATATGGCAACAAAGATGAGGACAATATCCCGAATAATGTAAATAGTGTACATAATACCTCATCTCAGAAATATAGACAGATACAGAGATGTTTATTTATTATATTTTTAATCTTTTGATGAATTGCTGAAAAATGTAATATATATATATATTTATTTATTTATTCAAAATTGTAACATATGCATGTTACTACAAAACATCACTACAAAACTTGCAATTTTTGTGTTAACATTTTGCAGTTGTCAATTTTCCTACAATTTTAGGTAAAAATCCATGTATAAATAATCCAAGTGAATTCTATTAATATAAAATATTAAAACTGATCCACAACAGAGAGCTCAATATATATAGAGAGAGTATAGAAATGAATTGCATAAAAATGAAACTCAATTGTACCCCATTTTTATGGCCATTTCACTCCTTGGGAAAAATTTCTTTGGAGCTTGTCAATACTGAAATGTTTTTTATCAAACGTTTTATTATTGACAAGCTCCAGTTCATAAATTCATATATTTTCAGTATTTGAAACTCATCATCAGAGTCAAGGTTGCTGTGTTCTTAATTAATTTATGTTTCATTGCTATATTGAAATTTGCAAATGTCCTTTTTTCTGGCCCAACATGTGATTGTCTAATTTTGCAATTACAAGTAAATTAATAAATTTCACTGTTAAATTTACTAACTTAAAACTACATTATTAAGTTTTTTTTTTTAAAATAGACATCTAAATTAATTTTACATCTAAATTTTAAAATTATAACTAAATTATTAAATTTTACAACAAAATTTATTTTTATAACTAAATTATTCATTGTTATTACTAAATTTACATTAAATTTACTACTAAATTTTACAAATACAACTAAATTTACATTAAATTTAAACTGGATTTTGCAGCTGCAATTTTATTTACATTATTTACATGTGGATTTCTGTCCTCATCTTTGTTGTTATCATGACCTTTCAGTCATTGTGCTCTCTGGCCTTCATCAGGTGAATGCAACTCCTGGTAATCTACAGAAAATTCCGAACTGAGTGCTTTATTTAATCTAAGGAAATAGACTGTTCTCATTCCACTGCTTATGTCTAGAGATATCTTCTCTTGTTCTTATTTTTAGTACTGCTCACTTATTGCTTGCTCTGAGTTCAAGCACACACTGCTCAGCTCAGGGATTGAACACTCAATTTCCTGCAGATTTCCTGAGACCTGAGGACACAACAGCCAAAATGTTGTGATAACAACAACAAAGATGAGGACAATAGTCAGTATGTAAATAGTGGAAATAAAGATAACTCTACATCCCAGAAATTCAGAAATTTTACAACTGAAAGGATATCATTAAATTTTACAAGTATCTTTCTGTTTACCTTCAGGTAAGGGTTAAATTTAGTTGTACAATTTTCTGTACTATTTTTATTTATACTTTGGCAATTTTTGTCTTTGAGTAAAGGTGCCATAAGAATATTGGCAATCAGAACAATGAAGAAATTGCATTTAAAGTCAATAGAATTTTTATTTTTTACCATATCACTGTTTCTTTACACTTTGATATTTTATATTTGGAATTTGTTTGCTGTTTATATTTCCTTGTCAGGATGGAAGGGAAGAAAAATTTGTTTTTATATTGAAAAGCAGGAAGTATTGCCATATCACTGGTGCAGATGAGAAATAAATATTAAATAAACAACACATAAAAATGACATTTTATCTCAAACTACTTACTCTATAGATACTGGTATACTTAGATATTCATTGTATTCTTTTTATTTTTATCTTTTCATATCACAAAAAACTATTCTTTGGTTCTCTGAGATTTCCTCCACATTATCATCTACTGTGGACATTTTTATTTATCATTGTTTTATTCCTTCATTTGTGTCTTGAATCACAGCACTTAATTTGATGCTGATTTTTTTTTTTTTTTTTTTGGTTTTATAAGTAAATCTTTTTTCTTTTTCTTATTTTCGCAGCACTTGATTTTCACCATTTGCCATACTTGTCGTTAATAATTCTCTCTACTTTCTGATTGGTTTGTGTGACACAGCCATATCTTAAAAACAGTCAAATGACTGATACAGTGCAATGATGTACATTATTTACTACCAATTCATCAAGCCAGAATATTTTTTTCATTATCATTCTTTCACAATGATTATTTTGGAAAATACTAAGAAATGCATTTGCTGAAAATATTCTTTGGCTGTTTTATATATTCGTCATCAAAACTATTTTTTTTTAATTGTTTCAAGTTCCAATATATTTGGACCAGTGAGGTTAAGGTGCCACTTATTATTAGTTTCATATCTTAGAAAAAAAATTCTTTTGTATAATATGACTTGAGTATAATACAACCTGGTGTTTCTGAAGCTGGGAATAAATTACATCCTTGTGTGTAATACAACCCCGTTTTACAGCCATCACTTTGTTATTTTTTTTCTTTTAAGAAGTTGTTTCCATTTATCCATTAAAATCTAAATGTTGTCCATGTCGTTTACTAAAATATCTCATTTTTGTCTTAATTTTGGAAATTCTCTCACATGAAATGGTTTCTTTTAATAGAACAATATCAATATTTGAGAGAAAAATGGTTTGTGTAATTTGTCATAAAGACTTAAAAGAATTATTTCTCAAAATTTTAAAACTGAAATAGAAACTTGCATAAATTGTGTTATAAGTTTACATGCACAAAATGTATATAAACATCATTATCAATATCACATTATAATTCTGATTATTCCTTAATTAGCATGTATATTACAGCCTGCCAATACATCATAAATAATGGACAATTCCAGTTTGATTGCAAGAAAAGATAGAAAAAACATAGCAGATATGCTGTTTGGCTTCATTGAGAGAAAAAAGAAAGGGAAGGTACAGGAGGGGATAACACTCTCATATGTTTAATGTCTACTTCAAGGAAATGGAAAAACTTATCATTTTTTAATCTTTTCATTTGTACCCTCTTACTTTTTTAAATAATAACCTGCTTCCATACTCATGATTTTTATTGCAATATTTTGTTAAAGTTGTTAAGCTAATATTTAACAATACAATAGGGGAATTTTCACAGATACTTTATAGTATACATACTACACTGATGAGAAAATAGATGTGAAATAGAAAACCTTGTCAGTTTTTAACCTTTTCATTTGTACCCTCTTACTTCTTTAAATAATAACGTTCATTCATACTTATGATTGATATTACAATACTTAGTTAAAGTTGTTAAGCTGAAATATTTAAGGATGCAACAGGGGAATATCCCACAAGTATTTTGTAGTTGTGTAACTTGCAATGTGCTTATTTATTCATCAAATATTATGATACATCAGAAAATTGAAATATGAAAAAGGCTTGTGGCGACATCACATTGCAACACCAGTTCCCATATGATCACCAAAAGTAAGCAATGTCAAGCCTGGTCAGTACCTAGATGGGTCACCGTTTGAACATATTGAGTACTGTATGCATGGATGTGAGGCTTGGAATTGTTAATTGGAGAGCTGAGTTCCAATTCTCAATGGGTTTGTTATATTTACTTATGTGCATAAGCCATTGGGAAAGGTATGAATCCACCTGTTCTACCCCCAGCAGTGGGTTAATTAGTAAAACTTGTATCTCTAAACTATTATTATCTTAAAAAATTCTTACGAGCTAAAAAGATTTTCTGGCTTCAAGTAACCTGCAAAAGTGTTGATAAGCCAAAGAAAATGAATGTATGAATCAATCAATCAATAAAATAAGAAAACCATGAAATCTTCACAGTCACTATTAGTTATTATTATTATTTATTTTATAAACACCGTTATCAAGTGTTATTTACTAGTGGCCTTATTTTCTGAATCTTCTCCAACATTTTTTTATTTCTGTAGTTCACCCAATACAAGGCCCAAGGGTCACTCAAGGTAGCATGCTGATCCGAATAGCAAAGTATATAATAAGACAGACACCTGAAGAAGGCTATAGGGTACAATGGCTGAAACATTGTGAGTATAACAACCAAGATGAGCATGCTGGTCAAAATAGTAGAGGATATAATAAAACATCTGAAGTAAGCTAGAGAGTACAATGGCTGAATTGTTGTGAGTAAAATGGCCAATCTGAGGAAACTAGTTTGAGCAAATGATCAATGATAATTCTTTTTTAATTTTTAATCATTTCACCCCAAGCAAAACAATAAAGTCACTAAGGCGTTACTGAGAGTGAAAGAAACAGAACAATAAAAGAAAAGGATTCAAGGAGACAGATGACAATGATTGATGTTGCATTTGAATTTGAAAATAGGAATAAAAAGAACACTTGTAATTAGAATCCGGAAGATGCATTATAAATTTCTGGTACACATAATGAGGAAAGTAGGCTTAGAAAATTTGGCACTCAAAAGATATATCAGATGCAAGAAGCAAAGGGCAAACATTGAGTAACCTAAATAATGAGCTTGTATAAATGGATGATAGGACTGGAATAGTAAAGATAGCAATATTTCTTGGAGCCTCAAAGAATAGGAAGTTGTGGACAGTCATGATCACATATGGTAAGTAGGGGCAAAAATTGGGCAACAGAAGATTAGAAAATGTTGCCTGGGTTGATGAGTCTGAAATTCTGCTGCAGCATTTGGATAATATGGCCAGAATTTGGTGTAACCAACATGAATGCGATAAAAGCCACTAAGGGTGTCTGAGAGTGAAAGAAACAGAGGGGACCATAAGTGAACAGGGTTCATGGAGACAGTGAGGCTACCCCCGTGGTTTCTTCTGAAGGGATTGACAGAGGAGTAGAAGCTGGTTTTTCCCATTGGGATGGATGCTGCAGATGTAGTATCTGTTCTATGCCGGAGGCCTTCTCTTCTCCCTTGCTTCCCTCCACCGTTGCGTGACATCTGTTACGTAGCAGTAGTATGACTGGCTTTGGTAGCCTTGACATGCTTTGACCAGCTTAGACAAGCTATGATCAGCTAAGCCCAGTGGCTCGAGTGGAAACACCCAGGTCCCCACATTAAAAACCGACCTTGTGTCACAACCTGACTCAGTAGGGGGTCAAGTAAATCTCGAATTCATTGAGACAGATGATAATTTCTCAATTCAAAGCTTCAGATAAAAATATTAACAAAAATACACATGTATATGTATTTTTCTATTTTGAAATAACTGTATAGTTATAAGATCTGTTATATATTTTTTAAATTATAAGATTGACAAGTTGAAATATATAATTTCAATTTATCTAGAAATATTCAGTTTCATTAAAAATTAAAAGTTATAAGATTTTATTTTAAAAGTTTCAGTCAGTCGAAAATAAATTTTAATTATGTCAGGCACAAAATTCAATGATTGTGTGATTTAATTTTACAATTTTTAAATGAGGATGATTTCAAAATAAATAAACAAAAATATATTATTCTCTTTTTAACTCATCTGTATTATGTCATTATAATTTTAATGTGTTCTTAAAAAGCATAATAAAACAAGTAAATAATAAAGATGGGAAAAATCCTATACTTTTTAATCATTTCTAATATTTTAAAAAAATCTGCCAAATATTTTTCAGTAATTTCCACCTTTGTGTATTTAATAACAAGCAGTAATAATAAAATATGTAAAACTATTTAGCGTTTCTCTTTATAAAAGATTTTTAGTTTGTAAAGAATAAAATGTTGATAAATATCATAATGTCAGATAGGAACTAAATTTTTTTCCAAATCATGCGATCATAAATCTCGTAAACCCTTAAGGGGCACCAAATATAATGCCGCCACAGAGGCAGTGGTATTTCAGGCTGGTTTGAATTCAGTTTTCCTTCTCCTAGATTGGTTGCCAACCAAGGCTATAGGACCCAATCTGACGTGATATTTTACCCATAGTTGAGGGGAAGAGATGAATTCCTACCTTTTCCAAGAGTATTAGCCCATAAGTGAATGCAATGAACTTGACTGAAATTCAAAATCAGCTGTCTGATTCCTTAACCCAAGCTGCTAACCATTTCCAAATAAAAGGTCTCAAAAAATATTGC
Organism: Acanthosepion esculentum; assembly: GCA_964036315.1. Classification (NCBI taxonomy): domain Eukaryota; kingdom Metazoa; phylum Mollusca; class Cephalopoda; order Sepiida; family Sepiidae; genus Acanthosepion; species Acanthosepion esculentum. The sequence continues at coordinate 33,054,343 of OZ038493.1, read as the reverse complement.
CAGCGTCTTGGATGCAAAGTTGAGGTTAAATATACTAACATTTTTTTTCTTCTGAAATAAGTGGAGAGGAACTTGATTGTCATCAAATGTTAATTGGATTTAAAAATAACATATTGGTTTGCTTCTTTCCATGCTCATTGCTGAGGGTTGAGTACTATGAACAACTGATACGGTTTCTTAATTCAAAGTTGTCCTTCTCCTAGACTAGTTGCCAACCATGACTAGAGAGCCCAATCTGTACTGGAGGAGAAGAGATGGACTTTTACCTTTTCCAAGGCTATTTGTGCCTAAGTGAATATAAGCAATTCAACCGGGATTTGAAATCAACTTTGTGATTTTTAATTCTGAATTGCTATCTATTACACCACCCACACATCCTTAGTCCATGATCCTGATTGGGGAAAAAATATCGGTTGGTCACTGAATCTTCTTCTGACAAATTATTTTAGTTAATTTTTAAAAAAATGTTTATTATTCTTTATATTTGTTATTCTTTCTAGAAACTTTTGTTTTTTTTTCATTTTCATGATTGATTGAGATATTTGGGTTTTTTTTACAACTTAGCAACAATTTATGGGTTATTTAAACCCTAAACAAAGATTTGAGCTTGGAGGATTAATTCCTTTCATTTTTATGATTGAATATTGCATTCACAATTTTTTTTCGAATAACAATGATTTTTCTAGATACAAGTCCTACTATTTAACCCATAGCTGGAGGGAGAAGAGATGGATTCATAACTTTCCTATAGGTATTTGCATGCAAATTTTCACAAAGTAAAGCTAAGCATTTATTTATGTTTTTTGGATAAAAAACATAATTTTTCTTTATGTAAATATTAACTGTTTCTTCAAAAGAACTCTTTTGACGGAATGATTCCTGTTGATCTCAAAGTTAGTCATGTATTTTTTCAGTAAAAAAATCTTGAAAATTGAGTACATTTTTTTTTACTTTTATTACTTGTAAAATTTGTAAATATTACTATTGTTAAAACAAGATCTTAAGAATTAACTATCTTTATTAAGCTTTGTAAAACAAAAATACTATAAAGAAGTTAGTCTTTGAAATTTAAAAAAAAAAAAATTTTTTTTTCAATGCTATAGAAATACGTTTCAATTTACTTCATGAAATTAGAAATTGGTATTTATTTTGTGTAATATTTAAAATCTGTTCACTAATAGTAAAGGAGTTATGTAATAATATTCTTAGGTTAAGTGTTAGGGATGCTGAGATAAGTGTAGGAGATCCCCAAGAAGGTCATTTGAAGTGGACTCAGGTGGTTTTTCTTTGGCTAATATTTTGTAAATATAAACTTGCTGAATCCTTTCTAGACTGATATTTTTTATACTATTGTTCACTCAATACAAGACTCAAGAGTCACTCAAGGTAGAGGATTACTGAATGAAGTTGTTGTAAGGAAGTATAAAGTGCATATTATGAGAATATGTAGGATAGATAACAATTGATACTAGGCTAGAATTGGTTAAGACTGTATTGATTTGGGAAGCATACTTTCGAGAATCTTTTCAACAATGTTGAACAGTTCTAGGGAAGAAACTGAGTTGAACCTCTTCCTTACCAATGGTGTATAAAGGAAATGAGTCAACGGTATATGTGGCATGACAGGCCCTGTCTGTGAAGGTCTGAACTAGTGCAGCTCCTTGGAACATCTACTTTGAAAACTGTAGTAGAGTAACAAGGGGTGAGCAATGTTTCATTTGTGGGAATGGAGTTGTCAGGTGGGGAATAATTCATTGCATACAATGGTATGTAAATGCTTTTGAGCTCTGTCTATAACATGAAGATTGGTCAGCTCCATCCCAGATATGGCAGAGATACTCCGCTTCTTTGATATTTAAGCAAAGAAGAATTTTTGGGACAAACATTGGTGACACCTTTTAAAAAAAGATAAACTCCCAACTCAAATGTTCACAAACTGAATGTCAACACTGCCGGAGTTCAAACTTTGATTTTACTACCAGTAAAACTTTTATAGTTTGAGTGTATTTCAGAACTAAGTAAGCTTCTATATTGTGTAAAACCATGAGACTGACCCTTAGGAATATGGCTCAAAACTAAATGGAGTGAAATAGTTGATAAAGGTTTATAATATTCCAAGTGAAGGTGGAGAGTGGGATAATCTGTCTTCATGAACATCATTCAAAATTTCAGCTGAATTTGAACACTGGTACAAGGCACAGAATTATTTAAACAATGGTATTTTTTTGTCTTTTAGTTAACATGTTTATTAATTTATTTTATTTTTTTGTTTTGTTCCAGTTCTCAAGAACCAAGAGAAAATGTACAGCTGGGAGGCTTCTAATCAGCAGAAGGTGAGTGGAAATTGATTCTCAAGTCTTTTGTTCAAATGTTCAAATCAAGATTTATATCATCTTTATCGTCTCTGGAATTTATTGCTTTACATGTCTGGGTCATCTGAGTCCACTCTCCAAAACACTTTTTTTTGATTTTGTAACAGAATTATCTTTTTGATAATCACAATGCTCACTAATCCCCCCACACACACCAGATTAAATTTGGGCTTTTCAGATAGCGTTCTTTCATTATGAAATCTCTGAGACTGATCCCCTAGATATTTTGTCTTGTCTTTTTCCGACTTTTAGAATTTATCTTTTTATTTGGATTTATAATAACAATAATAATTTTATAATGTTTTATGCCATTGTGAATTAAAAACCTTTAATTCATTTTAATGCTATGATATTGGAATTATATATGAAGAATCTGTATTTAATATGTCAAATTAAACTTATTTATTACACAATGAAAGTGGTTAGGTTTGTGGCTCAAGTAGTAAAGTGATTAGTACGTCCACAAGTTATTTCCTATCAAGTTCAAATTTGAGGCAAAACTTGCAGAACAGAAAGGATTGTTTGGTATTATAGTATTTTCATTTTTGGTAGATTGTACATTAGGCACTGCAACCGGAAATTATCAGTATAAATATTTTCCCCATTACTATAGATTAATCACTCCAGATTACAAATATAAAAATAAATTACTTTTTTATTAAATTTTATTTAAGTTAATAAGGTGGACCCAACTTACTATGTAAATTTATTGTAAATTGATCTCCCTATGGAAACCAAAAGAAAATATACTGACACAATATAATTTTTTTAAAATTCATAATCTTGAGTGCTTAATTGATAGTAATATATGAAATTGATAGTAATATATAAAAAAAAAGTTCAAAATGATGAATTTCAAAAATTTGTTTATTTTTCAACATTTTAAGAAATCACATGGTCTGAGCATGTTTTGTTTTATCTTGTACAAGGCCGGTGGTGGGGGTGTCACTCAAGATAGAGGGTTACCTTAAAGCAGTGGTTCCCAAACAGTGTGGTTTGCCACAGAGGTGTAGCTGAAGAGGATAGCAAGTAAGGTGGAATGATTGAAAGACAGTCAAAGATTTAGAAACGTTTACTAAAAATTCATATGCCAAAAATAAGTATGATTTCAAAATTTAAAATATTATTTTGGATTACTTGTAATTGCATGCATGAGTCCCAGTATAAATAGTTATAAATAATTATTGACTGATTTTATCATTGTGATATTTTTACATTATATCAAGAATTAAGAATATAGTAACTAGGTCTTGCAAATTGGAGGAGAAAGTTATCAATGATAATGTTCTGACTTTGAATCCGCAGCTTTCTCCCTTTAATTCTCCCTGTTTTTGTTTTTAAATGTACTTTTTATCACATAAAATTTGGTGAGGCATGAGCATATTTTCATTCACAAAATGCAGTCTAGAGAAAAAAAAGTTTTGGAACCACTGTCTTAAGGGGTAGTTTATATGGATAGAAGGGGAAGATAACAGTTAACTCTAGACTTGAACAGGTTAAGATTGTAGTGATCAGGGAAACATCCTCTTGGGAGTCTGTTCCACAGTGCAGTGGTTTTCAGGAAGAAGCTGTTCATGTGGGACTCACTGATGGAATGCAGAAGGAATATGGTGGTTTCCAAGGAATGCAGTTTTGTCCAAGCACTTTCCATGGAAGTAGCGATAAAGCAGTAAGAGGCTCACCACATCCCACCTTTGAGAGAGAGTTTGGAAGGTGGGAAATAATTTGTAAACCTTAAGGACTTGGAGTTGCTTTTGAACTCTGTCAAAACTGGAAAGTGAGGACTGGGCAGCTCCTGCCCAAATATGACAAATGTACTCCATTTCGTCCTGATCTGGCTCTTGTAAGGGTAGAAGATACCATGAGGAATCAGGTAATTACTGGAGCGGTAGAAGGAGCCAACCATTTTACCTGCATCTTTAGTGATGGATTTTCCATAGGGAGATCAACTTTCAATGAATTTACATAGCAAACTGGAATACTTCATTAACTTTTGTAAAATTTAATAAAAAAGTGTTTTTTTTTGTTTTTATTCATAATCTGGAATGCTTAATCTATAATATAAAAATAATTTAAGAAAACAGTTATTTCTATCACAGAACCTATGTTATTTTTTAAATATGTTTCTACTTTCTTTTAAATTAATGTCATGTTTTTCATTGGTTATCTTTGAGTGACCCTAACTTTTCTGAAAGTTTCAAGTAATAGTCATCAGGTTGTCCTGTACTTTGGGTTTCATTTTCTTCTATGTGCTGTGTCCCCTCAGGGCATAGGTGATCATGGCACAGTGGAGGAAGGCATTGGTTGAAGTCATCTAAAAAATGACTTAAACCAAAGAGTTGTGAGTTCAGTCCTTGTTCTCAGTGGAGAGAACAAAAATTTGGAGAGAGCTATCAAAGTGAATTAACTAAAACTGAGATATCCAAAGGCATGGTATATGGAATTAGAACAATCTAACCCGGGGACTAAATAAAGGGTTCAGTTCAAAATTCCAACAAATATCACCTGAAGAAGGCTGGAGCATACAACAGCTGAAACATTGTGAATGTGACAGCAAAGGTGAGGACAATAGTCTGAAAAATATAAATAATGTAAATAGTTACAATGCCTCATCTCAAGAATATAGACCGATACTTTAGATCTGTTCCTAAAATGAGTCTTTGTTTTACATTAAATTCTGTTCATTGTGCCCTTTAATTTCCTGTTCACTATCATGAATTCCTCATCATTTATTCTTTTCGCTACCTCTTTGCTCCTTATGTCGCATGTGTTACTGCAATGATGTAACCACCTTTGTTGCATGTTTTTCCCTGATGATGGAAGCACATTTATTACATGTGCTGTTGTGAGTATGGTCCCACTTGTATTACATGTATTCCGAGGAAATAACCACCTGTGTCACATATGAGGATGGAGCCACCTGTGTCAGATATGATGAAGGAACCACCTATGTCAGATATGAGGATGGAACCACCTGTGTCACATATGAGGATGGAACCACCTGTGTCAGATATGATGAAGGAACCACCTATGTCAGATATGAGGATGGAACCACCTGTGTCACATATGAGGATGGAACCACCTGTGTCAGATATGATGAAGGAACCACCTATGTCAGATATGAGGATGGAGCCACCTGTGTCACATATGAGGATGGAACCACCTGTGTCAGATATGATGAAGGAACCACCTATGTCAGATATGAGGATGGAACCACCTGTGTCACATATGAAGATGGAGCCACCTGTGTCACATATGAGGATGGAGCCACCTGTGTCAGATATGAGGATGGAACCACCTGTGTTAGATGTGCTGTGAGGATGGAGCCACCTATGTTACATGTGTTGATTTGAGACCTTCCATAATGAGTTAGTCCAATCAGTATGTTTGTAACCAATGGTCACAAAAACAAAATCAAAAGAGAAATCCACCACTTTTCAGAAACATTGTACAACTGAAGAAGTTGAGAGAATGGCTTAGTTGAAACATTGTGACAATAACAAAGGCAGTAACCTCAATAGTTTGAACTACTCTTGTCTTGAAAATCATATCAGATTCGTACTGCTTATCAATGACTGAAATGAGTCTAAAGTAACTCATGATGAACATCCAACATTGTTGGTTAGTCAGTGAGGGTTCCCCAAAATCAATGCTTTCAGTTTAAAGGAATGTAATATGACACCATGCTATAATGTAAAAGAAAAACGACTTCTGGTTAAACGTTGTCAATAAAATGTACAAAGACGTTTTCTTCTTATTGATTTGCCTTTGAGGGTGAAAGTAACTGATTCCACTATGAGGGAAATAGCATACATAAATAAAATGATTTAAGCCCCTTGCAAGTAGAAGAAATGTACTTTGCATTGAACCCATCTTGTGCAATTTACGCAAAAGGTAGCAAAAGTAAAAAAAAAAAAAAATATCTGCATAAGCAATACATAAAAGTAAGCTTTAAATGTTGATATTTCATTGTCGTGTTTTATTTTATTTTCTACACTCTTTATTCCATGGGGCATGTTTTATGCTCCGTTAAGTTGTCCCTGTAGTTCACATTAACACTGGTCACAATGGACATATGAAAAAAAAGCGGGTGCTTTCAGAAGACGATCAGCACTCTTCTTCACCACCCAGCTGCATAAAGGCTCTGGTATGTTCCATAAAAATGGTTTTCTTTGTAACATATAAAAAATAGTTTTATTTTATTTTATTTTTTTTTCAGAGGACGATAAAAGGTTGGATTACTACTAGATAGAAGAAATAAGTGTTTGAACGCTAAACTGTCCAGTTATGAGGGCTAATTTAAAATCCATTGAGATGTTTGCAATTGTCTGCAAGCCATGAAGTTTTGTATCTGAGTCTGGAGCAATGGAATGGTGCTTTAGAGCCATTGATCTTTTTGCAATCCTTAAGAGTGAAAAAGCTGTTGTTCAGCAAACTGCAGGGGGTCTTCGGCACTGTACATCAGAGAACAAGATTCCCTGGGGAGAGCATTCTTTCAATCTCTCTTTGAAAACTTTACACTAAAGGTCTCCTTTTCTACCAAAGAATTTCTTTACTCTTCTAAATCAAGACATGTAGTGCCAAGACAAGTCTCTCTCTATCTCTTTCTCTTTTTGCCTTTTTTAGTGGATATTTTTTTTTTTTTGGCTTGCAAGTGATAGTCTTTTATTTATTCCTTCCCTTCCTCATTTTTCATGTTAATATATGTTTTTTTAGGTTTGATTTTAATAGAGATTTTTCAAATGTTTTTCTTTCTTTCTTTATTTGGCAAAGTGTTATTCTTCAAGTCAACTCTTCATCTTTCTGTTCATGTCTTTTGGTGTAGTTTCCTGCTTTTTACTCTCAATGCAAACATCGATTCTGGTTTTATTTTTTTATCTTCTTTCTTATGAAAACAGCTCCCGAAGATACTCGAAAGATCTTCATGAACATTTGATGACTGCACCCACCTTCCCAAAAACTATTTTTTTTTTTTTTTAAGAAGTGATTGAGGCAGTTAGAAATATCTTTTGCATTTTTACTTTGTTCTACTTTTAATTTAGGTCTTTTATTTATTTTTCTTTATTATTTTTTCTTTTGTATTTGTTGTTGACTTCTAAAGAGGATAAGCTTTCTACTTTAATGTATTTCTTTGAAAAAATTATTACCATTCTGGAAAACACACAGTTTTTATTCTCCTGTATCAGTTTCCCTCCTTTTGTTCTTGATTTGTCTAAGACTTTTTCTTAGTTAATAATTTACTTTCCTCTTTTTCATTTGATCTTGTGAATTGTTTGGTACCAGAAAAATTCTTGAGCTTGCATATATCAACAGGTCATCCAGCTTTGTAATAAACAAAAAATTCTCTTGTGATTACCTGGTGCTTTGCTGACATTTTTTGAATTAAAGCCAAATGCAAATTGTTATTTTGTAATAAGAACTGTTGTTATTTCTCCTATTCATCAACTGTTATTTTTTTACAACTGTTATTAAAATTATAATCCTTAAATTTTCAATTATGGAAATATTACTACCAACTATACACTATACAGCCAATTAATATTAACAAGAAAATATTAATGTTATTATTAATAGATATGTAAAATTAATTTTATTTTTAGTACTAATTAATATTACTAATAAAATACTAATACTAATTATCTCTTCTAAGAGCTGTGTCTGGAAAGCATATCGCCAATTAATATCAACACAAAAATATTAATGTTATTATTAATAGATATGTAAAATTAATTTTATTATTAGTACTAATTAATATTACTAATAAAATACTAATACTGTTACCAATTATCTCTTTTAAGAGTTGTGTCTGGAAAGCATATCACCAATTAATATTAACAAGAAAATATTAAATTAATGTTATTATGGATAGATATTTAAAATTAATTTTATTATTAAGACTAAATTATTATTAATAATAAATTAGTAATGACAATTATTACATCTACAGATCAATTATGGGATTACTACTTACAGAATCATTATTAACATTAAAATACACAATATTATTTAACATCAATATTTCTAATTCTGAATTAATATTAATAATAAATTAGTAATGACAATTATTACATCTACAGATCAATTATGGGATTACTACTTACAGAATCATTATTAACATTAAAATACACAATATTATTTAACATCAATATTTCTAATTCTGAATTAATATTAATAATAAATTAGTAATGACAATTATTACATCTACAGATCAATTATGGGATTACTACTTACAGAATCATTATTAACATTAAAATACACAATATTATTTGACATCAATATTTCTAATTCTGAATTAATATTAATAATAAATTACTTATACTATTAAAATTATCATTTACACTGTATATAAATTGAATGTTATCCCTGTCTGGAAAGCTAAAAGCTGATTAACACCATGAATGAAATATCCTTCCTCATGCAGTCTCACTTTCGTTTGAGGCTAGTGCAATTATTTGCTTTGTTTTGTCATGAAAAGTCATTGAGGTATTTAGGTTTGCCTAATGTCATTCAAAAAGATCACTTATTTTTGACAGTTGTCATATCAGAGTGCATTTTTTAATCATTCAGAATTCAGAAAAAACAGTCTATTCTATCAGGATAACTCAATGCCACATTTCTTGGTGACCAGACAATATTTGTTAGAGCTTGAAGAGGAAGATTTCCTTTGCCCACCATATTCATCAGATATTGAACCTATAGATAAATGATTTACTCTGGTCTCTCCAAAATTGTCTTAATGAAAAAAAAGAAAGTTCTCTGGAAGACAGTAAAAGGCACTTAGAACTGTTCTCTGCTACGAAAAATAAAATGTTCAGTGAGATGAAAATAATAGAGTTACTCAAAGGTTGAAAAAAAGATGGTAGAATAAAATGGTAAATACATTGTTCAATAAAATTAATGTTTAAAAAATAAAAAAAAGGTAAAAATAATGTTGTCTTATTTTTACCTAAAAAACTGTAAAAAAAATTTCTGGCCAATGCAATATCAAGTGGAAAACATTGATAGAATTATAATATTTACCATTATAAATCAGTTCAGAATTATTGTTTAGTAGTTTTACTAATATTAGAACAAACTGAAGAAATACAAAAATTCTTTTTCAGTAGATATGATCATAAATACTTATTAAAAAAATTCTCTTGTTTAAGAACAATTTGGTAAAGTAATAATTTCAAGAAGAAAATTCAGTTTTTTGGAATACTTCAAAAGGTGCCTAGAGCACTTCTTGACTGAGATAGTGTTGTAGCATACCTACAGATGATAATGGGTATGCTCCCATTCACATAAATACACTAGTAAATACTGTATGTTGGTTTGCAGTTGGAGATTCATTGTAGAATTCACTTGACTCACTTCTAGCATACATACATACATACATGCATGCATATATATATATATATATATATATATATATATATATATATATATATATATATATATTAAAAATTTACTTGAAGCTAAAAACTTCAAATTCAATTATATAATTAAATTAAAGTCTATAGATCTGTTTCATTTTCAAGCAAATTTTGGAATCTGTTTTTGAAACATGGTAATTCCTGTGTAGCAATAGAACCATATTAAAATAAGTAAATTTATAATATTTATGGTCTGTAGATTTACATTGAGCACTGTTTTGTAAAAATAAAAATATTAATAAGAACACTGGATTATATATCTTACTGTTTCTCTTTATATATATATATATATATGTTTTTGCCATCCACAGACAAACTGTTTCGCTTTTTCACAGCTCATCAGTGTGGCTAGACGTCCGGTTGTCCCTAGCTAGGATCGAAACCCGACTGAATTTGCGTCAGTTGGAACTTCTCCCCACTAAGCCGTCGGCGCACGGCAGGAATGAAGGTGGATTTTAGCGTGTTTATTTTTAGATTTAGATAAACACACAGTGACTGACAGTGACTCAATTCTGCCGAAGAGTTGTGCAATATTAGCTTAAATAGTCACTGTTTACAAATTCACACCTCAAACCAGAGAGCTCAACCGAAATTAATTTTTCAGGAGCCAATATATATATATATATATATATTTCTATAAAAGAAGAATGCAATTCTGAAATGTAATCAGTATTTGATTAGAAAAATCATGGGTAGTTTTGGCAATATTTCAATGTTTATTAACATCATTATCAGAACAATTCTTGTTCATCAAATAATGACTGCCTCCAAGCATGTTTTAGGGAGTTTCCTTCATCTTAAATTTATCCCACATACAAGGGTCTTATATCTTTTTCAATATCTCTTCTCTGTGTTTTACTCTTGATCTGTACACACACACACACACACACACACATATATATATATATATATATATAGAGAGAGAGAGAGACAGACAGACAGATATTGTATAATGAGAGAGCTTGGGAGAAAGATTTTTTTCTCTTATTTATGTTTCCCCTGTTTTGGGCATTATTATATTCATGATATAATAACACCGATATTTCACGGATGGAACGGAATGACAGAAAGGTAAAAGAATGGCAAACATACTTTGTTCTTAGAGAGACTTTTATACTACTAAGACATACACAAAACAATATATACATATATACAAGTGTCCCATGCAGAGAATAATATATTGCATATATCTTCACTCAAAGGTATAGTGGAGTAATGGATAGCAGCTTGGATTGAGGAATTGGAGAGCCGAGTTCGAATTCTAGTTACATCCATTGCATTCACTTATGTGCTAATACCCTTGGGAAAGATATGAATCCTCTTCTTCCCACTCCCCAACAACATACTATTTCATTTTCAAAGGGTGTTTATATTAAGTGTCAAATTAAGAAAAAACCTTACAACTGCCATAGAGCAATATTATTTCATACTTTTCATGAGGGAGCAAATGATATTAAGAAAAACCTATAACTGTGACAAAAATAGATCAAAACTTACAATAAATTAAAAAATTATTCAAAACTAAATATGGAATAAACTATTGCAAATTCAGTAAGTACTTGCAAATATTCACTTTTCCTTAGTGTGTATATATATATATATATATATATATATATATATATATATATATATATATATATATATATATAAATAGTCAGTAGAGGTTAATAATTCTGACACCAATTGTATATACCTGTATATATATATGTGTAAATAGCAGGGCAGACTGAGTTCTATAGCCTTGTATGGCAACTGGTTTAGGAGAAGGACAATTCTGAATTCTAAACCTGCAGGGGTCATTTGGGGACCTTGTGACATGTAGTGCACCAGGTCTCTGTATTCATAATATAACAAAATATAAATTATGCTTACAGATTGTGAATTCCATCCTACGGCACTTGTTTCTGTGCCTCTTGCACCTGATGATGCAATATAGGAAGATTTTATTTTTAATCATTTCATTCCAAGCAAAGTGGCAATGCCACTGGTACACAGTGGGGTACGGAGAGTGAAGGTGGGAGAAAAAAACGGGTATAAGGGGAACTGAGGAAAGGATAAAAGCTGAATAGGGTTCAAGAAGGTAGAAGATGGCGATTGATGTTGCATTTAAATTTTTGAAGATTGTACTTATCAGGGAAGCAGTGAAACAGAAGGGAGTTCCACAGGTTGGAAGTGTGAGAAAAGAAACTGTTGGAGTAGAAGTGGCAGTTACATCTACCTAATTCAACAGTAAATGTGTGGGACCCAGATGCCAATCTAGTAGCACACTTAAACTCATGTAGTCCGGGCACCAGAGAAAAAACTCATCAGAGTAGTTGCAATGAAAATATTTGTAGAGAAGATAGAGAGAAGCCACGTTATGTTGGTGAGAAAGAGACTGAAGTCGAGATGCCAGATCAGCATCAGTTACATTGCAGATCCTTCTTTGGATTTTCTCAAGAACCTTGAGATGAAGGAGTGAGGCAATAATTGTAGAGTTTGGAGAGGACTGGAACCGGTTCAGGAACACATTTCTTTAGGACAATTGCCTTATAAGAGTCTAATTTAGAAATAATGTCTGAGACCAGTGATGCGTATATCACTCAGTGGAATCTCTGTCCTATTGGGGAAATCAAGCGTGGTTACTCCAAAGGAACCGAGTGTTGAGTCGGAAGAGAATTTCTAAGCAAAGCATTCAACCTTATCTGCTTTAGATATCAGAACTTCAAATTGATTGAATAGAGAAGAGATTGCTGAACTGCCAATAATCTCTAGAACCAAACAGGTAGGCTAAGTGAATAAATCATGCCAGTGGAGGAAGTCTTCAAACATCTTTAGAGCATGTGGATTATGATTTACCTCACAACCCCCTTTCATACAGACAAAATGCTGCAAGCCTCTTGCTGCTCTATTGCTATTTCTATGTAAAATTTTGAGACAAACTATATTTCTTCGTTCCACCAGTTCTAACTTTCACTTGTAAGACTTGTCAGACCGAACAGATTGTAGCAAACCACCCTCATTCCCGTCATCATCCATTGGTGAGATGTAAGTTCAACTCAAGCAACTTCTTCCCACAAACTGCTGCTTTGTGGAACTAACTCCCAAGAGGATGCTTACCTAACAACTACAATCTTAACCGCTTCAAGTCTAGAGTTAACTGTTATCTTCCCCATATATCTGCATAACTGTGCTATTTCTCTGTGACATTCTACCTTGAGTAGTTTTGTAAATGGTCAAAATCATTGTAAAAATATTCAGTAACAAGGGTACCATGTTGGCAGGCTTCATCCTAAAAGAATAGTACATTACCTTCCTCTTGTAGGAATGGTTAAAAAATATCTTGGAAATATATGCTACTGTTCAAGATTCCTACAGTTATTACGTAAGTTGAATGTAAGGGATATTAGCCTTGTATGTCCCTCTGGGAAATATCACTCCCCAGGTCTCTGTTCTATCTGCAAATAATGACCCCTTTATATGTACGATCATGTTGTGGTGTAAATGGAATCTGTCTCGAAGCACACGTGCTTGTCATCTGACGACAAGTAATTAACAGTCTGTGTTGACATTCATGGGTCACATTCACGCTGACATCTTCTGTGGATGTCATATGGTCAACCACAGTTGTACTTCATCATAATCATCATCATTGTCAGTTCCATGACCGGATGTGGTCATAAGGTTGCTGTACTGCTGACTACCTAAGCAGTTCCCCTCACATATCTGGATTAAAAACCAGAGGGGTATTCAGTCATGTGTATACTACACATGAATGAATATATTTTTGGTCTTGAGCAAGTGGATCTGGTGTAAACCATCACACTCCAGCTGATTTCCTCCAACATGAAGGTTCAACTTGATCCTTTTGGGAAAATGCAAGTTTACTTATTGTCTGTTATATTGATTTATTTTTTACACTAACAATTGTTAATTATAATTGGTGTAACTATAATTTCTCAAAAACAAAAAACAAAAATATGTGTGTGCTTTGTAAAAGCAATATGACTGAACAAATTTTTCCCCAACATACTATTGTCATTTTTTCTTCAATTTTTTTATACTAATTGCTTTACAAATTAAATGCTGTATATACTTGCATATCATGAGACTTTTGATGACCTAATTTTGAAGCTAATTTTAAGGGGGTCACATCATACATGAGATATAAAATTAACACATATACTGCTGGTCCTTGCTACGCCATTGACCAAACTATATATCAATTTGCTGTAGTCAAATTAGCTTCAAAATTAGGTCTTCAAAGCCTGCACGTTACACGAGTATGTACGGTAACTAATTTTTAATTGACATCATTTCTTACCTGTACATTTCATTGCTTTCACCTTGGTAACAGCAGTTATGAGAAACCAAACAAATAATTATTATAACTTGATTGAGTCTTAGTGTCGCTATACCTAGATACAAATCTTCAACCTAAGTATATATATATATATATATATATATATAGGGAGAGAGAGAGAAAGAGAGAGGCTCATTTCTGAATATGCCCTCTTCTAAGGTGGCTAGTTAATCCCTGTTACAGATGCTCAGGCATATTTTGCATATTTGTGTTTCTTCATTACTTACAGAACAATCCTGTAGTTTATACAACTATGCTGAGTGAACCTTAATTATAGTTTCTGCTGCATAATCTGGTATGATCGGTATTTAAACAACACTTAAACACTTGATCAAGATGCCTTGTAGTTTTTTACTAGTGCAACCATTGAAAGCTTAGAAATAGTTTCACCTCCCCAATTTTAGACACAATGCTTGGGTCAACCCAAGGTATAGTTTTACACTTTTTGCCAACATTGTTGCCTACTGAGATCATCTCTTCAGGATGAGATTATGAAGAAATCACCTTACTGACAAAACAACCATACTGAAATTCTATCTTATATCTTATGGTCAGTATGCTAACATTCTATCCACTTGGTTATATAATATAAATGTCTTTAAAATAAATTGTCGGGCTATGTCCAATTCTAAAATATATACCTATATATATATATATATATATTATTAAATATAACTATTGGAGCATACCAACAGACAATAATGAGTATGTCCACCATTAACATAAATACACTAGTAAATACTGTATGTTGATCTTCAGTTGGAGATTCGCTGTGGAATTCACTTCTAGAAGTTGACTACTTCTGTGTGCTGTTGGCAAATCTTATATGTGTTGTTTATGTCCTAAGTATTATTGTTCATTATCATTTGTGTGATTATTCTATTCATTAACCTTCCTTAGGTTACAATAATAACAGACAGTGAATGTTTATGTTCGATCATAAGTTGTTCTAAAGTTCAAATGTTTGGTTTAATTTATGGTGAATATAAAGACAAAAATTTAATAAAAAAATATCCAAATGTTGGACAATTTTCGTCTTTATTTTCACCAGAAATTAAAGCAAACTTTCAAACTTTAAAACACCTTATAATCAGACATAATAGACATTCATAGTCTGTAATATTTAATAATATACAGGGGTTGGACAAAATAATTGGAACAGGTGCAAATTCCACTCCTATATTTCAAAGACCTATTATATTAAGAACTTTAACTAAAACTAGGTTATATCTATTGTAAATACGTTTATTTATCTAATTTACTGTCTTTGGCTTATTTAAAATTTAAGCTCTCTGAGTTTGAAAATGGGCAAATTGTTGGAGCTCGCATGGCAGGAGCCTCGATCACTAAGGTTGCTAAACTGTTTGGTTTTTCAAGAGCTACCATATCAAGAACTATGACGCAATTCAAGAAACAGGGTAAAACCTCTAGCAAGCATAGCAATTCAAGCTGGACTTTCAAATTTACTGACAGGAACCGATGTGCATTGAAACGCAATGTAGCAAAAAACCATCAGACTACTGTGGCCCAAGTGACTGCTGAGTTGAATAATCATCTGAATAGTCCAGTTTCTACTAAAACTGATCATCGTGAGCTCCATAAGGCTGGATATCATGGAAGAGCCGCCGTAAGGAAACCTCTTCTCTCCACTCGCAACATTCAGAAGTGGTTGAAGTGGTGCAGAGATCACAATGCCTGGTCTGTAGATCAATGGAAGCAAGTCATATTGTCAGACGAGTCCAGTTTTTCTCTTTTCCCAACTTCAGGGCAAGTTTATGTGCGGAGGCAGCCCAAAGAAACTTACAACCCTGACTGCCTTCTTCCAACAGTAAAGCATGGTGGTGGATCAGTGATAGTTTGGGCTGCTATATGATGGAAATATCTCAGTCCAATAGTTGCACTGCGTGGTAGAATCAAGAGCAAAGATTACCTGAACATTTTGGGTGATCATGTTCATCCAATGGCCCAAACTTTATCCCCTGATGGTGACTGCATCTTCCAAGATGATAATGCTCCAATACATACCGCTTGAGTGGTTAAGAATTGGTATGAAGAGCATGAAAGTGAGATAGAACATATGGAATGGCCTCCTCAATCTCCAGATATCAATATTATTAAACATTTGTGGTGCATTTTGGAGTGACAAGTTAGGAGCTGCAATCCTTCATCGTGTCTTAAAGAGCTAGAGCAGGTATTAATGGAAGAATGGCTTAAAATTCCTTTGGATGAAGTCAGGAAGCTGTATGATTCCATTACTAGACATATTAAAGCTGTATGTGAGGCTAAAGGAGGACCAACTCCATATTAAATAAATTTTCTTTGAATTTAACAAGTATTTCAATTATTTTGTCCAACCCCTGTGTGTTTAAATAATGATCTGCTGCCCCAATACAATATATATATATATATATATATATATATATATATATAGTGTATTGGGGCATATATATATATATATATATATATATATATATATATATATATATATATATATATATATAGTGTATTGGGGTATATATATATATATATATATATAGTGTATTGGGGCATATATATATATATATATATATATATATATATATATAGTGTATTGGGGTATATATATATATATATATATATATAGTGTATTGGGGCATATATATATATATATATATATATATATATATATAGTGTATTGGGGTATATATATATATATATATATATATATATATATATAGTGTATTGGGGCATATATATATATATATATATAGTGTATTGGGGCATATATATATATATATATATATATATATATATATATATATATATATATAGTGTATTGGGGCATATATATATATATATATATATATATATATATTGTGTGTATTTAGGCAGCATTTTTTCATTAATACATGTGTTGATAATTTCTTATCTTATTATTTAATCTTATTATCTTATTAGTCTTATCTATATTATTTAATGAGACATGTATTAATATATATATATATATATAGTGTATTGGGGCATATATATATATATATATATATATATATATATATAGTGTATTGGGGCATATATATATATATATATATATATATATATATATATATATATATATATAGTGTATTGGGGCATATATATATATATATATATAGTGTATTGGGGCATATATATATATATAAATAGTGTATTGGGGCATATATATATATATATATATATATATAGTGTATTGGGGCATATATATATATATATATATATATATATATATATATATATATTTTTGTCATCTACAGACAGACTGTTTCGCTGTTTCACAGCTCATCAGTGTGGCTAGACGTCGGGTTGCCTCTAGCTAGGATCGAAACCCGACTGAATTTGCGTCAGTCCGAACTTCTCCCACTAAGCCGTCAGCATATGGTACGAGATGAAGGTGAATTTTAGCGTGTTTATTTTTAGATTCAGATAAACACACAGTGACTGACAGTGACTCAATTCTGTCGAAGAGAGTCGTGCAGTATTAGCTTAAATAGTCACTGTTTACAAATTCACACCTCAAACCAGAGGGCTCAACCGAAATTAATTTTTCAACATTGAATGTAGCTACACTTTAGTTCAACAAAGTCCTAAAGGACAAAAAACGTGCCACTTTTTCCACTTTGTCATTAATTTTCCTAACATTGTCCTGGTATATAAAAATTCATATATAATTTTCTCCTATAGATATGTATATACAAAACGTGGATTGCAAAAATATTTGCTGTATATTTTTTATGTTTGTATTTAGTTAACATGTGAGAGCACAATAAAGTTTTTAGGAAATCACCTAATTTTCAGTTCCTCTTGCAACATTTGTTGGTGCTTGATACAGAATAGTGCTTTTGGAGCTGGGCTAAATTTAAAATACTGCAGATTTTAATGTCCTCAGTGCAAGAATCATTAATCCTTTGGGCATGGCACTTGTTAAAAAATTCTGTTGCCTCTTCCCTATTATATATGAATGTATAAAAAAGTAAAGTGGACAAAAAAGTAAACAGTATTCAGTGTAAAAGCTAAAATACATATTTAAAATGGTTTCTCCTTGTGTAAGTGGCAAGGAAACAACGTAACATTTCATGTACACCAAAAATTATCAGCTATTTACTGTATATACCTGATGATTGTCCAGTACATAAAACTTTGATATTGATACTACATATGCCCCAGTGATCCTGCTATATATTTAGATATTCTTGATAAAATCCAAAAAAAGGATGAGCAATATTATTGATACTGACCTGGCATCTCAGCTACAGTCACTATTATGTTGGTGTAATGTAGTTTCTCTGTACCTTTTCTATAAATATTTTCATGGTAATTGTTCTGATGAACTCTTCACTATGCTGCCTAAACTTTATGAATTTAAATGCAGTACTAGATTGGCATCAGGGTCCCATCAATTCATGGTTAAATTGGCTAGATGTAATCATAAGTTCTATGCTAACAGATTCTTTTCTCAAACTTCTCAATTGTGGAACTCCCTTCCAGTGCCATGCTTTCCAGCCAACTTCAATCTTCAAAACTTTAAACATGATGTCAATCATTATCTACTCTCTTCTTGATTACACTTCTATTGTTCTCACTCCTTAATAATGTTTCTCCTTTTTTCTTATTCTTTCACACCCAATAACCCCTTGTGTCTTAGTGGCTTTACTGCCTTGCATAGGGTGATATGATTACAAAAAAAAAATTACAGTAACAGATAAGGATGTACCTTTCATATATATATATATATATATATATATATATATATATATATTATACTGTTACATTAGAACATGTAAGTTACTACTACAAAATTGTACATTTTTGTAGTCGTAATTTGAATGTTCTAATGTGACAGTGTATAATAAATATTTATTGCTCTACTCTTGTATTGAGCTCTGTTTTAAATGAATGTTTTGAATGTTTGAATTATATTCTTTGTTCTTTTACACTTTGATATATATATATATATATATATATATAGCTAATTTGAAAGACTGTTTATAAGCCAAAATTGGTGGCTTTTCAGTAGTTTGGTGATAAGGAGGCATTTGAGGCAAGCAGGCTTTATACTAGAGGACTCAATATCAAAGACAGAGATAGAGCATTAACAAAATTAATATGAAATAACTTTTTCATATTAATTTATATATATATATATATATATATATATATATATATATATATATATCTATAATATTAATTTTTATATATATATATATATATATATATATATATATATCTTACCAATTGAGCCATAGAGGAGCGTTTCGGTTAGCAAGGAATTGTAGTTTAAACACAGTAAAATCGACCTTGTTAATCGATTTATATATATATGTATATATATATATATATATATATATATATATATATATATATATATATCAAAAACAAAATTGGGGAAAATGTATGACAAAGTGGAAAAAGTTTACTTGTAACACATAAAATATGAACACAAAAGGGACATTTTACAAAACAATACATCATATTGGTTGCACACCATAAAGAGACTGACCACAATTTTGACATAAATCATCCTACTCTGATCAAAGGAGAAAACAATTCACTAAGACGAAAATGTTTAAAGAGTGCCTTGATCTCAAGGTTATCTATAGTAAATTTGCACCCTGACTCTTACAACATTTCACCATTCCTGGCAGATCTATTATTACAGCATGGGATATCTAATAACAAAAGTGATGGAAAAAAAAAGAAAAAAAAAAAGAATGTAAATGAAATCAGCTAGCTAAAAAAAAAAAACATTTAAATTTCCAGGATCCCTCGTTTGTGTTCATGTGTAGTCACACCAATAAAAACAAGCTAGTCTGATGGAATGCTAAAGGATGAAACATGTCATAAGAAAACCTTTTTCCACTTTTTCATATATATATATATATATATATATATATATATGGAGAGAGAGAGAGAGAGCGAAAGATAAAATACTTGTTGATATTGAAATAATGATAAACATGATTTCCAGAATTACAGGTAAGTACAAAGGGAAATATCCATGGATTTAAGAGTAACACCAATATAAATCATAATTCAAATCAGTACTAGAAATCAGAGATATTTAGAATGTAATTCATAGAAAAGTCATAAGGAAGAACAGATTTACCTTGTTTGATGCATAAACAGATACATGTGAAACAGATCCAAAGATGCTTAGATTTTAAAATCTAAAGCAAAATAAAACTTTAACACATTTGACTAAATGGTTTCTCCATTTCTCACTTGCCATAAATAGAAGAAGCAGACCATTCTTTTGTAATGAGAAAATGATAGCACAGGTTTTATTTTCTCTTTAGTTCTTTGAAGAATAAAAGTAGTTATTGTTTATTTTTGTTCCATTGGAGCCAATCATAAAAACGTTAAACAAAAGATTATTGAGATGCATGATGTTTTGAAAGTTTATGACTCACGTCCTTGCTGTCCTGCACGGAGAAGTCATTCAGAGAAGATTATTAGATTTTAAAAGTACTTATTTTAGTACGAAAAGTAGTTGATGTCATTTTTGCACAATTTTCTTTCTTCATCTCTGCCAGAATATTACATATACTCACTTGGTAGAACTTATTGAATACAAATGATTTGCAAATAATTTTGCTGCAGAAATGCTTTGCCAATTATTTTACAGCAAGATTGCAACAAAAAAGATAAAAAAGAAGGGATTTTCAATTGTCAGAAATTAAAACAAGCATTACTAGATTGGAGAAATAGACACAAGCTTTTTAGAATGGGAAACAAAAGAACTGACATTTTTATATTATTTGTAGTGCACATGTGTTAGTCATAATGTTAAAAAAAATGACATCATTATTTTGAAAAAAAATATATGCTAATAATGAAAATAACACAAAACAAATGAAATTTTTATATATATATATATATATATATATATATATATATATATATATATATATATATATAGTTGCCTGACGATTGCACTAGCATGAAACAGACTGTCACCTCTAAGTGTTGACTTCTATGTTCACTTTTATATTTACACACACTCTATCTCTGATATTGAGCACTATATCCCATAAATATAGCACACTTTAAGACTATATTTCTTCATATATATATATATATATATATATATATATATATATATATATATATATATATATATATATCCACATCAAAGCTAAAAACACATATCGAAAAATCTGTTATTAAAAACTTACCTGCTGAAATAAATTTATTACAGGATTTTTCGAGATGTATTGTTTTTTCCTTTGACGTATATCATATTGCTCTGTATACTATACATTGAGCTCTCTTCATGGATCTATCCTTTTAATATTTTATATTAAAAAGATGTACTTGGATTAACCTTTCAACTTATGGATTTGATATTATTATCTATCTATCTATCTCTCTCTCTCTCTCTATATATATATATATATATATATATATATATATATATATATATATATGATGGACTCTCCCATCATTTTTGACGTATGAGGACCTGACAACCTCATTTTATGTTTATATCATATGTGACATTTTAGTCCCACTCGTGACTTGTATACAAGTCCACATATTGTGCAACATCGAGGATTTGGGACATAGCTACAGGAATATAGACACTTTTCACTGTTGTCTTTCATCTCTTAGCCAGTCAATATGGCTGATTTCAAAATTTCCTGATACCACTCTGGCACAAATATCTCTGGTTATTTCTGTTCAGGGCAACTTGCCATTGACAGCTGAGAGGTTACTCTTTAGCTTGTTTTTATACCTGAGCCATGGCCGCCTAACAGTTGTTTGCCCTTTGTCAAGATGGCTATACATGAGGACCTTAGGTATTGTCATCACTCATCCTTGCAACATGACCAGCCGAGCGAAGTTGTGCCAACATCAGGAAAGTCTCAATGTCACCAATTTTGTATTTTGCAAGAAAACCAGCATTGGACACTCTATCATCGAAAGTATAGCCACAGATTGCACGGAGACAACTTTTGTGGAAGATGATTGATATGGACCTGTATCGGGTCCACGATTCTGAGTAATACAACAATGTGGTCAAAATGGCTGCTCTATAAATCTGTATTTTGGTGTTCAATTTGATACCTCTCTCATTCTGTAGATGGTGGTGAAGCTTTCCAAATGCACTTTTTTTTTCTTTTTTTTTTTTTAAGCTTATCACCCCAAGCAAAGCTGGAAGCCACTAGCACGCAAGGGGTTACAGAAGGTTTGGAGGAAGAGCAGATAGGAGTGGTAAAGGAGAGGATGTGGAGAAAGATAGTGGATCGATCAAGGCAAGGGGGTTACAGAAGATTTGGAGCGAGCGCAGATAGGAATGAAAGGTGAAAGGATGTGGAGAAGGGAAGTGTATAGATCAAGGCAACTGGAGATGTCGATTGACGTTACACTTAAATAGTTGGAGCTTGTATTTGTCAGGGAAACAGGAATAAGGAAGGGAGTTCCACAGGCGAGATGTGCGAGACATGAAGCTATTGGAGTAAAAGAGACGTCTACATCTAACAGTTTCAACGGTGAAGTGGTGGGAACGGGATGCCAGCCTCGTGGGACGTTTAAATTCATGAGGCCTAGGAACCAGCGAAAGCAGCTCATCGGAGCAATTACCGTGAAAGTATTTGTAAAAAAGACAGAGCGAGGCAACGTCGCATCTGTGAGAGAGCGACTGCAGACGAGATGACAGATCAGGGCTAATTACATTGAATATCCATCTCTGGATCTTATCAAGAACCCTGAGGCAAACAGCAGGGGCTCCAGACCATCTTGTAGCTTTGGTGATTCGATTCGTTATTTCCTCATCAAGGGATGCATTTGCATTCGTCTTACTTCCTAAATATGTAAATGACTTCACATATTTCAAGTTCTTCCCATCAATCTGTATAGCAGTGTCTGGACTCTCCCTTTGTTTTTGACATATGATGGTCAAGCAGCTCATTTCTTAGAACCTACAGCCAGACTACCTGCACATATCATTTGATTATAGAGATGAAAGCTTGTGCAGAACCAGTCACACTTCTTGGAAGAGCCGAATACAGAGAACTGGTGCACAGTGTGCCACAAGGTCCTGAAACCACACTCTGCAGGTTTTGAATATAGAGCTGTCCTTCTCCTACACCAGTTGCCATTCAAGGCTATAGGACCTAGTATGACCTGGTATTTACCCATAGCTGGAAGGTGAAGATTTGGATTCATGCCTTTCCCAGGGGTATTAGCACGTGGAATTCAAATTGGACTCTCTAATTCTTTAATGTGAACTGCTATACATTACTCCACCATACCTATATATATATATATATATATATATATATATATATATATTCTTATAATCATATTTAATGGATGCATGTGTTTGAGTAGTCATCTCTGATTTTTAAGCAGTATAATTCTCATCTATGGGCCTTGTAACAAAAAAAAAATCTGCTCTGGGGAAAATTTTAAACTTGCTTTCTTCTCAGCTAAGCCAGTCTGCATTTAGACCACTCAGCCATGAAGGACTTACATATCAAAGCAAGACTCAAATACCTTCATGCTAAGTGATTTAAAATAATATTGGTAACAGATTCCAAGTGTTTATTAAAATATAAGAAGTTGTGGAGAGTCATGATCACCCATGTCCTGAAGAGTCATGGCCCATAGAAGAAAAAGAATTGTCAGTCTACTTTAATTATTTCAAACTATTGTTCTCCTCTTGCTTGTTATGGATGCTGTTATAGACACAAAGTTTCAGCCAAGTACCCTCTAGTCAACATCAGTTCATCAAAGGATATCTTTATTGAAATTACAATATTGGTTACTGCACTCCAGATTAGCCAGAGAATATTGCTATTGGATTGTGCTCAGATGTGTCATGTATTCTTTCTAATTGAATTTATATGTGGTTGAGACAATCTGTGGCTATGAATTTAACT
The DNA here is from genome assembly GCA_964036315.1 of Acanthosepion esculentum. Taxonomy (NCBI): domain Eukaryota; kingdom Metazoa; phylum Mollusca; class Cephalopoda; order Sepiida; family Sepiidae; genus Acanthosepion; species Acanthosepion esculentum. Next base: position 33,030,318 of record OZ038493.1, on the reverse strand, counting down.
TGTTAACTGTTGGTAAATCTGTATGTTCTGTGAGAATTTGCGAGAGCCACTAGTGAAACTATGGATGTGCATCTAATATAGTAGTTATCAGGATGAAAATTGTAATTGGTGTGCCAAGTTCAAATCCAAGGCTGTTGCACTTGTTTGTTACCCAAAACACCCTTGTAAAGGTATGAATCTATCAGTTCTACCAGCTTGTGGTTAATAAAATAGCATATTGGGCTCTATGGCCATGACTGGCAACCAGTCAAAGAGAGGGATAACTTCTTCTATATGCCATGTCCCTTCAGGATATTGGCAATCATGGCTCTCCACAATTTCCTGTCTTTTGTAGCTTAGTAATTTTTTTTGTCTTTTTTATCACTTACTAATCCCTATTCTGCCAACCATTTACTGCTTTCCTCTGTTCCCCTTGGCTTCAATATGTCCTGTCAGTGTTAAATTTTCTAAGCACAACCATTTTTTCTGCTGTTAAGTATAAGTGTTTTTTTGGTTTCATTTTCTCTAAAACTTTGTTATTGCTCTCATATTCAGTCCATTAACGTTCTTCTATAGAGCCACATTTCTATTGCCACAAGTCTCTTCTTCATGTATGAGGACATTGTCCAGCATCCACTGGCATGTAGGAGAACCAATATTACATAACAGTTCAGTACTCTTTTCTTTGTTTCTAACAAGATCTTCCTGACTCTTAATACTTTGCATACCTTTTGGAAGGCATCTTAAGCTATCCCAATGCACCTTTCGATTTCAGTGTTACATTTTAAAATATTTAAATTTTTAAAGATATTTAATATATTTAAATTTTTTTAGATATTTAAATTTTTGTACTTGCTCGATTTTGGCATCTCCAATTTGAAATCTTCATGTTGAGTTTCACATCATAAAAATGTACTTGCAGTAGTGACGATGTGGGTCTATACTCGATAGACTCCTCAAGGTAGTCTACAAAGATAACATAGATACATACATACTAATGAAACCGTAGTCTATCATAAAAGGTGGGATATTTGTTACTCTTTATGCTCTTTCTGTTTCTTGGTAGCGGTAGTTTGTTAAAACACAATAACACAATAACCCCACCCCCATCATATACTGGTGACATGAGACTGACTTCACCACTGCTCCTGGTGCTCACCAGATTTAAACCCCATTGAACATGGGAAATATTGCAGACCTAGTTAAATTTCCTTTCAGCCACATTCAATAAACAAAAATTAGTTATGTATTTCTCTCAAATATGTGTAGACTGAAAAGTATGTTTAAAGAATTGGGATGGTCAAGTCATGCCAGTAACACGTCATTTTTGAAAAGAACAATGGTAAGCATACACTGCTTAGATGGTTTGTGAATTGAGGCAAGGACAGAGCAATAGACAATGTTGTCAGAAAAAAGGATGATGTGTGGCCTTCTAAGTCCATCCACCTGCCTGTCGGTCAGTTGGGCTGTTGATTGGTCAGCCACCCTGCCACATTTAAGATGAGCCAGCACTGCCATCATAGAAGACAGAGAACATTACTTCTGCCATTGATTTTGTCTTGCCAAGAGTGTTCAGAGAATGGTGCAAGGAAGAAATGGGTTGTAGGTTTATAGATGATACGTACATATGAACAGTATCTGTCTATATTTCTGAAATGAGGTATTATGTACACTATTTACATTATTTGGACTATTGTCCTCATCTTTGTTGCCATATTTATCACAACGTTTCAGCCATTGTACACTCCAACCTTCTTCAGGTGGTTGCAATGTTGAACTGAACCCTTTATTTCGCTTGCTGGGGTAGACTGTTCTAATTCCTCGTGCCATGTCTACTGGATGTCAGTTATCTCCTGTTAATTCACCTCTTCAAGTTTTCCACTGCCTTAACCAGGTATTAAACTCACAACTCTGTCACCAGGAGTTGGTTAGATCCAGTGACAAGACCCAAAGAGTTGTGAGTTCAATACCTGGTTAAGGCAGTGGAGAACTTGGAGAGGGGAATTAACAGGTGATAACTGATAACTGACATCCGTTAGACATGGCATGTGGAACTAGAACAGTCTACCCCAGTGAGTGAAATAAAGGGTTCAGTTCAACATTCCAACCACCCAAAGAAGGCTGGAGCGTACAACAGCCGAAACATTGTGATAAATATGGCAACAAAGATGAGGACAATAGACTGAATAATGTAAATAGTGTAGATATGAACAGTCTTCTACTTATATCAACATATTGATACCAACACTCTGTAGTCTCCATGTCATGTCCTATAACCATTGTTATTCCAGTGGAAAGAGGAGCTATCCATTATTAGGTAGCTGTTGCTAAATTTTTGACCCTTCATTTTATAATGCCCAGTTCAAAAAAAACTGAGTACCTGTTTACTGTGTGATGGCCTTGAGTAATAGCATTTGTTAGTCATGAATATCACATCTGATTTAGACAAAGAAATGACCAGGGATTGAATATTTTGCATGAGAAGGTTGTGCATCAATAAATCATAGCAATTTATGTTTATGGTTGTATTGTTCTAAATAAAGACTGAAAGGAAAACTGTTTTTCTTTTTGAATTACAACAATGCAAGTCAGTGTTGCAGTCAAGAAATGGTGGAAACAGTGGGAAGCCAGAAATTTACAGCTGACACACACACACACACATGCGCGCACTGTGTATAGCTTCAATCTGGCACCACCAGACTTTGGTTTGTTCTGGAATTGAAAGCAGAATTGAAAGGTCAGCATTTTCATCTGAAGTTGAAATAGCTGTATGCAAATGGATCAATAATTTAGCAGAAATTTTCTTCATGGATGGATGCAGAAGTGAATAGGATGTTTTGGAAAATGTGTACATGGAAATGGTAACTATGTTGTAAAGTAAACTTGTAATTTTTTTTTTTTTGTAAATTTTCTTCTATTTTTTACCAAATTCATTAATCTCTCATGTATAAAATTTATTTTATAGGATTGAAAAAGACCTTATGAATAAATGAATCATTTCATGCATATATCCATGTCTGTATATATATATATATATACAAATATAGTTTTAAGGTGTGATATATTTATGGGATAAAGTGCTCAATATCAGAGATAGATCGTATGTAAATATAAAAGTGAACATTGAAGTCAACACTCAGAGGCAACAGGCTGTTTCATGCTAGACGCAATCATCTGCCTGAGTGTTGACTTCAATATATATATATATATATATATATATATATTCAGTTGTATGGATACAAACTCATATTCAGACAACTGAATATATTAGCTCTATCACTGATATTGAGCACTTTCCACGAAGTAATGTGCATATATAAAATAATATATATATATATATATATATATATATATATATATATATATATATATATATATTGAAATTAAAAGAAACCGAATTCCTTTGTAACTAGGGATGTGATCTGATGAACCAGGAAAAATATATTTTCTGGGGGAATAAATTATAGTCATGGAATCTTAAAGTTGTCGCTTTTTTAATTATTTAATTAATATTTGTTCTGGTGTTACATTGAACTCTCTGGATTACATTCTTTTTGGAATTATCATACTTTTGATATAATTAACTGTACACAGATGCATAATAACTAAATATGCACAGAAAACAGAAAAAAGTTTGATTTACTAGAAATAAATCCCATTTATCCATTTTAATGGGTGAAAAAAGTATTTGTACAATGGAAATTTCATATTTTAGAACTTTTAAATTGCTTTAATACTCTAGATTATTCAAGTGGAATAGTCTAGAATGTTCCAATAATGTTATCAGCAGTTATTTGTAGCCTAAAAAAATGCAAACAGAACATTCTGTAATTGATATTTATGCAAGAAGGTTTTCATCATGGCACACAGGTAAAAAATTGTCAAATTTGCAAAAAGAACTGATTGTAGAGCTTTGGAAAGAAGGTAAAAGTTACAGGAAAATCTCAGACAACCTGAATATTTCATTTATTACCATTAGTTCAGTTATTGCAAGGTACAAAAAACTCAAAACTGTTGAAAAACCAAAGAAAAACAGGTGCTCCATGGAAGATTTCTGCAAGAACTTTGAGGAAATGAATATGTCAAATTAAACAAAATCCAATGGTTACTTGTCAAGAGTTGCAGGATGATTGGCTTTATCAGGAATCTGTGTCACTAAATGGACAATAAGCAATGAAATTCATTGGAATAATTTAAAGTCATGCTCCTCTCAGAAAACGCCACTGCTATTGAAAAGAGACAGAGATGACAGGTTGAAATTTGTTTGTAAACATAAGGATAAGGAAAATTTGTATTGGAAAGAGTACTTTGGACAGTCACTTGTGTGTCATGTGTGATATGTGCTTAGGCAATCATGTATCTTTCAATACATGACTGACAAGGTAGATTTTTTTCCTGCAGTAGGTTGCAATTTTATTCTTCAGTAGACCAGTTGCCATTCAAGGCTATATAACCTGGTGTTTCCTGCTATTTACCCATAGCTGGGGGGAGAAGAAGAGGATTCATACTTTTCCCAAGGGTATTAGCACATAAGGAAATGTAATGGATTTGACTAGAATTTGAACTTGGTTCTCCGATTCCTCAATCTGAGCTGCTATCCATTACTCCTCCATACAGCCAAAACCAAAATTGTGTTGTTTGTGTGTAATTTTATAAATCATGTATAAAGGAAAGATGGCAATGCCTTCTAACAAAAGAACACAGTTCCAATAGTGAAATTTGGTGGTGGCAGCATCATGGTTTGGGGATTTTATTTTCTGCAGAAGGTACTGGCAACATATCAGTAATAGATCGTAGAATAATTGCTGCAGCATATCAAAATATTTTGGGAAGCAAACTCAATACTGACTGGATCTTCCAACAAGATAATGATCCTAAGTACCCTGCAAAATTTATGAAGAAATGGCTTGTTGAAAATAATGTAAATATCCTGAAATGTCCAAGTCAGTCCCCAGATTTAAACCAACTGAGAAAATCCAACAAACATCCCGGATCTGAAAACCATGTGCCAAGAAGAATGGAACCAAATACCAACTAAAATTTGCAAATAATTAATTGAGATCCTACAAGAAGAGGTTGGTTACTGTGGAAGTGAATAATGGCCATTCTACAAAGTATTAAATGAAGATTATGTATTCTTTTATGTATTGTAGGAATACTTTTTTATCCATTAAAATGGATCAATGGGATTTATTTTTAATAAACTTTTTTCCTGTTTTCTATGCATATTTAGTTATTATGCATCTGTGTTCAGTTAATCATATGAAAAGTATGTTTATTCATTTGTTGTAAATACAATAAATCAAAAATTTGTATGTGTACAAATATTTATTTTCCCCCACTATATATATATATATATATATATATTTGTGTATGTGTGTGTATAATTATGTAATCTTGGACTAATTTGAATCCCATATATATATATAGTCTTCCACAGATAGACTGTTTTGCTGTATCACAGCTCCTCAGTATGGTTAGACATCTGTTTGCTTCAAGCTGGGATTGAAACCTGATTGATTTGACATCAGTCAGATCTCTTACCCCTAGACCATCAACGCATGGTAGGGAAGGAAGGAAATTGTAACGTTTTTCTCTATATGAAACACACCAGCGGCTCATAGAACTCAATTCAATTTTACTTGAAGAGTAATGCTTATATGTGTGTGTGTGTTTGTGTGTGTGTATTCATTATAGCAAGACAATGGATGAAAACCAATTATGTTATTTCAAGTCCTTGTCTGCCACTGAATACTGCACTATCAAATATCTGCCATAATTTGGTTTCTAATTTTCTGCTTCCTTCCCCCATAATGGAAACGAACAGAACCAAAAGAGTGTGTAGACTGAAAAGTATGTTTAAAGAATTGGGATGGTCAAGTCATGCCAGTAACACATCATTTTCGAAAAGCACGATGGTAAGCATACACTGCTTAGATGGTTTGTGAATTGAGGCAAGGACAGAGCAATGGACAACGTTGTCTGAAAAGAAGGGTGATGGGTGGCCTTCTAAGTCCATCCACCTGCCTGTCGGTCAGTTGGGCTGTTGATTGGTCAGCCACCCTGCCACATTTAAGATGAGCCAGCACTGCCATCATAGAAGACAGAGAACTGTTCTAGCCCAGCAGAGCATTACTTCTGCCATTGATTTTGTCTTGCCAAGAGTGTTCAGAGAATGGTGCAAGGAAGAAATGGGTTGTGGGTTTATAGATGATACGTACATATGAACAGACTTCTAGATGTGGCCAGTATAACTGGGTATCCTGTTAAGATACAATATTCTGTAGACAGTGTGCAAATTGTGGAGCGTGTTTCTGTGCATAGTAAAAAGGATTGGCAGTGAACCCATGCATGTGCTTATTTGTGTGTGTTTGAAAGACGTGACCAGTGAACCATCAGGTCACATCAGAAGGAAAGCCATGCTGGTATTTGAAGGAAAGACAGCCAGTGAAAACACGACAACTCTGACACAAGAGAAACGCAAGATCAAATCAACATTGGTTGTTGGCTCTTCATATAGAACTGTGTCATAGATCTATCAAGGCTTTTCACTCGGTTTACTGTGGTGTTTCTTCACCACGCAAACTTGATAAGCAAAGGGCAAAAGACACGAAAGGGTGAATGGTGTGGAACTGTTGGGGTAAAGGTTTTTGAAATTGCAAAGACAGGTGATGTATTTGACAGATAAGAACTTCTTTTTCCGACTTTATAATAGGTGCCAGTAACTCTTTTCCTGTCTTCAAATAATGGATTTTACAAGAATCCTTAGAAAAGAATTATCTTCTTACTTTCATAAAAAATAAGTTCCTTCAATAATTTTTGTTCGCACAAATGATTATCTCTTTTTCTCTGTGACAAAGATTGTGAAAAGAGCTGTCTTTCATCGAGTAAAGAGGAAGAAAGTAATGCTTAAGTAATATATATATATATATATATATATATATATATATATATGTGTGTGTGTGTGTGTGTGTTTATGTATGTGTGTATATATCTGTATATGTATATATATATGTCTGTGTGTGTGTATATATATATACACTCACACACACACACACATATATATATATATATATATATATATATATATATACACACACACACACACACACATACAGATTGGGTCTAAGTTGTTGAAAAAACCCCAGTCTTTGATTTTTTGCTGAGCATTATCGGTTGTTGTCAACTGTCATCATGGCTGTATGTTTTGCTTTGAAGTAGTTACTTTATATATATATATATATATATATATCTATATATATATATATATATATATATATATATATATATATATATATATATATATATATATATATAATATAAAAGTGAACATAGAAGTCAACACTTAGAGGCGACAGTCTGTTTCATGCTAGATGCAATCGTCAGGCCACGAGTGCTGTTATTTTTCTCGGCTATTTATATATACGGGTCAGTGGTGCATTGTTGGTAGTCATTTTTGGCAGATATTTTACCGGAAGTTATTTATTTGTTTATTTATTTATTTGTGTCAAATTATTTTGCTTGTTTTTATTTAATTTTATTTTTGTTTTTTATCCTTTATATTTATTTTATTATTATTTTTTTATTTTTTTTTTTTTATTTTGATCGGTGTTTTTATTAACGTAGTAAAAATTTGTTTATATAGCTTATTGTTGGCAGTCTATTATGGCGGCTATTTTACCGGAAGTCGTTTATTTATTTATTTGGGTCAAATTATTTTGCTTGTTTTTATTTATTTTTATTTTTTATTTTTTATCTTATATATTATTTATTTATTATTTTTATTTTGATTGGTGTTTTACGTTAATAAAAATATATATATAATTGTGTATTTGGATAGCATTCCCTCTTTTATATAATTTTCATTAAAGACAACTGATAAGGTACAGCAATTAAGCTTTTGATTCAGTTTTTGGGTTACTTACATTATTTACACTATTTGGACTGTTATTCTCATCTTCATTGCCATATTCACATTGTTTTTGGCAAGTTTTGGTACCACCACTGCTGTAACCCGGTATTGAACTCACAACTCTTTGGGTCTAGTCACTGGATCTAACCAACGCCTTTATCCACTGGGTTTAGTTGAAGAGTTGAGTTAAAGGGAAATAACTGAGACATCCAGAAGAGGAGTGGCACTAGAACACTCTATCCTGGTGAATGAAATAAAGTGTTCAGTTTGAAATTCCACTCACCTGAAGAAGAGCAGAGTGTACAACTGCTGAAACGTTGTGAATATGGCAATGAAGATGTGAATAACAGTCTGAATAATGTAAATGATCATAATAACTCATCTCAGAGATATAGACAATTTTTTTGTGTTTGTATAAATTTTTCTTCTCTGAAATAAATTGTGTAAATACTGTCCAAATATACTAAATATCTAAACACTTTCAGACATTCTATTGGCCATTATAAAGGATGTATTTTTAAAAATTTTATCTGAATCTGTAGATTTTTATATATGTGCTTCAATTGTGATGGGAATGTTTTTATTTTTCAAAGATGTGGCTATGTTCATAGTTGATATTACTGATTGTTGGCTTTTACTTTTTTATTATTTATACCTCTGTTATTTTAGCCTTTTTTATGGCCACAGCATGCTGACCATGTTTGGAAAATAAAAATTACATTTCTATCACTATCGATACACACACACACACATATATATGTATTGATATTAACATTTATCAGTATATAAATACTCAGGGAGAAAAAGTGAGTTTGTAAACATTGACTATTACTGCTTCTTTTCCAAGACTCTTCGATAAAACAAATCGAGTTCTCCCAGTCACTGGCATGTTTATCTAAAAATAAATATGTTTAAATTCACCTTCATCCCTGCCAT
>OZ038493.1:32998991-33018991 GCA_964036315.1 Acanthosepion esculentum | reverse complement strand
CAACCACCTCCTATTGAAACACCAGTTCCTGTACGATCACTGAAGTTAAGCAACATCAATCCTAGTCAGTATCTAGATAGGTGACAACTTGGGAATACCAGGTGTTGTAAGCTTAGATGTGCAGGTGGTTTAATGGATAATGGCTTGGAATTGTTAATTGGTGAAGTGAGTTCCAATTCCAGTTGGAATCATTATATTCGCTTATGTGCAGATACTCTTTTGGAAAGGCATGAATCCAGCTTTTATCCTTCCAGCTATTGGTTAATTAATAATCAATAGATCATTATCATCTCCAACCAAAATCCTCTTACTAAATATTTTCTGGTTTTAAATAACCTACAAAAGGTTGATAAGCCATAGAAGATGAATGAATCAATCAAACTTAATTTTATTTATTTTGTTCAGGGGCATTAATCTCTTTTCTAGTTAAAAAAAAAATCTAGCAACAGGATTTAATTCAACATTTGTCTATATTTCTGAGATGAGATATATTTACACTATTTACATTGTTCAGACTCTTGTCCTCATCTTTATTGTAACATTCACAATATTTCAGCCATTGCATGCTCTCACCTTCTTCAGGTGATATTTTTTTTAATTTTCTGGGTTCTGTTGATTTCCCAATGGGGAGGAAATGATTGCAAAAGTTTTCCCCTCCCCTCTTATAGTCAGAAGGACACAGAATTCTACTGGAACATTTTTCTTAGCCAATAAAATGAGACAGCTTGCATTTTGACATGACTCAGTCCAGATCTACCTTAACTACTAGGCATACATACTCTGTTCACTTGGTTGACCTTGCTTTTGATCTCAACAGTTATCCATGTAGTTTTTAAAAAATCTTTTTCCTCTGGATAGATTCTTACTTGAGTGATTAAAAGAAATGTTTGAATTCTGAATGACTGGTGAAATAAGAAACCAGAAAGAATCGTCTTTGTAAATGAAGGAATTAAGAAATGAAACAATCAGAAATTAACTCTATTTTCGAGGATAAACCGTTTTTGGTGGCATTCTTAAAAGGCAGTTAATACTCTTTCAAAAAAACATTAGAGAAAAGCAAAAAATCCATCTAATCATTTCCAGAAAAAGAACTTAAATTGGAATGTGCTGAATTTACAATTATCTTCTCTTCATTTGAAGAGGAACAAAGAAAAAAAGAAATCTATTGTAGTTGTGAAAGCACCAATAAATAAATTCCAGAAAGACAAAACAAATCATCAATTTTATACTTCTTAGATAAACTATTCATTTACATTCCCATCCACTCAAATGTCAGCTTAATTATTTCAAATTGTCTAAAAGTATTTGGAGTTGTTAATTTATTTTGATTTTCTCTTCTTTATTTGTCACAAACACAAATAACAATAGGACTCGGTGGAAACAGAGTGAGAGATAACTGAGCAGTACTAAAAATAAGAACTAGACAAGATATCTCAAGACATGGGCAGTGGAACAAGAACGGTCTGCCTCCATAGATTAAATAACGAGTCCAATTCAAAATTTCCTGTAGGTTACTCGAATTGACATACACCTGATGAAAACCAGAGGGTGCAATGGCCGAAACGTTGTGATAACAACAAAGATGATGACAGTAGTTCTCTTGTAAATAATATAAGTAATGATAACTCCTCATTTCAGAAATTCAAATAGAAATTCTTCAAGAACAGTTATTTTTTTTTATTCTTGCCAATGTTTTTAATTTCTTTTCTTTTTTAATGTCCTCTTATCTCTGTACAACTTTTCAAATTTCTTGTGGGTTCCTCAAATTGACATACACCTGATGAAAGCCAGAGGGTGCAATGGCCGAAACGTTGTGATAACAAAGATGATGACAGTAGTTCTCTTGTAAATAATATAAGTAATGTCCTCTTATTTCTGTACAACTTTTCTGCAATTTCCAACCTTGTATTCATATCTTTACAATATCTTCATATTATCTAATATCTCTTTTCCTATGCTATATCTTCCTTAGAACCCAGGACAGTCTTTATATATCTTAAATAACAATGGCTATACATTTATTTCCAATATGAATTATGTACAAAATATCTGTAGTTGAAGCCATAAAATTGTGTTCAAAATATTTAGATTTCAGCATTAAATAACCCATAGAGGTGTTAATATGCTACTCAATGAAAGCAACCAAAGCAACCAAAATTTCTCATATGATGAAGAATGTTTGAGTTGCATAATAAAATCTGAAACCATCGAATAAGTTATTTTAAATATTTCTAGTAAAAATAAATATCATAAGCTGAAATTCACATTCTATATTTGTGATATATACTAAAAGATTTTCCCAATATTTCAACTGTAAAATGATGAGAGCAAGCTACCAATATAGTACTATACTTTGTGAACTCAAGGTACCGAAGAGGAAAGCTCATCAGAAGAATTGCCATGAAAATATTTAGAGAAAAGCACAGGGAAGAATGTTACGACATTGGGAAAGTGACTGAAGCCAAGATGTCAGATTGGCACCGATAAGATTACAGATTCTTTGAATTCTGTCAAGAATCTGAAGATATATAGCAGAAGCACCAGACCAGTTCAGATTTTTTTTTTTTAATCACTTCACCCCAAGCAAGGTGGGAGTGCCACTAGTACACAGGGGGTTACAGAGAGTGAAAGTGAGAGAAAAACTGGGTATAGTTGGGATTGAGGAAAGGATAAAAGATGAATGGGGTTCAAGACAACGAAAGATGGTGATTGACATTGCATTTAAATTTTTAAAGATTGTAATTATCAGGGAAGCAAGTAAATGCAAGGGATTTCCACTGTCAGGAAGTGCGAGAAAAGAAGCTGTTGGAGAAGTGGTGGTTACATTTAACTATTTCAAGAGTAAACAGGTGAGACCTTAAAGAGCAGCGGCTGGGTTAACTTTGGCAGATTTACTATTGAGACTGGAGTAAATGGTAGTGTCATCTGCATAAATGCCTACTTGGGAACTGATGACAACAGGAAGATCATTGATGAAGATCAAAAACAGTGTAAGACCAAGGATATAGCCTTGGGGGACATTCACATTCATGTGAAAGGATCTGGAAATGAGTCCATTCAGAATGACTTTCATTTCACAATTTGATAGGAATGATTAGATTAAATCAAACAATCATCCTGTAATACCATAGCTCTGATGCTCATGTAGAAGACCAGCATGCCAAACCCTGTCAAATGTCTTTGAGATATCTTGAGCCACAACTCAAGATTTTCTATTATTATCAAGAGCTTGATATACATATATTCAGTGATGGCCGTAAGCATGTCAGAGTGTAGGTCATGAAAGTAGATGCTAAACTACTTCAACATTGATTAGAGCCTCGAATACTTTGCCAAAAAGCAGTAGGAGACTAATAGAGTAATAGTTAGATGGGTCAGAAGGTTCTCTAGAGTTCTTAAAAACAGGGATGACAGAGCAAAACTTCAAACAAGCTGGAAAGCAGTAAGTAGCGAGACAATAATTGTAGAATTTGGAAAGATCTGGAGTCAGCTCAGGAACACATTTCTTTAGGACAATGTCTGAGATCCTGTCACCTCTACTTGCCTTATGGGAGTCTAATTTAGAAATGATGTCTGAGACCAGTGACAGGGTTATGCACATATCACTCAGTACAGCCTCAGTTCTAAGGGGGAAATCAGGTGTGGGTAATCCAAATGAGTGTAGTGTTGAGTTGTAAGGGATTTTCTGAGCAAAACATTCAGCCTTATCTACTGTAGTTGTCAGGACTTCAAATTGATTGAATAGAAGAAGGACTGAGGATTTGTTGTTGTTCAGCACACTCTTGCAGAGCTGCTAATAATCTGTAGAACTGAACTTGTGAGATGCCATAAGTTGTTTCATTCTGTCAGCAAACAGTAACTTCACTTCATTGTGACACACTTGCACTCATTACAGACAGGACAAAGAGACGTTTGTTACAATCAGACATATCACTCTGGCACAGCCAGAAGTGATTCCTGTAGGCTATAGTGGCCAAGCAAGCAGGTGAGAACCGAGAACAAAGAAGCTGAATGTGGTTTAACTTGGTATTTCTTTGCCGGAATGAAAGCATCGATGTCAGCTTTCAGCCAGGAGGAAACCTTAGACATGCATTTTTGAACAGGGACATCACAAAGGAAATCATGGAACAAGTCCCAATCTGCTCATTGATAATGGAAGATATTCTGTTGGTAGGTGGTTCTTGGCTGGTTGGGAAGTGGAAGGAAATGTTTACTGACACTACTGCATCATCAGAGTTGCTAAGAGGGCAGTTCTGCATAATACGACAGCAGTGAGGGATAGAGGTAAAAAGAGATTGAGAAGTGTGTCCATCAGGGTTACTGGGGAAATGTGTGAGGAAGTCCACCATTTGCATATGAGATTTAGTGATTGAGAAGTTAAGGATTTGGATGCCAGCAAGGTCAGTGACAAAGTGTTTAAGCCACTTAGTATGGTAGGCATTAAAGTCACTGAACATGAATATGTTTGCAAATGGGTGTAGAGAGATGGCCTTGTCTATATTATCAGAAATACTATCTAGCATACAACAGTCTTGAGAGGAAGGGGAACAGTAGAGAAAGAAGAGATAGTTGACTGAGACAGTAGAGACAGACAAATGGTCTGGAGATTCACAAGAGGGTTCCCTAGCCAGCAGACATAAACTCCCAGGTAGCCAGGAATCAAGAAATCAAAGGAGGGAATAGAAGAGAAGATTAGTTTTGCAGAGAGCTAAGCTATTTGGAGACTTTTTGAAGAGGAACATTTCCACACTGCAGAAGTTGGTATGAATACCATGAATGTTGGAGAAAGAAAGGTTAAGGGGGTCAGATGATTTTTTTGGAGCTGGTTTAGATTTATATCTTTGGTTGTTTATAGTCATAGTGTTTTATATTGGTAAGGTAAGGCCTAGTTTACTAGTAGCAGTCGGTCATCTAATATAACATGTGCAGGAAGGGAACTGTCACAGACTGCAACATAGTGTGGCCTCAGAGTTGCCCACCAGAGATGCTTGCAGTGACACCCTTCCATGTGCAACATGGCACTGCAAGAACTCTGATATTATGTAACTGTTGTTCAGAGCAGACTCTCAAGACACGATGCAAGAGTTTGGGCTTCTAACTATCAGTCAGGAACATCAAGCAGAAAACTGCCAACCTAGTACCCTCAGAAGGCCTGAGAAAAGGAAAGGAATCAGGGACCCCTTCCTAAACAGGAAATAAGGTATGAGCCTCTACTCCTGTTCAAGAGAAGTAGGAGGTGTATGGACCAGATAATAGAAGAGCCTATCTATTCCTATTAAGAAAAAAAAAAAAAGAAAAACAGAAAAAAATTCCAGATTTGATTTCCAGATAAATTATTTCAAGGAATGAGCTTTCAGATAACTTATTTGGAGAGTTGAGCTGCAGCCCAAAGATGCCCCAGAATAAACATACATACCTGTTCACCTGGGCTGTAAAAAAAAATAATAAAATATGAAATAATTAAATTTTAACTTAGTATATGTTTGAATACCAACTCTTTCAAACTGCTTATGCAAATCCCCAGTCAGTAACCACTAAAATGAAACATTTTCATTAATGCTGCAACCCCAATCAATTAACATTAAGTTAACACAATTTAGTAAATATATATATATATATATATATATATATATATATATATATATATATATATATTTTAAAGACATTTATGATATGTTTAATGTTCTTTTTATAGATACAAGTATTTAAGCAAATGCTCTGTTTTATAATAAACAGTATTAAATAACATTTACCGGCCTGAATGTCCGAGAAATTTTCATACGGAACCATCATTATAGGATACAGGTTCGATTCCTGTCGGAGAACGAACATTTTCAATGAAAATTTCTCGGATATTCAGGCCGGTAAATTTTATTTAATACTGTTTATTATAAAACAGAGCATTTGCTTAAATACTTGTATCTATAAAAAGAACGTTAAACATATCATAAATGTCTTTAAAATAAATTGTCGAACATTGTCCAATTCAAATATATATATATATATATATATATATATAAATGTTTGAGCAAAGGTAGGAAGACATTGCAGAGAATCAAGAGAAAAAAATGTTAAATTTAAACAAAAACATAGATTACATTAAAAAGTGATTAAATTTGCTTGTTTTAAGACCAGCAAGTTTCTCTTACTGGCAACTTTTAACCAAAGTGAGAATTCTGGGATAGCCACTACATGCCATAGAGCTGGAATTGTGGTGGAGGAGATGGGCAGCGCCATTTTTCTACTGCTTCTTTTTTTGTAGGGCAGGGGCCACATGTCAGTCCTACATTTACATCTATTAATTTTTCTTTTGAAGAAGAAAAAAGAGAAATACCAACTCATTCAAACTGCGTTTACAAATCCCCAATCAATAATCACCAAAATAAAAAAACTTCATTAAGTGCTGCAACACGAATCAATTAACATTACATTAACATGATTTAGTATGAACGTTTATATATATATATATATATATATATATAATTTTGTGTTCTTATTAATATTTTTATTTTTACAAAACAGTGCTCAATGCAAATCTACAGAGCATAAATATTATAAATTTACATATTTAAAAATATGGTTCCATCGCTACACAGGAATTACCATGTTTCAAAAACAGAAGCCGAAAACATCAAATTCAATTATAGAATTAAATTAAAGTCCCTAGTTCAGTTTCATTTTCAAGTGAATTTTTGAACCTATATATATATATATAACATATTTGGCAACAATATTCAATCCTAGATGAATGGTAGACCAATAAATATGTAAAGTTGTCTACATCAACACAGTGAACCACCTTTCCAAGCAGCAGACTTAGAAGTTGATTCACAAGAATTATTTTCACTTCATATAAGTGGAAGTTGCATAAGAGAATCTTAGTTAGGGTCCCAACTATGGGCAAAATATTTAATCCCCAAACTAGGTTCAAAACACTACGAAAGAGAGATTTCTTCAACCTGAAAAAAGAGAAGTGAACTAGTATAATTTAATTATTAATAATTTTATTCTGGTTCAGTTCTAGTTAGGATATCCAGGCTGGTAAATATTAATTTCACTATTGTTAAATAAACAGATATATCATCTCAAACACATGTATCCATTAAAATCACACTCCTGTCTTTTGAACAGGAGTAGAGGCTTAACCCTTGTTTCATGTTTAGGATCGGGTTTCTCATGCTTTCTAAAGTCTTCTCCTTCTCTTTCATTCCCAGTAACCCCTTGCATATTAAAAATATATATATATATATATATATATATATATATATATTTCTGTAAATATTTACTAAGCTTAGTATAATCTGGCACCAAACCACAGTAGAAATCAATGGGTATTGATTGTATTTACTCTACAAACAGTGGTCAACAAGACAGACTTGCAAACTACTGCTCTATTTTAGTCATCTTAATTTGTACAAGACAAGAATGCCTCCTATTTATTTCCTCTGATACAAAGACCACAATAACATCATTGAATGCAGCAAGTTTTCAGCTGCCAAAAACTATTTTTCACATAGTCACCATCGCTGCCTCTGCATTTTTGCCAGTGGCCAATATTTCTTGGGTTAAATTCTGTGAAAGGATGACCGGAATGTAATTTGACACAGTCACCACTACTGAAGATATTACTCATCAACTGTGCTTACATCCACTGTTTGATCTTCATAAACATTCCACAAGCATCAGTGAATGTCAGCATGGAGGAATTCAATGAAACATCTTCATATCTACTTTCATTTAGCTTGATGGGAATTCAGTCACTATTTATGACAGGGCATAAAATGATGTGGGAAGGTTCAACTTGTACAGCTTTGCTGCCAACATAATAAAACAGAAGTTAGTGAAATTATTCTCAGATAGAGTGTATCTGTAGAGTAACAAAATGCATGCAAAGAGACAAGAGGAAAAACTATTCTTAGTTGATGTATTTTGTCCTTTGAGAGACTTTATCAAGGCATTGCCTTGATAAAGTCTCTCAAAGGATGAAACACATTGGCTAAGAATAGTTTTTCCTCTTGTCTGTTTTTACTCATATATATATATATATATATATATATATATATATATTGCACGATGAGTGCTGGTGGTAATAAAAATGCTTGATGTAAAATGAAACAGTTTTCAATCAGTGCCTGTGTGCATGAAACTCAGAGTTGTACCAAAAGGTGAGGAAAAATGTATACTTATTATATACAGAGTGGACCAAAAGTAGGTGGACAGTAAGTCAGTGTATCGGTTATATCATTACAATGGTGTTCATTATAACTATGGTATTTGTGGTATATTATTTTAAATTTTATAACTAAATTTATCTAAATTTTCTTTCATATAATTGTGTTAATAAATATAATTGTATATGTAACCTCAAACAAATTTTATCATTTACTGTCCACCTACTTTTGGACCACTCTGCGTGTATATATATATATATATATATATATATATATATATATATATATATATACACACACACACATGAATGGGTGATTAAAAAAATTCTTACTCAACTTAGAATGGATTAAAAACAATCTAATAATTGTTCATATTGAATTAATGTATGGGGGGTACCCACTGAGTATCAGACTCACTCCTTAATAGTAATGGTTAGGTTGGTTGATTTTACAACATGTCAACCTTTGGTGTTATTTAATATTGAATTTTTGTATAGGGCACACAATGAGGATCAAACTCCTTAGTAGTCATGCTTGCTTTTAATATGTGTCAACACTTGTTTTTTAATATCAAATTTTTGTCTGGGACACCTAGTGAAGGTCAAACTCACTTAGTAATTGTTAGGTTGCTTGCTTTTACAACCCTTGTTGGTGGTATTTAATGCTGAATTTTTGTATGGGGTACCCAGTGAGGATCAAATTCATTCCTTAGTAATAATGGTTAGGTTGGTTGCTTTATAACATGTCAGCCTTTGTTCATTCATTTAATATTGATTTTTTTGTCTGGGACACCCAGTGAGGATCAGATTCACCCCTCAGAAGTGATGGTTAGTTTGGTTGATTTTTTTAACGTCAACTGTTGATGGTTTAATTTATGTTGAATTTTTGTATGGGGTACCCATTGAGGAACAGACTCATTCCTTAGTAATAATGGTTAGGTTGGTTGATTTTATAACATGTCCACACTTGTTGGGTTATTTAATGTTTAATGTATAACACTGAACATGTGTTAGACAAAGACAACTCATTTTGTTTATTTCTGTAGACTAATTGTAGAGTGTCAGGCTGCAACCATACCAAATTGTCTCTCCCAAGGATGTTAGTACAAAGTACAAATTCACAGAGTTTGAATTTAATTCTTTTTTTTCTTAACCAGCAGTTCACCATCATCTTCAATTTTTTCATCAGATCACTTTTTTTGTGTAATCTTATTTTTTTAAAAACCATTTCAACTCAAGCAAGATGAAAATTGTTACTAAGACTGAATGAGAATGAGAAGTTTTTAATAAAGTGAAAGGAAAAAGTAAAAGACCAGGATTATAGATGACAGAAAATGGGATTGTCATTGTATTTAAATTTTTGTGAATCATAAATGATGGAAAAACAAGAAACTGGAAGAGAGTTCCACAGGCGATAAGTGCAAGAAAAGAAAACTATTAAAAGCCGTAAGTGAATTTGTATACCAAGCTCTTTATAATAATGTCAAAGTTCAAGCTGTGGCTCTTAGATATCTCTAAGGTGTTTGATAGGGTTTGGCATGCCGGCCTTCTTCATAAGCTTTAGGTATATAGTATTACAGGACAATTATTTGATTTAATCCAATCATTCCTGTCAAACTGTGAAATAAAGGTCGTCCTAAACAAGTTCTCCTCCAGTTCCTTTCATACAAACACTGATGTTCCCCAAGGTTCTATCCTAGGTCCTACACTGTTTCTTATCTTCATTAACGATTAAGTAGGCATCTCTGCAGATGACACTACCATTAACTCCTGTCTTGATAGTAAATCCAGCATTGCTGCCAAAGTTTACCTGACCATTGGTTTCGAAAAGGACCACCAATCTGTGGTTGACTGGGGCAGGAAATGGCCTCTAAACTTTAATTGCCACCAAAACGAAACTGCTTTCATTTACCCACCATAGAGAAAACTCTCTGCTTCCTATTCGCGTGGCTGATGCTCAACTTCATGAGAGCATCTCTCTGCACCTTCTTGGTCTCTCATTTTCCCCTGCCATGAGGTGAAACAACTGCATTGAATCAATAGCTTCATCTACCACAAGGAAAATTGGTTCTCTGTGTCGCGCCAGAAGGTTTTTCTCATCTGAGTCCACTCTTCAAATCTACAAATCATCCTGGCATTGAATACTGTTGCCATTTATGGTCTGATGCCGCCACTGATCATCTATAGGTTCTCGACAAAATCCAAAGACAGATATGCAATGTGATAGGTCCTGACCTGGCATCTCGACTCCAATCACTTTCTCACAGATGTAATGTAGCTTCCCTGTATCTTTTCTTCAGATATTTTCATGGCAACTGCTCTGATGAGCTATTTTCATTGGTTCCCCAAATGCATGAATTTAAGCGTGCTACTAGGTTGGCATCTCGGTCCCACCCTTTTACTGTCAAAACAGTTAAATGTAACTGCCTCTTCTACTCCACCAGCTTCTTCTCCCACATTTCCCAACAGTGGAACTCCCTTCCTCTTACTTGTTTCCCTGATAGCTATAATCTTCAAATATTCAAATGTAATGTCTATCAGTATCTTCTGATGCCTTGATCTTGATCCTCATCCATCTCTTTATCCTTTCCTCAAACACCCGTCTTTACTCTTATTTTCACACTCTGTAACCCCTTGTGTGCTAGTGGCACTCTTGTCTTGCTTGGGGTGAAATGCTTAAACAAAAAAATAGTACTTATGGTTATATCTAGCTATTTCAACAGTAAAACAATTAGACCTAGTTGCCAATCTAGTAGTACACTTAAATTAATTTAATCGACATACCAAGGCGGAGAGCTCATAAGAATAGTTGTCATGAAAATACTTATAAAAAAGACTGGTGAATTTATAGTAGCATAGGACTTCAGGGTTTAAATGTATAGTTGGTTTACCCATACCAAATAGATTAATGGACGATGATAATGACAAGGAAGCACAAGAGTAATTTAAACAAAACAAGATAAGGAATTTATTTATGAATTTACATGCTTGAAGCTATGTCAGTAGCTTGTTTCAGGAAAATAAATCAGACATTTTTAAAGTCTGTAGCTTTAACATATTGTCCTGAAGAGGAAATGTTCATACAAAAGAGTAAATGATCTGACACAAAATAATATTCATAAATGTTTAAAAAAAAGTTAAGAGAATTCATTACTCACAGAAGAGATATATACAGTTGCATACGCTAAAAAGTAGACATGGAGAGATAGTTTGAAATACTTAAATTTCTTGGGTTGTTGAAATAAAGTTCTTTGAAGTGCCAAGTGCTTGGTTATGGCCAATAATTGGTGAGTAATTTGATACTGGTGAAAATTTGAATGTTGGACGTGCAAACAGAAATGAAACTTTTAACATGACTTCAACACTCTTCTCTTGCTAAATTAAATTTCCTCCTCATTTTATATCAAAAAGGATTTCACATAGGCTTGCTATTTTCTTTTCTTTCTTTTTCTTGGTTCAATGGCTAATTTCTGTGAAGACAGTGATTTCAATGGTCTAATGAAAATTTCATATAGGCTGACAAATTTCTTTCCATCTTTTTCCTCAGATTGGCCAATGTCTGTGAAGACAAAGTTATCACTGGTCCAAAGAAAATTTCACATTGGCTCACAAATTTTTTTCTGTCCTTTTCCTCAGCTTGCCTGAATTTGAAGGGAGTGGGTAAAAGGAGTTATTATTACTTTGTACTCACTACAAATTTTATTGCCTTGATCGATCCACTATCTTTCTCCACATCCTCTCCTTTACCACTCCTATCTGCCCTTCCTCCAAACCTTCTGTAACCCCTTGCGTGCTAGTGGCTTCCGGCCTTGCTTGGGGTGAAAAGCTTAAAAAAAAATATAAAACAACAAATTCCCTCAGTCTTACCAAGATAGCTTACTATCATCGTTCTATTTAATATGAATTTATTATTGCTATTAACATTAATGCTATCAGTGTAGAGATATTGTCTTATCTATCTTATCTTGCAAGACTGAATTTGCATCAATGTTCAACAAAGGTGACTTTATCACTTTTCTAAACTCTGTTTTCATGGATTGAATTACATTAACAATCATTTAGTAAATTTTTTTATTTTTTTGATTTCAGCTATTTTTTTATTATTTTATTAATTTCATTTTATTTCCCAGCAGATAAGAGAGTAAATAAAGCAATCTCTTTTTGGTTGTGTTTCTCCTTAAAAAAATGATAAGTGTTTTGTGTTGTTTTGTTTTGTTTTTTTAATTGTAATAGAGCATGAAGGAAAAGATAATCTTTTAAAGTTCCTACCCTTACAGAAATTCCTGCTCCCACCACAAAAGGCCACATATTTTTTTAAATGCTTTTCTTCATACTTATTTCCCTCGTGATATGAATTATTTTGATAATAACTGGTAGCAAGAGGAATGAAGATATCAAGCAAAACAAATAAGGGAGATAACTGTGGTAGGAATCATACTGATAAAAATGTGTACAGATTGTGCCTTTTTCATGTGATGTTCTTTGGTCTCCAAACTGCCAGCATTAGTTTATGATGCTGCTACTATAGTTCTTAGATTCAATTTCAAATTACAGTTTGGACTGTAATTTCTCAGTTTATAAGCTGATTTCTTGAACTAAATGTGTAATTTAACTTAAATTTAATAACAATATTTGATAACTTTCAGTCTTTATTTTAGCATAAAATCATCTATATATTTTGAAAATTTTTTCTATGTCTTACAATTTAAGTTTAATAAAATCAATTAAAAATGCATCAGAAAAGACAAATAAATTTAATTTAGAGTCTGTCTATATTTCTGAGATGAGGTATTATGTACAGTATTTACATTAGTCGGACTATTGTCCTCATCTTTGTCGCCATATTTGTCACAACGTTTCGGCCGTTGTACGCTCCGGCCTTCTTCGTTTCGGCCATTGTTCGCTCTGGCCTTCTTCGAACCGAACCCTTTATTTCGATCACTGGGGTAGACTGTTCTAGTTCCACAAGCCATGTTTGATGGATGTCAGTTATCAGTTATCTCCTGCTAATTTTCCCTCTGAAAGTTCTCCACTACCTTAACCGGGTATTGAACTCACACTCTTTGGGCCCTGTCACTAACCAACGCCTTTATCCACTGTGCCATGTGTCCTTGAGGTATGAATTTCTGAGTATTATAAACATAATGTTTTTTCAGCAATCATTTTTTACTAGTACTCATATTGCAATTTTGCTGTTATCATTTATATGTTTTTACCAGATCTCATATTGCAACTTTTTGTTATCATTGCTTTTCTCTGGCACTCCTTATTACTGGTTCCCATATTGTATTTATTTCTATGCTTGGCCGACTCGGGAGATTTTTGTGGCCTAGCATATGTGCTGATTCGTTAAGTTTATGAACTTTAATTTATTTTAATATAATTTGTATAGCATTCATAAAAGAAAATGACAGGTTATGTATATATTTTGAACAGATCATGTTAAACTTGATTTTTATTCATTTAAATCAGTTTTATCCACCATGATTATTTAAAGAAAAAAGATGATCACCATTCTGGTACTATGGTGGCATCATTATCGGTATTAGCACATTGGGCTGGTGGAAGGGTCTTGTGCCCCACCCCGAATCTATGATACCCCCTACTCTATTACATCTCAATTTTCATTTGGTATTCATATAAAATACAAATTTAATTGTAACCTAATTATGTACAATAATTGATTATATGCAATATAGGTGAACAATTAAACTAGAAAAATTGAAATTAAATACAATGTATCTAAATGTAAATTAGAGACATGTTATAATAGATCATTACATCTTAAATAAATCAACAATATTTTACAGCAATTCTTAACATCAACTTGAGATTTTTCTTCTTAAAAAGTTGAATAATTTAACACATTCAACATTATGGATAAAAAATAGTGAATTTTATAAAGTTTTTTCTTTTTTTTTTTAGACTTAGCATGAGCAAAACAAATTCATGGATTTAAACGGGGGAAAAAAAAGACTCCAGAATTACATCAAAATCTGCAAAAAATTTTCATCCCTTAATCGTCAGTTTTGCTTTGTTTCATTTGTAATGTATGGAAATGAAAGTAGAAAAAAGTAAATGTTCATAAGATAGCACTGCCCAGGCCCCCAGTTGAATTTACCCCCACCCTGTGCCAGCCCTGATAGCAGAAATATTACCAACAATAGTCAGCATACAGACACAGAGTCTTGCTTTACTCCCTTCTTGTTTTTATGTTTCCATTGGCTTTTTTGTTAGAAAATTTATCTCATCTAAATTATATTCAAAATATGTTGTTTGATTTTCCATACTTTGAGGTTAGTTTCTACTTTCTGGCAATTTATATGGTCTAGTAATGGGTAGATCCTAATGCTATCTTATTACAGAGATGTGGTTCTATCATGATAATAGGAAATATAAAATAATGATTATAGAAGCAGTAAGGTTTCTTGTCTTGTATAGAAGCAGTAATGTTTGTTGATTGGTGTTTTACAATTCAATTCACTTTCAATATTGTTTTTTATTTCCCACCATGAGTTTTAATCTTTATTTTATAAATCTACCCCAGTTTGAACTTTTGACCTCGAGGTAAGCAAACAAGTGACAGACCAATATGCCAGCATCTTTTTTTTTAATCATTTCACCCCAAGCAAGGCAGGAATGCTACTAGTACACAAGAGGTTACATGGAGTGAAAGTGAGAGAAAAGACTGAGTATAGGGATGATTGAGGAAAGGACATAAGATGAATGGGATTCAAGAAGATAGAAGATGACAACTGACATTGCATTTAATTTTTTGAAGATTATAGTTATCAGGGAAGCAAATAAACAGAAGGGTGTTCCACAGGTGGGAACTGTAAAAGAAACTGTTGGAGTAGAAGTGGCAGTTGCATTTAGCTATTTGAACAATAAACAGGTGGGAGCTAGATGCCATTCTAGTAGAATTACTGTTGTTGGGGCACCAGGGAAAAAAGCTCATCAGAGCAGTTGCCATGACAATATTTGTAGAAAAGACAGAGAGAAGCCACACCATATCAGTGAGAAAGTGACTGAAGTTGAGATGACAAGTCAGGATCGATTACATTAGAGATCCTTCTTTGGAATTTGTCAAAAACCTTGAGATGAATTACAGGAGCACCAGACCAGATATGGCAGCAGTATTCAATGCAGGGGTAAAGGGTAGAGTTTTAAATGTGCAAGATGGACTTTGATGAGAAAGATTTTCTGGCATGACACAGTGAACCAACTTTCCTTGCAGTAGATGCAGCTATTGATTTGATGTAGTCGCTCCACTTCAAGTCATTTGAAAACGTGAGGCCAAGAAGGTGCAGTATGTTGCTCTACAGGAATCTATAATGCCTTGTCCCTTTAGGACAGAGGCTATCATGGCACTATACATATTGCTTTTCCTTATTTTTTTGTGAATTGCTATGCATTCTTGTAAATGATGGTTGTGGTTTGATTTCCCATTGCCTTCTCAATGGTTTGGAATTCAGAGTTTTCTTTCTTTTAGACTGGTTGTTATCCAAGGCTAAAGAGTCGAATCTACTCCACTATTTAACCTACAATACAGGCTGGGGGAGATGGAGTCATGCCTTTCCTAAATGCAGGAGTGTGAAAGAGAAGACAACTGACTAATCTAGAATTTAAACCTGGCTCAATGATTCCACTTTCTATGCCAATATCTGTTATACTACCTGCATATTCCAATATTATGTGAGCAAATTGAATTCTGTACAAATGATTGTTGAAAACAAACTACATAGAGTGCAGAGCTCAGCTCAAAATGTGCACCTGTCATAATAAAATACTTTTCAAAATATAAATAAACTTTTAATAAACAGATGATTTATATTTGGCATCTATTTAATTTACCTGCAAGCTTTTAAGTGTTTTAAATTAGGGTCACAGTGATTAATCCTTTGATAATTATTTATATAATTACTGTCAATAATGAAAAAACTATTTAAATATTATTTAAATTCATTTTTTTGTTTGAGGTAACTTATGATTCTTAAACTAGGGAAGAAGTATCTGTAATGTAATAAACAAGGACAACCAAGAATGAAAAATCAATTAATTTTTTTTTTTAATCATATTACCTCATGCAAGGCAGTAAAGCCACTAAGACACAAGGGGTTATTGGGTGTGAAAGAATAAGAAAAAAGGAGAAACATTATTAAGGAATGAGAACAATAGAAGTGTAATCAAGAAGAGAGTAGATAATGATTGACATCATGTTTAAAGTTTTGAAGATTGAAGTTGGCTGGAAAGAATGGCACTGCAAGGGAGTTCCACAATTGAGAAGTTTGAGAAAAGAATCTGTTAGCATAGAACTTATGATTACATCTAGCCAATTTAACCATGAATTGATGGGACCTTGTTGCCAATCTAGTACTGCATTTAAATTCATAAAGTCTAGGTAGCATAGTGAAGAGTTCATCAGAACAATTACCATGAAAGTATTTACAGAAAAGGCACAAGTAAACAATATTATGATGGTGGGAAACTGACTGAAGTCGAGATGCCAGCTCAAAGCCATTAACATTACAGATTCTTCTTTGGATTTTATCAAGAATCTCTAAATATATAGCAGGAACACCAGACACTATGTAATTACTGTATAATCCTTTGATAATTAGTTATATAATTACTGTCAATAATGAAAAAACTATTTAAATATTATTTAAATATTATTTTTTTGTCTGAGGTAACTTATGATTCTTAAACTAGGCAAGAAATATCTGTGATGTAATAAACAAGGACAACCATGAATGAAAAATCAATTATTTTTTTTTTTTAATCATTTCACCCCATGCCACTAAGACACAAGTGATTTACTTTGTGTGAAAGAATCAAGAAGTCAGTAGATAACAATTGATATTGCATTTAAATTTTTGAATATCATAGTTTGCTGGAAAGCATTTCACAAGCGAGAAATGCAAGAAAAACTGTTTGCTTAGAATTTTATGGTTATATCTTGTCAATTCAACTATGAATTGATGGGACCTTGTTGACAATCTAGTACTGCACTTAAATTCATAAAGTCTAGGCAGCATAGTGAAGAGTTCATCAGAACAATTACCATGAAAGCATTTATAGAACAGCCACAGAGAAACTACATTACACCAGCATAATAGTGACTGAAGCTGAGATGCCAGGTCAGTATCAATAATATTGCTGATTCTTCTTTGGATTTTATCAAGAATGTCTAAATATATAGCAGGATCACTGGGCCATGTGTGGTGGCAATATTCAGTGCATGGACGAACGGTAGATTTGTAAATATGTAAGATAGATCCAGGAGAGAAAAATTGTCTAGCTCAACACAGTGAACCAACTTTCCTTGCAGCATATCTAGCAATGGATTTAATATAGTCTTTCCATTTCCTGACAACTGAGAATGTTAGCCCGAGAAATACTTCTTTTTCTATGTGCTGTGTCTCCTCAGGATATTGGTGATCATGACTCTCCACAATTTCCTGTCCTTTGTAGCTCTTAATAATTTTCATCTTTTTGTTATCTCTTCTAAACCCTGTTTTGCCAGCCATTTACTCAAGCTCACTAGGTAGGTTATGCATTGTTTTCCTCTTTCCCAATATTGATCCTCCAATACGATCCTCGAGGATCAAGTTTTTCAAGCCCTTTTTCCTCATTATGTGCTCGGGAAATTTCAGCTATCTTTTTCTGATGCAAAATATAAGTTTCCTAAGTTTATGAATTTGTTGTTGCTCGCATGTTGAATCCATGGTATTCTCAGCATCCTTCTGTAGAATCACATTTCTGTTGCTTCGAGTCTCTTTTTCATCTTTGAGGAGATGGTCCAGCATTCACTGCCATATAGGAGGACTGATATTATGTAACAGTTTAGTACCCTTTTCTTTGTTTCTAATGAAACTTTCCTGTTTCTTAATACTTTGTTTAGCTTTTGGAAAGCTACTATCTGAATGTCTCTTCGGATTTCAGTGTCGCACTTTTTTTCGTCCTCTGTTAATACACTTCTTAGATATTTAAATCTTTGTACTGGTTTGATTTTGGTTTCTCCAATTTGTAATTTACATGTGGTGCTGTCCCTTTTGCTAACTAACATGCATTCTGTGTTCTTGCATTTGAGTTTTAATCCTTATCGGTTTCCTTCTCTAACTTCTGTAGGAGTTCTTGTAGTTTCCTTTCTATGTCTGCTATCAACACTGTGTCATCTGCATATCTTATGTTGTTAAGATTGTGGCCACAAATAACGAATCCTGATAGGACTTCCAATTCTCTCATTATCACCTCAATGTAGAGGTTGAATGTCTGGTGACAAAAACACATCTTTGTCTTACATCCATGTCTATTTTTGTATCTTTCTTGAATTCATTTTCTGTCCAATTGCAGGTGGTTTGCTGCCAGTATTACTTCTGGATTATTCTAATCTCCTTCCAAAATATGTCACTGTTGCATTCTTTGTTTCCGTGTCGTTAATGAACGCACACTGTTCTTGTCTTATTTTCAGTCTAATTCTGCTGTGCACTCTGTTCATCAAAATTTGTATGGGAAGTTTTTGTTATATGGCTCATGAGACTGATTGTCCGATCAAGTTCACATTTGTTCACACCTGTCTTTTTGCAATTGATATTTAATCTGTATTCAGGTGGGTTTCTTTAAGTATAAGTTCTGGATAATATCTTTCTCAAATATCTCATATTTACTTAACAGTTCCAACAATTCTTTGTGACGTACATCATCAGATGCTTTCGCATAATCTATGAAACATAGGTATATATGCTTTTGCATTTGTATTGCATTTTTCCGATACCATTCTGAGCATAACTATTGCATTCCTTGTTCTAGTGTCTTTAATGAAGCCACTCTGTTTTTGTCCTTCTGATTTTTTTTTTGTATCACCTGAATGTTAATAGTGATGAAAATACAAAGGTAATTTGAACAGCAAACATGAATTGACTGTAATATTGACTTTTGCTGCAATCTTTTGTGAGCAGCTCTGTAAAACCTACTTTCTAGTACTTTGAAGGAGATGGTGAAACGTTGATTTTAGAGTAATTTTTACATGGTTAAATATTCTAGATATAGCAATATAAGTTAGATAGCAATTTATATTATGTTGATCCAAGAATTTCCAGCATTTTTACAATATCTTTTATTCATGTGAATTTCTAGCAGTATTGGTTTTTCTCAGAATTTATACACTTTTTTTAGCAGCATTTTGTGTTTTATCATAAAAAATGTTCCTGACTGACCTGACAAGAAGTGCTGCATGATGCTAAACAAGTAATAATCTGACACGTCTGAAGAACTTCCCATACAAGCTGCATAATCCATTGCTGCATCACATTTGAAACATGAACATAAGCATAAATATACAGCAAAATCAACTTCCTTGTCTAGAAAAAAACCTGTTTTCTGTTCCAGTGGTAATTGTAATATTAATTGTTTCCTTAGAAAAAAAATTGACATTCACTGACCGAGGAGTTACACTTTTCTTCCCTCTGTGTCCCTCAGGCTAGGGTCAAAGTGTAGCATCTGTTTTCCTCATCTTTAATGTTAATGGTAATATCAAACAATTCCAAATAAGGAAACATCCGACATTCATTGACCAAGCAGCCAATGCTACCATCAGTTGAAATTTATAAATTCTGTCACTCAAAACAATTTTTTAGGAAAATAGGTTTCTCAAGACCAGTAACTGTTATTGCTCTTTCTAATAATGATGAGGACTTACTTACCTTTTGTTTGAAATAGTGTGAAATGTCAGTATCTTGATTATACCATTATTTTCTCTTTAAGTTATATGTGCTATCCATTTGAATTGTTACTGCTGTTGAAAGTCCTCAAGTGATGTGGTCATTAT
>OZ038493.1:32958991-32996491 GCA_964036315.1 Acanthosepion esculentum | reverse complement strand
GTGTATTTGTGTGTGTATGTACACCTCCACACATGCATTTTTTTCTGCATTCCCAAATTGGATGATTTCTCTGCATTGAGTAAATAATTTCTTTTGTTCCTGATTCTTCAGCACACCTAACACCTACTTCTTTGATATGAAGTGATGATGGTTTCCACATTCTGAGTTCTTCCTTCTACCCTCACCCACACCAGCACCACTGCCAATTCCATATTCACCTTTATTCTCACAAATTATGCAAACCTTGGTCTGTGACCAGAGCTAATTTTGGCTGTTGAAATCTTGCTACGAATTCTCTTTCTCGAAGTCAAAGGTAAAGATTAGTACAAAAGTTGTGCTGGGGGTCTGCAAGACAAGTTTCATATAACTAACTATGCCTGAAGGTGCATATTTTTCTTCTGATGTGAAATTTATTCTAGCATTCTCAATACAGTATCTCTCATGTATATTTGTGTGTATATTTAAGCACTTATACTTATATACTAACATGCATGCACACACACACAGACGTTTGGCCCAATGAGCAAAACTTTTGTATTTAAAACTTTTATTCAACTAAAACTGCTATATTCCAGAGGAGTAAAATATAAACAAAAAGGAGATATATACAACATGAGTCTGTAATAATATTATTTAGAAGATATTAATAAAGTCCTCAAAGCAATCAAAATAAGGGAAAAGTTCAAATTTTAAAAAAAAGTGTTTGGTTCATTAATGTCTTTGTCAAATTCATTTCATTATTCCATTTTCTTTGCCAGTTATGGAAGAGTTGTGTCTCTTCTGTCATCCAATGGGTTTAGAGTAAATTATTGCCAATTAAAGTTAACATTGATTTTATGACTGCATAATTTTCACTTATAATTAATTAAATTTGTCTTTTTATTTTAGACAGAGCCATGACCATTTTTCTTACACAGAATAGCTTAAGAATTTTTTAAAAATTTATAATTAAATTTTTCAAATAGAGTATCAGTTTCCAGGTGAAAGTCTTTGAATATACCTAATATTAAGTACCTCCAAAGATTTTCTCAAAAAAGAGCTTAATATGAAGAAAAAAAGCCCCCAAACTTGATAAAAACAAGGTTTTATCATCAATATGTTTATGTTGTTATTCAGAGGAAAGACCAAAGTATTTTTCAATTATTTTATTAATTTTTTTCATCCTATCTAGCCTGTTCAAAATTTTGGTTAAAAATTTAGTTTTTTAGGGCATCTGCAGATGGGCCAAAGATTAGTATTGGAAATTTAGGATCTTTTTTGGCATTAAAAACACATGATTTTGAATATTCTTGCAAAAATCAAATAATTGTTGGATTTTAATGAAATTTTCAGAACTTATTGACAAATGAAGGCTATTTTTAAAAAAAACTTATTTTTTTTAGAAAATCTTGGTAAAAATATATTTTTTTTACATCTGTTACCCCCATTTACTTAATTTTAGGAAATTTCAAGAAATTAAAATTTCAAGAAATTAAAATTTCAGCCACTTCATAGTTATATTAGTTAAAATAGGACACCTTGGAGAATTTCAATCATCAATTTGTTTTTGTCTCTGCTCTAATCATAAAATAAAAAATGTAATAAAACTATTACATTATTTAATTAGAAAAGCTTTTAATTGATTTTATAAATAAGATGTACTAAGTATACTATTGTTTTAAGTAAAGAAAAAATAATCGTGAATTTTTACAAGATTTTTTTTCATTTTTTTAAAATTTTAATTAGAAAAATTTATTGTTTTAAATCTGTATTAATTTCAGCCTTTTAGATGATATTATTAAGTAAAAACTATATTTACTAATCATAAATGGAAAAGCTTAATACAAGTCATCAGTCATCAATATTTTTAAAAGAATTTTGTATTATTTTGGCATGTGTATAAACATGCTGATTTTTGTAAGTACAAGATTATCAGAAAATAAGAACAATAACTATAGTAAATTTAAGGCCAACATTTCTAGAATTCAATAAAACATTAGAGTACGGAGAATATCTTCCTAAATTTTTACTGAGTACTTAAAAGTGATATAAAAAAAGGTGCTCACATCATTCTCTTCATTTATGTTTTACAGATAAAGTAAAATAACATTATAGGTGTCATCATGTCAAAACAGCTACTGTTGGGTTAAAAATTGCATTTCTGTGATATTTTGAACTTAAAGTAAATAATATTTGTTTTAAATTGGATTAATTATACTTTAAGTCAATTAATATTCCTTAAATAATGTTACAGAGAAGTATATTTTACTTTTGGAGGATTTTTTAATAAAGAATTTATTTTATTATGATGAAAAACAATTAAAAAAGGGTGCTAATCAGCTATTTTAAGAGAAAAAAAAACTTATTCCAATCAATTTAAATTAGTTTTTGAAATACAGCAAAAGTGTCTTGCATATTGGAAATATTAAATTTATTAGCTTTAAATTAAAATTAAAATAAAAGCTGAAAGAAAGATTTTTCATTTTTAAAAATTCATTTCAAACCTTAACTATCACATTTTTTGTGGAGGTTCAAGTATAATATATATAGTCCACTCTTATCTTCAGAGTTTATTATCAGTGGTGATCTTGGAACTTATCTACCAAAAATAATGACTATATATATATATATATATATGTTTGTATTTTAATATATTTTCTGTTTATATGCTATTTTTATGGATATGACTTATTTAAGTAAATGCTCTGTTTTTAATTAAACAGTATTAATTACATTTACCAGCATGAATATTTGAGAAATGTTGTAGAAAATATGTGTCCTCCAACAGAAATCGAACCTGTATCCCATATGGAAACCATCATTTGACCTATGGCATACAGGTTCAATTCCTATCGGAGGATGCATATTTTCTACAAAATTTCTCAAATATTCAGTCTGGTAAATGATTTAATTAAGATTGTTTAATTAAAAACAGAGTATTTACTTAAATAAGTTGTATCCATAAAAATAATGTATAAACAGAAAATATATTAAAATATTTGTTGGACTTAATCCATTTCATATAATATATATAGGATTAATACAAATATGAAATTTATCACTTGTAGCTGATTGATGTTATATTCAACACCTCACCACTGGAGTTTCGTAGATGAACCTTTTTTGTAATTGTTCAGTTAACTCATGCAGAGGTTTCAGCAACTGACTGCTTTTTCTCATTTTTAATTATTCTTATACTAAGTTTGATGTAATTAATTAATGCGTTAGTTGGGAGTTCTTATTATTGGTGTTAAGTTTTTTTTCTTTTTTTGTGTGTGTGTGTGTACACTTGTGGATGTGGCAAATATTTCACCTGTATAAAATTGCTTGTTACTCCTACGGTGTAAACTATTCTCTCCTGACTAATATTACCTAGAGACAAAACAGACACCTCAAGTAACCCCTACTTTGACTGAGAAATGTGACAAAGGCACACTGTCACTCAAAGAGTTTTCTAGATCATAATAATTACCATCCAAATGCATGCGCACACATATCATTCAAAAGTTTATATATATATATATATATATATATATATATATATATATATATATATATATATATATATAGTCATCCACAGACTGTTTTGCTGTATCACAGCTCATCAGTGTGGCTACACATCTGATCACTTTAAGCTGGGACCAAGCCCCGACCAATTTGGCATCAGTCAGAGATTCTAACCTTTAGGCTATTGGCACCCAGCAGAGAGAAAGGCAAATTTTTCTATATCTATTTTTTTTATAAACACACCAGTGACCTAGAGAACTTACTTCATTGGGAGAGTCTTGCATTATTAGCAGTAATAGTCACTGTTTACAAGTTTGCACTTTCTCCCCACAGTGCTTGACTGAATTCATTTTTTTTCGGGAGCTAATATATATATATATATATATATATATATATATATGAAAAATTTCTCAGAGTTAACCTGTAGAAAAAAACAATATTTATAAATGTAAAAGACAATAGGAAACCTGTAATAGTAGCCAATGTGTTTCGTCCAATGTGAACTTTTTCAAGGCAAAAGCAAAATGAATTTATTAAACAAAGTAACTAATAATAACAAAACAAAATGTCCTTAGCAACTAGAAGAACGCTATGTTCATACTGTTAACTGAAAATTATGTCAAGTACGGAGATATTGTTTTTATTGCTGTGTTGATGGATTCAACCATTTTCTTTTTATTTCTTGATACTGTTGTGTACGTTTGCTTGGGAGAGTAGTATTTCTGTTAAGAAAGGTGAAATAGGGAAAAAACCTGGCCATAGATTAATATTTGGATAATATTCAATGACGGCACTCGCGAGGATTTTCCTTCTGAGTGAGTTATTTTCTTTTTTTATGAGTGTAGCATTTTTAAAATCAAAATTGTGGTTGAATTTATTTCTATGTATGATTAGTGCATTAGCTAAGTTGTTTTTTGTGAGGGTCTCTTTTAAAAAACACATTTATGAGCACAACAGATTTAGTTTGTTTAATAAATTCATTTTACTTTTGCCTTGAAAAAGTTCATATTGGGCAAAACGTGTCAGCTACTATTACAGTTTTCCTATTGTCTTTTACACACACACACACACACACATATATATATATATAAATAAAATATTATATACCTAAAAGCATAAAGTTACTGTCATTGGTTAGAATGTTTGGAATACTTCCTGGTGTACCTATAAGTATGTAAATACATGAATGCATTTATATATTTAATGCAAAGTTATATTTTTATTTTAGGCTATGTTCTAAAAACAAAAATGCATCCGCGTCCTGGGTAAGACGATAAACTACATCCAACAGCAAGGCCTCTGATCAGGAGGTTTTGAGGAGCGTGGAACCACCTCTTAATTGCTGATGTTCCCAGGTCCACCCTGACCCGGGGTGGTAGCACCTGTTAGGGTCCCAGCTATGGGCAAATAGTGAAATCCCAAGGTGTGTCCACGTCCTGGGTATGACGATAAACTACGTCCAACCAAAAGGCAGTCGATCCGATCAATCGGCCGGTCATGTCATGCCCCATCACATCTAACCCATCCCAAAACAACTACAACTTACAATTAACTTTCCCACCCAAACCCTACACTAAATATACTAACACCTTACCCCTAAAATGTGATGGAAAGCGGTGACTTAGGGTCAATCTGTAGAAAAAAAAAATTTAAACAATGATGTTGCCAACTATACTTTTTTGAAACAATGATGTTGCCAGTCATATGTTTTTGAAACAATCATGTTGCCAGCTATACGTTTTTGAAACAGTGATGTTGCCAGCTATACGTTTTTGATATATCTAGTAAATACTGGATCTGGCATTAAATAACCCATAGTAGTTGATATGCCATAAAACCCCAAACAAACAAACAAATGATCTAAAAACAGAGCTTTCCAAATATTTTGCATTGGTCAGACACTTTAAAAGTCAAATATTTTACAACACGTTACTTTTTTACATAGCTTTAATTACCAAGTGATGATGAAAAATATATATGAAAGAAAATAATGAAACATTTGGCTAATAATAGAAAAAAATAAAAGTATATATAATATTTATATAATGCATTAGATAAATAAAATTATATGTACCTGTTTAGAAATCTCTAATTTTGAAGATTCAAGAAAATTTGAATGCTAATTAAAGTTTAGCCCACTTATTATTGGCAGATTGTAAAGTGTTTACCTCTTTAGGTATTAAATTGTTGATATGTTTTCATCTTGGACTATGAATTTTGAGTTTGAGTTTTTTCCTATAATAATTGTCTGTGTGGAGTTTGTTTAGGTAGGTAGCACTAACAGCCAAAGATAATGTTTTCTTCAAAAGCTTACAGCCATATCACATTGAAACACTAGTTTTTGTACAATCACCAAAGTTAAGCAATATCGAGTCTGGTCAGTACCTAGATGGGTGACTGCTTGGAATACTAGGTAAGCTTAGATGTATACGTGATATAATGAATAATGGCTCGGAATTGTTAAACAGAGAGCCAACTTCCAATTCCTTTTAGGCTGATTATATTCATTTATGCACAGATACTCTTGGGAAAGGTATGAATGCACCTCTTTTTCCCCCATGTATGGGGAAAATAATATAATAATATATATAATAAAATAAGACTTATGTCATATATAATAAAATAAGACTTATGTTACTAAATGATTATTATCTTAAAAAAATATTAGAATCTAAAAATATTTTCTGGATTTAAATAACCTGCAAAGGTTTGACCAGCCACAGAAAATGGATGAATCAATAAAGTTTTTCTTCATACAATCTATCGTCTGGTTCACACACTTCCACAGTCTTTTGAGAGTTTCTTCTAAAATTTTTTCCATTCTCTTTCACTCCCAGTAGCTCCTTGCATCTTAGTGGCATTATCACCTTGTTTGGGGAGAACTGATTAAAAAAAAAAATTGTATTTAGAGGAAGATATCAAATGCACAATTGGATATATATTTTTATGAACTGATATTTCTGACAAACTCCCAAAATTTTAAATAACCAGTGATCTAAATTACTTCTTGTACCCTGACCAATATGCGCCATGTTTGTGAGTAGAGGGTGCAGGCAGTTCAAATAAAATTCTTTGAGGAATGCAGACCATCATAAGAGGAAATCATACAGAAGTTAGTAAAGGTAAGCAAGAAGAAAAGACAAAACATAAATTGCAACAGGACAGAATATATTGTTGTCAGCAAAAAGGAGGACCCAACATGTAAATTAGAAATTGAACATGCCAAAACCAAGCAAGTACAAAATGCCTTCCAAAAGTTAAGCAAAGTATTAAGAAAAAGGAAAATCTCACTAGAAACAGAGAAAAGAGTACTTAACTGTTACGTAATATTGGTCATCCTCTATGGCAGTTAATACTAAACAATCTCCTCGCAGATGAAGAAAAGGCTTGAAGCAACTGAAATATGTTTTTACAGAAGGATGCTGAGAATACCATAGACTGAACATGTGAGCAATGCTGAAATTTTAGAGAAAATGGATACAAAAAATCTCTTGTGCTTATCATCAAAAAGAGGTAGTCAGAATTTCTAGGTGACAGAATAAGGTAAGATGTCTTAGAAAATTTAACACACACAGGACATATAGGAAGAGTGGAAATTAGTGCATACCCTTCCTAATGAGCTTGTGTAGATGGTTGGCAAACAGGGATTGGGGGAGACAAAATTTATTAAGAGCTACAAAGGACAGAAAATTGATTAGCCATGATCATTCTCATCCTGAAGAAACATAGAAGAAAAAGTTTGAGCCAAATGAGGCCCAGTGTTTTTCTTTCCTTTATTTATCCCTTATTATATAATCATGTTGCTTTTATTCAAAGTCGAATTCCAAATTTGTCTTTGATGTAGGTTCATTCCATCTTCATAGTGAATAATAGTCACATATATTGGAAATCTGACAATTCCCATGTGCCTGAAGTAGACAACGTTGTGAAATAATTATATCGTAAATTGAATAATCATCAGTGTTAAAGCCAAATCTGAATGAAATAAAAATGATAGCCATTTACTTATGTCATGGACCTGGGTGTACTGTATTTCTGTGTTTAAATTTCTGTTTACTCAATCAATTAAGTATTTTTCAGTGTGCATGTATATTTTAGTACATGTTGTATATATCTGTATTTGTTTGTCTTTCTCTCTCTCTCTCTCTCTCTCTCTCTCTCTCTATATATATATATATATATATATATATATATATATATATTTGTGTATTTAGGCAGCAATCCTTCTTTCATGCACATTTCATTAAAAACACTGACAAGGTGCTTTTATTTAGTTTTTTATATAATTTCTCGTGCGATCTAATAATGTTGAACATGGACATAATATCTTGACCGTGTTTTGAAACAAAAAAAAAATGCAACATTTTATAAAACATACATATAACAAACTATTTCTAATTCTAACAGTTGAAATATAATCCTTGAAAATGGCTAAATGTATAGCCGAAAGTGCTCGGATAAAAAGAACATTCGGACACTTTTTTATAATTTATCGTCTGAAAAGAAAAACATTATTAGATCGCACGAGAAATTATATAAAAAACTAAATAAAAGCACCTTGTCAGTCGTTTTTAATGAAATGTGCCTATATATATATATACATACAGATAGTGTATTTAGGCTGCAATCCTTCTTTTATGCAAGTTTCATTAAATATGACAGACAAGGTGCTTTGATTAAGTTTATATATATATATATATATATATATATATGAATACATACAACAATCTATTTCTAGTTATCAGTTAATATATTTTAACCTTGAAAATGGTTAAATGTATAGCTGAAAGGGCTCAGAAAAAAATATTCGGACAGTTTTATATAATTTATCTACTGAAAAGAAAAACTTATAAGATCACGTATTATGTACATTATTTGAACTATTGTCCTCATCTTTGTCACCATATTTGTTACAACATTTCAGCCACTGTATGCTCCGGCCTTCTTCAGGTAGTTGGAATGTCAAACTGAACCCCTTATTTCGCTCACTGGTGTACATTGTACACTCCGAACCCTTTATTTCACTCACTGGGATAGACTGTTCTAGTTCCACGTGCCATGTTTAATGGATGTCAGTTATCACTTAACTCCTGTTAATTTCCCTCTGAAAGTTCTCCACTGCCTTAACCAGGTATTGAACTCATACTCTTTGGTTCCTATCACCGGATCTAACTAACGCCTTTATTCACTGTGCCAGGATATCTGTGTATGAATTTCTGGGTATTATAAACCTAATGTTTTCAGCAATCATTTTTTTACAAGTGCTCATACTGCAATTTTTGCTGTTATCATTGCATGTTTTAACCAGAGCTCATATTGAAATTTTTGTTGTTATTATCACTTTTCTCTGGCACTCCTTATTACTGGTTTCCATATTGTATTCATTTCTATGCTTGGTCGGCTCAGAAGATTTTTGTGGCCTAGCATATGTGCTGATTCCTTAAGTTTACGAATTTTCCAATGGTGTTCCATGATCTCAACCTGATCCCACACAGGGCGGTGATCTCCCTTCTCTCTCCATCTGTGATCAGCCACGCCTTACGTTACAGCTTTCTGGTTTTCTTGAATTCTTACCTTAAGGGGGCGGCCTGTCTCCCCTTTATATTTCTTTCCGCAGCTGCACAAATTTATCGTTGCATAGCAATCTTCCATGCAAACAAAACAAACTATCATTGTTGCAAGGTCCACATAACCAATCTAAAACAAAAATTACCATCTTTGTTATTTATATTTAATTTATTGTAATGTACTTGAAATCTCTGATGATGGCTTATGTAAGCCAAAAGCTTGTACAGGATTAACAATAAAAACGTATCAATATGGTGATTTTCTTTCGTGTTTCAGTGATAATGCTAAAAAGCTTATTCGACAATATGAAAGGAATTTACTTAAAATAAATAGACAAAACTTGTCTGTATTATTTAATGAAACATGCATTATTGAAAAAATGCTGTCTAAATACACACAATATATATATATATATATATATATAATATATATATATGCATATATAAATGCAATAGACAAAATTTTGTGTAATGCTTTTTGTCCTCTAAAAGTAAGACAGAATTTCTCCACTTCCTTCAATTGCCGAAAATTGTTCTGATAAATAGAAATGTATATATATAATATTCTCTCTCTTTCTCTCTCTCTCTCTATATATATATAGATATATAAATTTAGGAATCAATATTGTATGATTGTCAATTTCATACTTTAAGCAATCATTTTAATTTGTTAAGACATCTATGTATTAGGTCATTACAAAAGTTTGTGTCTGATTATTTTTGTTTTTAACATTCTAATCACAAAAACATTTATTAGTCGAGTAAATATTCTCCATTGATTTTAATAACTATATCCCATCATTCTACAAGCTTGTTGATAACATTTTCATGGAAATTTTGTGTTTTTTTTTCTAGTAGAATGTTGTGAGGTAGTTTTCAATTAAGTGTACAATCAAATTTATTGTCATTGAAGTTGTTCTGTAGAGACCAGAACATATAAAAATCTAAAAGAGCCAAGTCAGGAGAATAAAACGAGTGTTGGAGGGTTTCCCATTTCAACACTTTAAGCTTATGCAGGGTCTGTTTTGCAACATGTAGTCTTGTGTTGTCATAGTGGAAAATGACAGTTTTTTGATTTCCCAAATTCAGCAATTTATCTTGAATAGCCGCATTGAAATTGGTGAGTTGGTTGCCGTATTTTTTTGCTGTTATTGTTTCACTGGCTGGAAGAAGCTGACAGTAAATTATCCCTCTGCAATCACACCAAATGGACAGCAACACCTTTATTAGATGCAAGGCCACTTGAGCTACGAGTTCTGCATATTCACAAGCTTCTTTCCAACTCCATTTGCATTGAATCCTATCATAAACAATCTCTCTCTCTCTCACCTCATTCTGTCCAAGAACAGCTCGTTTTCATGGTGTAATAACATAGAAGTCACCACAGAAACATGATTGAGCTTGTTCTGTTCTGTCAGAAAATGTGGTACCCATGTGTTGAGTTTGTAAATAAACATAAGTATCTTCAAATGGTATAAAACAGTTGAGATATCAATTTTCAAACCCTTAGCAATCTCTTTTGTTGAAATTTTTTGTTTATTTTTCATGTTCTCAAGCAGAGTATCTTCAATAATGTCAGAAGGTCACTGAGAGTGGCGTGGTTGATTGTTTAGATTAAAATCACCCTGATGAAATCTGCCAAACCACTTTTTGACCATATGAAGAGCTGGAGCACGATCAAAATAAACCTTCTGTTTTTTTGTCATAGTTTCGATGCTTACTCCTTTTCAAAATTTGTAGATCGTCATGTGACAGAAGTGCTACTTTTCATCCTCATTCTTTAAAGTATTGATTTGTAGACAATATGTCAACATTTAACAAATTTTTATATTAACAATGAAAATCGGGCGTGAATATCTGCAATGATCTGATTAAATCTATCTCTGATAGTGATGACTCTTCTCTCATAAATATAGTAAATGCTAAAATGTGTGTGTGGATTTATATATATATATATATATCATGTTCTATTGTTTTTGGTGCTTTTTTGTATGTTTTTGTTATGTTGTCCTTGAGTAATTTCTTGTGTGTAGGGGAGCTTAGTTCATGTAAATTTCTTGTTTTGTCCGCTGCGATAAATACATTTGTTGAATTGTTTATTTTAGTTATATCTTCTTTTAGTCTTTTTTTTTTTTTTAAATATATCTTGTTTTTTATGGAATTTTATGTTTCTAACTAGGTCAGTTAAGTCTTTCTCAACATCATCTAATTCTTTATGTTGTGGTGGAGGGGGGGCATTTTTTTTATTTAAAGCCATATTTTTCATTGAGTGTATTGTTATTGTGAAGGTCCTGGTTTAAAAAGAAATGGGCTTTCCATCTAATTCTTTTCATGAAGATTTCTGTTTTTTCAATTAATTTTAGCTTATATGTGGATGGAGATGGGGTGGGTATGTTTTTTAGGGAGTCGTCGAGGCTAATTTTTTCTATGTCCATAATGCATTATAAATGTAGCGAAAGTGCTCTACTGTTTATCAGGAGCTGAATATGAAGAAATATAGTTTTAAGGTGTGCTGTATTTATGGGATAAAGTGCTCAATATCAGAGATAGAGCATATACAAATACAAGAGTGAACATTGAAGTCAACACTCAGAGGTGA
Source organism: Acanthosepion esculentum (assembly GCA_964036315.1). Lineage (NCBI taxonomy): Eukaryota > Metazoa > Mollusca > Cephalopoda > Sepiida > Sepiidae > Acanthosepion > Acanthosepion esculentum. The sequence continues at coordinate 32,984,839 of OZ038493.1, read as the reverse complement.
CAGGCTGTTTCATGCTAGATGCAGTCAATGCAATATATATATATATATATATATATATATATATATATATATATATATATATATAGTTGAATCTCTTTCAAATACAATCAGTACTTATAATGTTACTGTTGTGGAGCTCCAGATAACAAAAAATAGATACAAAAAGACAATATATCGAATGCATTGCTAAGTCTGCTGCTAAAAAAGTTGGTTCACTGAGTTGTGCTAGACAATTTTTCTCTCCCAAATCTATCTTACATATCTATATGTCTACCATTCGTTCATGCCTCAAATATTGCTGCCACATATGGCCCAGTGCTCTTGCTATATATTTAGAGATTCCTGATAAAATCCAAAGAAGAATCTGCAATATTATTGGTCCTGGCCTGACATCTTAGCTTCAGTGACTTTCTCACTGCTGTAAAGTTCTTCTATCAATATTTTCATGGTAATTGTTCAAGTCTCTTTGCTATGGTACCTAGACTTTATGAATTTAAGCACAGTACTAGATTGGCAACAAGGTCTCATCAATTTACAGTTGAATTAGCTAGATGTAACCATAAGTTCTATGCTGATAGTTTCTTGCACTTCTCACTTGTGGAAATCTCTTCTGGCATCTTGCTTTCCAATCAAGTTTGATCTTCAAAAATTTAAATGCAATATCAATCGTTATCTACTGTCTTCCTGATTAGTCTTCTATTATTCCCACTCCTCAATAATGTTTCTGTTTTCTAATTCTTTCACACCCAGTTACCACTGGTATCTTAGTGGCTTTACTGCCTTACTTGGGGTGATTTTGATTTAAAAAAAAAAGTCATTTCATTTAGTTTTAGAATTGTTTCTTTGGTTTAAATTGAACTGAACACCATAAATACTGAAGTTAATTTAACTTGTATAGACGTTTTAACATTAAAAACTTTTAAAATGTTCTGAGTAGGGATTCAAAGGGAACAAACTGTTCCTGTCCACCTCTCAAGTGAGTAACTGGCTTGTTTAAATGCAGCATTGGAAGAGATAAGATCCCTTGACCATTGAGCAGTATTTTTGTTGCATGACACTGCTCATCTTAAGATACAGCAAACAACCCTGGAGCTTGGATAGGAAGCTCTTCTGCATATGGTATATTCTCTAGTTTAAATATTTCTATTATTGCATACTCTTTTTCTTGTAATCACACTATCTACATTCGGACTATTGTTGTCATTTTTTTTGTTTTTGTTAGAACGTTTCAACTGCTATGTCCTCCGGCCTTCATCAGGTGTATATCAATCTGGGTCACCTACAGGGAATTCTGAACCCTTTATTTAATCTACAGGGGTAGACTTTTCTCTCTCTACTGCCAATGTCTAGAAATATCTTGGGTAATTTTTATTTTTAGTACTGCTCAGTTATTGCTTGCCTATTTTAATTGAGTCAAAGTACGCACTACCTGGCCCAGGGATTGAACTCACAATTGATATGTCACCAAATTCATGAATGAATGCTTTAATCCACTAAGCTATTTTTACTTATATATTTATCATTTGGATGTTGTATTTTTTTTATCACACTGTGTATGAAAAATATGTTTTGTTTTCACAAGAAGTTTCAAAAATTTAGAATAAGAAACAAAGACACTGAACAGTATTTACATTATTCGGACTATTGTCCTCATCTTTGTCGCCATATTTGTCACAACGTTTCGGCCGTTGTACGCTCCGGCCTTCTTCAGGTGGTTGGAATTTCGAACCGAACCCTTTATTTCGATCACTGGGGTAGACTGTTCTAGTTCCACGAGCCATGTTTGATGGATGTCAGTTATCAGTTATCTCCTGGTAATTTTTCCCTCTGAAAGTTCTCCACTGCCTGAACCTCAAGGACACATGGTACGGTGGATAAAGGCGTTGGTTAGATCCAGTAACAGACCCAAAGAGTGTGAGTTCAATACCCGGTTCAGGCAGTGGAGAACTTTCAGAGGGAAAAATTACCAGGAGATAACTGATAACTGACATCCATCAAACATGGCTCGTGGAACTAGAACAGTCTACCCCAGTGATCGAAATAAAGGGTTCGGTTCGAAATTCCAACCACCTGAAGAAGGCCGGAGCGTACAACGGCCGAAACGTTGTGACAAATATGGCGACAAAGATGAGGACAATAGTCCGAATAATGTAAATACTGTACATAATACCTCATCTCAGAAATATAGACAGACTCTGAAAGACACTGAACTGAGAATATTAGTGTAGAATTGCACAGTTCCATAAGACAAAAACATTTGGTCCCAAAAAATGTCCTGTGTATCTCAGATTGCTGTGGATTGGTGAGGCTTGTGTGAGATTTACCAAAATCTTTAAAAATTTTTGGAAATTTTTTTTTTCAAATTTTTAAAACTGATTTAATAAATTATTCTTCATTAAATCCTTTCTCAACTTCATCTTTTTCTTATTCATTCTCTTTTAGTCTTCTTCCTCTAATTCTTTCTCTTCCTCATCTTTTTCCTTTCTTTCCTCTTTTTTTCCTTCTGTCCCTTTCAGTTTTTTCATTTCATCCTTCTCTTTTTTTTCCTTCTCTTTCTTTTCCTTCCCACTCTTTCATACTTTTCTTTCATCTTTCTCTTTGTCATATTTTTCCATCTCTTTTTCTTTTCTTCTTTTACGTTTCCCTCTCTTTCATCTTTTCCCTTCTTTTCATTGTTTATCCTTTTTTGTCTTTTTTCCCATTTTTTATCTCCTCTCTTTCATCTCTCTAATCCTCTATTTCAGCTTTTTCCTCTTCCTATTCTTCTTTTTTTCTTTCATTTTATCCCTCTTCTTCCTCTAATTCTTTCTCTTCCTCATCTTTTTCCTTCTCTTTCCTTTCTTTTTTCCTTCTGTCCTCCATTTTTCATTTCATTCTTCTCATCCTCTCTTTCACCTTTTTCCTTCTCTCCTTTTTCTTTTAACTTCTCTTTCTTTTCCTTTTTCCTTCCCTCTCTTTCATCTTTTTTTCTCCTTCCTCTTCTCTTTTACATCTTCCTTTTCTCTCTCTCTCTCTCATCTTTGCCTTCTTTTCATTTTTCCTTTCGTCTTTTCTACTCTTTTATCTTCTTCTCTCTTTCATCTTTCTCATTCTCCTTCCTCTTCTTTTTCTCTTTCATTTCACCACCCACCATCTACTCCTCCCCAACCCCAACATGCTGGATTTCCTCCTCTTCTTCCTGTATTTCCTCTAACATTTTTTCTTCTTCTCTCTGATTTCACTCGCAATTTGTCTATTCTTCTCACTTCCTTTTGATGTGCTTTTGAAACCAATAAAAAAAGTCGAACAGAAGAAAATGAAAGCAGAAAAACATTCAAAGAAGGACAAACAAGGAACAACTCTTACCCCAAACTTAAACCACTGCCCTCAAGGGTTGAAGATGATCTGCAGAAACTTTTTTGTACTATGGGAAAAGCCAGCATGAGTGACTCGTTTATCAGCTCATTGTTGTTGATGGCTTGTAAAAGCAATAGCAAACTAATTCCCAGCAATCTACTGTTAGTGTTTACTAAAGAAAATATCTTGACAAGTGTCATGCAGGAGAGAGAAAAAGAAAATCATTCAAGAATTTCAGTTTGATCTATAACCGATTCTTTCATGGAAATAATAAAAAAAAAAACTCCCCTCAAAATATCAGTCCAATGATGGTTGTTTGGCATGTTTTAACTATTTGTAAGTTATTACTCTTTGTTGCACCATCAAAACTGTTTTGTTAGATAGAAAATAATTTTTAGATACAGGCGCAGTAGTTATAAAAATCTGATTCAATTTCAAGAAGTCTGCAATGACATTATTAAAACAGTTCAGATGGGGGACCGTATGGGAACATCAGGTACTGTAAGTAACCTCCTACAATCCGAAATATGTTTCACTTTTAAATAACCCACGAAAGGTTGATAAGTTGTAAAATAAATAAAAAAAATAAATAAATCAATCAATACTAAAACTACTTGAGATGAAGAAATTATTCTACATTGATTTATTTGAACTGGTATCCTCATCAACAATTATATAGTCACAAGTTTTCAGTCATTGTCTCCTGCAATAAATTCAGTAACAGTCTTGGAATTTGGAACCAAACTTTTTATTCACTCCTCAGGAGTAGACACTCTTCTTATTATATGCAGAGGAGTAATTTCATACTAGTTTTTCTTTTCGGTGCTGCTTCCTTTTGTTCCACTGAATTTCACTGCCTGACCCAAGGATTGAACTTGTGCATTATTCCAACATAACTTCACCAGTTTCGACAAGATGTTCAAAGGTGCTGTCAAGTACCTATAAAGACAAGACATTTCCTGTCTTTTTCTCAGCATGCTGGAGTGACAACACTCCTTTGACCTCCATGGGCATGGGAATATCTATAATGTATTCCTTCTTTCATATGTATACTTGTGTATTTTCTCTCCTTTCTCAGTTATATAAAGACAAAAATATTAAATATTGCCTTGTTGAAATTCATTCTATTTCCTTACACTCTTCATTTATTTGTGTGAAATATTGTTGCCATTTGTGATGATATGATTTTACACATCATTGCACAAACTGTGATGACATCCAAGGTCGGCTGTGTGCAAATATACCCACGCTTGCTATATTCCACTGATTCATCTTGATTATAGCCATGATCACCGTCAACAAAGATATAATGACAAATGCTTTTCAAGACACTTGTTGGCTCAGAAAGTTGCAAAAAAAAAAAAATACTATTTCTCATTTAATCAGCAATGTCTTCCTTCTGCTACAATAAGGCAAACTTCTTCTGACTTCTCACTAAGTTCCAGTCACAGAAAATGGAACCCTACACACTCACTGCCTGACTGTATCACTGACTGATTCATTATATGCATATTGACTGGGGGACCCACTAGCCCTTTCTGTACACTCATGTTCCACCAATCAGAAAGGGAGACCACCCAGACAAGTTTTGTGTGGTTAGTTTTTTTCAAAGGACCATACTTTTACAGTTATCTAAAATCACTAACAAAATTTTATGTTTGACAATTCGAAAGTGGTCTGGAGACAGGATTCCTGAAAAATCCTGGTCATTAAATTGACTTAAAAAGAATCTATCTATCTATTCATTTCATAAGGATGTGTGAGAAAACATTGCTACATACTGCTATTAGTCTAACTAGAAGTAGTACCTGTAACAGTTTGGTGCCCCTGACACATGTGGCAACATTTGGCAAACACAATGTGATTTCACCATGCACCTACTGCAGCAAACGCATCCAAAAAAATGGACTGCATACATTTAACTAAAATTACATCCTATAAGTCATTGTCCTGTAGGATAATCAAGTAGTGTAAATTTGAAGCCTTCAATGAAATATCTAACAAACATTACATTTAAAGCTTTCCTGAAGAAGGACTCCCATCTTCTTCTTTTTTGTGCCATGTCCCTTCAAGAAGTAGGCGATTATGGCCCTCCACATCTTCTTGTCCCTTGTAGCTCTTTTGTTATTGCCTTTTTGTTATTTCTCCTAAACCCTATTCTACCTTCTACTTACTCAAGCTCATCAAGTATGTTACGCGGTGCTTTCCTTTGTCCTCTTTCTCTCAATCTGTCCTGTGAGTATCAGATTTTCCAAGTCCTCCTCCTTCATTATGTGCTCCAGAAACTTCAACTGCATAAGTTTCCTTTCTGTTTCCATGAGGTTCAATTCTACTGTAGGTCTGTTGAAGATGTTAACAAACTTGAGCATGTTTGCTGATTCTTTCAATCACCTTTATTCATCAATATTGTACTTTATCTATTATTCTGACTTCATTCCATAGAAGATAGTGACAAGCGTCTATTGTTACTTGAGCAAAGCTCCCATATAGTATTTAATTCTATGCTAGACATACTAAGGAGCTTATCAAGGTCCACTGTGTACTCTGATTCTTTCAATCACCTTATTTTTCAGTATTGTACTCTGTTATTCTGGCTTCATTTCATCGGAGATGTTGATAAATATCTGTTATTACATGAGCAAAGGTTCCATGCTACACCTATTAAGGAGTTGATCAGAGCCAAACATGTTTGCTGATTCTTTGAAATGACTTGAAATTTCTGGGGTACATTATAAGAAAAAATGGCCTGGAGCATCTAATACTCACAGGCCATATAGAGGAAAGGGGAAGTAGATGGAAATAGTAAGCAACTAGCAGAGCCAGGACAAGGTGGAATGGTAAAGAATGGTAAACACTTATTTAGTGTTACAAGGGACAGAAATTTGGGGCGTGCCATAATCACTCATGTCCTGAACAAACATGATACATAAATAATGATGAGAAAGTATTTTACACAGTATGCGCAGGTAGCACAGTGGTTATCAATGTAGAAATTTCCAAACGGTCACCCAACTAGGTTTAACTTTGGTAATCACTTGAGAACCAGTGTTTCAACATGATATTGCCGTAATACTGCAGAAAGTGGAATCAGCAAATAGAATACAAATTCTTACTGATTCCCACTTATTCAGTTTTCTCCTCTCATCTATGGATTAAAGAGCAGGGTGTACTTGACCCTCTATAGCCTTAGTTGGCAGCCAATGTAGAAGAAAGATGACTCGAAATTCAAACCTGTGGACAAAGCAGCAGGAAACCATTTCAGATAATGACTCTCAACAGATTTGTTTTGTTTTTTATTTAACAAAACAAATCTGTTGAGAGCCATGATTGCATATATCCTGAAAGGAAATAGCATTTTTATATATATATATATATATATATATATATATATATGATTTTCAGATGGAGCAATGAGATCCTGTGAGATTTAAATTTGAGAGCACTCATAGAATATAACAAGCTGAACATTATGGTAAAAAGTAATAAAAAAGATGCAAAACTAGTCTTAAATTGATAATGAAAATGCTTCATTAACAAATTCTTTTTACTAAAGTTCACCTAATACAAAGCCCAAGAACCCCTCAAGGTAGAGGGCTACTGAATGAAGCGTGTAATATAGATGTGAGTGGAGGGAGTAGGAAGTAAAGATTACAAGGATATGGAGGATAGATAATGATAACTTGATGGTAAAAGTTTGTAGTATTATGGAAAGCTTCTACAAGACACATGCAAAGGCTATTACAGATTTCTAATGAGTGTTTGTTTCATCATAATTCTAATTGCTTTTTATCACTTTTCAAACTGTCAGCAGGCGAACGTCCTCAAGCTTTTTCTAACATCCTGCCCTAACAAATGCACAGCAAAAGTTTTGTCCCTGTTGGCACATCAGAGCATTGTCCAGTATCCAGATTGACTCCAAACGAATGATTTATCATTCCATATAACTGTTTTTCGCTATGCAAAGGCAGACTGGGACAGCTTTCGGTCCAATATGACGGAAGCTCCTCTCCCAAACTTCTTCAAATATGCTGCCCAAGTCTCAAAATGGATCCTTTCTGAAATGGAGTGATTTGTACCCACAAAAATATTCCCTCAGAAACCAGTCAGCCTAATTTACCACGAATGTGCTGCAGGAATAATAGACAGAGAACATCTCTGGAAAATATGAAAAAGAATCAACACATATGCTAGGCCACAAAAATCTCCTGAGCCAACCAAGCATAGAAAATGAATACAATATGGGAACCAGTAATGAGTGCCAGAGAAAAAGCAATGAATAAGAAAAAAATTGCAATATAAGCTCTGGTAAAAAATGCTTTAATAATACCAAAAAATTGTAATATGAGCACTGGTAAAAGTAGTTGCTGGAACATTAAGTTGATAAGTCCCAGAAATTCATATACAGATGTCCTCAAGGACACATGGTCCAGTGGATAAAGACATTGGTTAGATCCACTGACTAGACCCAAAGAGTTGTGAATTCAATACCAGGCCACAGCAGTGGTGAACCAAACTTGGAGAGTTGAGTTAAAGAGACATTCACAAGAGACATGGCATGTGGAACTAGAACAATCTACCCTGGAGGACAAAATTTGAAATTCCAATCACCTGAAGAAGTCCGGAGTGTACAACATTGTGAATATGGCAATGAAGATGAGGATAACAGGCTGAATAATGTAAATAATGCAAGTAATCATAATACTTCATCTCATAAATATAGACAGATATACGATAGTTGTGGAGATCCATGATTGCCCATGTTCTGAAGGATATGAAAGAAGAATATTTAACCTTCTGACACTGAAAGTCTCTTCCACATTACTTGAAAAATTGAAAACACATGAAAATTAAATGTTTGAAGTTGTATGTTTCATTTTGTAAATGGGTAAATGTGCACTTGAAGTGAAATTGTTTATAACTGAAATAATAGGGAAAAATATATTTCTGCCATGACACTACCTGTTTTTTTTTTGCTCCACAAAGCAGGTGCTGATCAAGTCTTCCGTGGACGCTTTAATTTAGAGTCACCTGGTTACTTTGCAAGCAGAATTTTGTGCTTAGCATTGTAGAAAACAATTGACTTGGTTGGTATATAATATTTTCAGTTTTTGTTCTTAATAAAGAAAAAAAGATTTAATTCGTTTTGTCATAAATTGTACACCTGAATAGCAGAAACATTGTTAACGGAATCAAATATTTTCTATTACTCTCTAAAAAATGAATGTTCATGAAAAAGTGGTTAGTCTTCTGTATCTCTTGATATTTATTGCCCTTTCTCCAGCAAAATGTGATCAGTTTTTATGGTGGGTCATTGAAAAAATAGTCCAGCTCCTTGGACCATTGTTGCAGACAAGTGTGCCTTCCCATGGGCCAACTGCTCTTTGACCTGTGAGAAGGTTCTATCTGGCAGATGGACTTCTGATCACCAGGTATTTTATATATTTTAGCCTGCCTCATTTGCAAACGGTGACAAGCTATAATTTTAGATAATGTTAACTGATGAGCCGGGGAAACTTTTGGGTGGGTACAAGTTTTGGAAAGATATGTGTGGCTATTTATTGGCCGTCCCCATCTCTTCATACTCACACATCATAACTTGTTAACTACAAACTTGTCAGTTTCTGAGGCGCATGTATGCTAAAACCTAAAGACGACAAAATATTGCCAATTTAATTCTAGACTAATAGTGTATTTCCTGTTTATATAAAATTACAGATATTGTTCAGTTCAGTATTTCAAACAAATTTTGCATAGAAAACATTGATTTACCACCTTTTTGTTAGACTCATGTTCTAAGACCTTGAGAATTTGGAAATGAGATTCTAGACAAACTATGTGTGTTGTGGTGTAATGGATATCGGCTTGGAGTGAGAACTCAGAGAGCCAAGTTCGAATTTCAGTCAAGTTCATTAGATTCACTTACAAATACCCTTGGGAAAGGTATGAACCCATCTCTTCTTCCCCAGGTATGGGTTGAATAGTAGGACAGACTGGGTTCTTTAGCCTTGGTTGGCAACCAGTTTGCTGCAGAAAGAAATGGCAACCTACTGCAGGAAGAAACTGCCTCGTCAGTCATGTATCGAAAGATACATGATTGCCCAAATGTGTATCACTTATGGCACTAAATGACAATGTAGAGCGTTGAAATATGTGGTCGTATTATTTTATTTTTCACTCAGTGAAGTAAATTACGTTTCGAATGTTAATTAATTCAACATTTGATTTTTAATGCATAAATTTTCGAGAAAGACCAACTATGATCCTACACCAAACATTTATGTCGGATGAAAGGGAGGTAAATCAGTGTTTAAGATGCGAAGTTTGTTCGAAACGCTGAACTTAATAATACTTAGAATTATATAATTGCTTTTATGTTACAGAAAAAAAAAAAACGAAAAAAATGTCTTGGCACGCAAGTAAGCTTTCAGGCATGAAGTAATTTATTATTAGTTTGATAACAACATTTCCAACATTTTTCGTTGGGTCTCGAGTTTTTATTTTTATTTTTTTCAGCCATATTGTTGCTGCTCGGAAAATTGGGTAATAATTTTGACAAGGTAACTACGAAAGAAAAGTTGATTGAAAAATTGATTTGGAGGCCGTTCTCGGGTGGGGATTTGGGGACTAAGTTCCCTCCCCTATAGTTTTAAAATAGAAATGAGGCTATATAATTTCTGCTTCTGTAAAAAAACTTACATTTTTTAAAGTAAAAATAATTTAAAAAGAAAATACAAAAACTTAACTTTTACTTAGATAAATGATCGATTTTATTTGCTTGAAAACAGTCGTAATTAAATATAAATAAAATACTTATTTAAAAAAATATTTATTTAAAAGATGGGCGGGGGGGCTTAGGCCCTACAGAAAGTACGGCCCTGGTATTGTTGCAGTGGGGTTTTATCAGGACTGGAACCCATGATTTTTTAGTTTAAGTTAGTAGTAATACTTAAACGTATGTGGGGTGGCTAGCCCCCTCCAAAAAGTATGACTGGTATTGTATGTAGTGGGGTTTTATCTGGACCCCACGATTTTTAGTTATTTAAAAATATATAGGAGGGGGACTTAGCCTCAAATTCTTAATCCAGAATGGCCCTAAAATCAATTTTCGGTCTACTTTTTATTTCATAGTTACCGAATTTTCCCGCCAAGTCAAAATTACCGAATCTTCTTAAAAATTCATATTGTCATATTGTGTATTGAAAAATAAAGTTTTATTGTTAAAATTAAGAAGAGGAATAACCAAAGAATTTTTAGGGGTTATTTTTATTGAATTATTTTTTAATCCTTGAAATTTCGATAAATTCATTTTTATTAAACTCGCATCATTGGAAAATTTTTTAAATTATCAGTTTTTTTTTCTTACTTTTGTGAAAAAAAAAACAGCATCTCCACTTACAGAAAATCTGCTCTGAATCGTAAAATTAAAAAAATCCAATAAAAAAATAAAACTAAAGACATTATTTAATAATTCTAGAAACTTTTAGTTAAAAAAACATTATGGACACTAAATGTTTTAAGGAAAGAAAAGAAAATTCCCGATGAAAAACAAAACAAAAAATGTTTTCATTTTTTACAAATTTAGAATAATTTCTAAATTTTAAAATTCTGTATTAATTTGTAGCGGGGTTAGGTGATTTTGTTATTATTAAGTTAAAAACTGTATCTATAATTCACAAAATAAATATGTCTATGATCGTATGTTGTTTATGCGTCTCCACAGTTTCCATCCGATTTCGGTGAAATTTAGTTTGTTGATAGATAATTCTTCAGTGCCGGTTTTGAGTCCAAATTGGCTGTTAAAAAATTACAACCTTGAAGGTGAAAAATCGAAAAAACTGATTTTTTTACACTTTGCGCAAAGATCAAAGGCAAAATTTAAATGCCTGTAAAAAACAGCGTACAATAGAGAGAGTTGAAACATAACGCAAAAGATTATAAAAATTATCGTATGACGGTCGTTGGAAGAGGTTCCTGTTCCTTCCTTGCAAGATTGAGAACGCAAAAACGGCTCTTTTCAGCCCCCCCCCCCATTTTAGGATGTGCCTCAGTTGCACCCAATTGTTGTTACTAATAATAATGATTTTCAGGTGGGCTGACTTTAAACTTAATAAATTAAACTGAAACAGCTTCAATTGAACGGCCAAAATTCTCAATAATGAAACACCCGGTCAAAGACGGGTTATACTGCTTCGCTTACTACAATAATCATGAATGGAAAAGTCAGTATTTTAATACCCAGTATTTTAAAAAGAATTTTGCATTTTTGTGTTTGTTTCAAGTTGCCGATTTTTGTAAATACGGACGTCCATACACGACGTTGTTATCAGAAAATAAGAGCTCTAACTAAATACTAAATTTACTTAGTAATTCATTACGAATTACTTACTTAGAATATTTTCTTAAATCTTTAAGATTACTGAGTAGTCAAAAAAAAAAAAAAGTTATAAAATGCTGTTAACCAACGTTATATTCAAGTAATTTTTATAAATGCATCTCCCGTAAAAAAAATTTCCAAACATAAGTTTGTCGAAATAATAACTGTTAAGAAGCAACACCCCATAAAAAAAAATATCTCCGTGTTAAAAAGTACTTTACTACGATATTTTTAAACTAAAGTAATATTTTTGTTTTAAATTAAACTTTAAGAAGCTTATCTTCCTCAAGTAAAGTTTCAGAAAAGTATATTTTTTTATTTTTGAAAGTTTTTTAATAAAGAGAATTACGTTGTGCTCAGAAATTTAAGTTATGACTAAAAAAAAGAAAAAAAACTTATTCCAAGCGATCTAATTCGTTTTGAAAAGCAGCAACGTATTTTGCTTATTGGAAATATTAAATTTAAAATTTATTATCTTGGAATTTAAACTAAAACAAGGAAGATTTTTTTTTCATTTTGAAACCTAAGTTATCGCTTTTCTTTCGAGGTACCGGGTGAAGTATTTTATGATTCGCCACAGCATAAAACTGTTCATCCGTGAAGAAGATGAACCGGCATTTGTAAGGTTATTCGACAAAGAACACGGTAAATGTAATAAACTTTCACATAAAAAAAACAAAAAAAAACACTGACTTAAACCTGAAACATCCGGAGATTTTTTCATCATATCTCTTAGACAAGAAATCCTAAAAAGTACAGTTTTTTGTCAGCTACTGTGCTTGCAATCCCGCACTGAATAATCAAATGTGCCATTTTACAGTATGGAAGAGTGCCTAACAGGTGAGAGTTTGAAGGCAACTATCTGGATGATAGGCTGTATATGTGAAACGTGAAAGTATAAAAACTATAACGAGTCCTATGCCACCCATTTATCTTCTTTTTTTTTCTTTTGCGTATTGTTCGGTTTCACAGTTTTCTTTATTTCTTTTGTGTGCGTGTGTCAACTCTGCTAGTATAAACGTTAAAAAGTTGTTTTCTTTGGTCCTTGTCAACTCTCGACTCTTTGAAAGTGAATGAGTGGAGGTGGCTTATGATTAGTTCTTGCTCATAAAATATGTTTTATTCACGTGCTAAAAATGAATCAAGTAATAATTATTTTAATCGTGATTGATTCTTTTTCCTAAGTGATAAACTTTTGTATTGCATAGTTATTTGTGACCCTCCCTCAATGTTTTCGACTCCTACATTGTGGCCTCATTGGTGCATATAAGCTAACCCGGCCCTCTGTGGAAGCACTTCCTGTCTCAGTTTCATGATCATTCGATTCGGCATGTTTCTAACACAGGGATAAGCATTTATTATTACGAAGCAAAACCAGCGGTCATTTTCATCGCCACCAATATTTGTTTTCCAGTGCGTCATTCAGATGAGTCAATTGATCAATGTGAATTTACAGTCTTTCCAACGTCCAACCATATCTTTTGAACTCGACTTAACAAATATTTTTCCATTTTTTTTAGGTTGAGATTTCTGCTGGCATCTGTCGTTTTCTCCGTTTTGGGTTCTCGTAGTAAATCCATTTCCGTCGTTCTGTTTGTCAAAGAATGGCGTTTTGTATTTCTCGCACTAAGAAAAAGTCGAATATTAAAATGCTGATTCAAATTCTTGTAAAAAACGAGAGACCCATTTTCCTAGGTTTTGAATTCTTCGTAATGCTTCTAAACGGACGTATCACAGTGAATTAACTGTTTCACGGTCACTAATCCAGGTCGTTGGAGTACCACCATGAATACTGAGCCGTAGGTGTGTTGAGGGCAAGGTAGCCTTGACATAACATCCCAGTTGCGATTGGTTTTGAATTCAGAATTGTCCTTCTTCAAGATTGGTTGCCTTAACGAACTTAGTCTGCTCTATTATTTACGAACGCTTGAATTCAAAGTTTGTTTTCTTGACTGACTGCCACCCAAGGTAAAAGTCTACCCTGTTATTTTTAAAAAAAATAATTCACCCTATTCATGGCATTAATGCCACTAAAAGGCAAGGGGTTATGATCTTTAGAGAATGTGAGAGAAAGATACTATCAAGGAGAGAAAAAAAGAATTATGAAGAACGAGTTCATGCCTTTTCCAATGACATAAAAGTTTAACCTGGCACATGAATTCTACTAGATATCTGTTACGTTATCCACATTGACGGAATGCATAGACAAATAGTGATCTTCAAAAACATTTCCAAGAATTCTCTCAAAAAATGGCATTGCGAATTTTTGCATCAACCTAAGCGGAGATTAACAAAACAGCCATTGTAAGCTTGATTGTAGCAATGCGAGTGTAACCTTAATTTTTTTTTTTTTCAAAATACCTGTAAATTACATTAGCCTTAAAAAAAAAAAAAAGTAAATAAAACTGTAATTACAATTTACTTTCTAAAGACCCACTTTTAAAAAATTATAACTTAAGCAACGAAAGTGCAAACACGTCTATGATTTTCTCTTTATATTCTTTTATGTACATGGGTTAACCTGGCGTCAACTCTTCTTTTTCAGGGTCAGTAATAGGAGACTAAATGATTTGGATTCTTAAGAGATACGTTTTTGCTTTCTTATACTTTCTTTTATTATTATTTTTTTTTCTTCTGTACTCCTCGACACTAAATTATCTCTTTAAAAGCATTAATTTTAGACAATAATAGTCAGAAGACCTCCTCTTTGGAATGAGTGAACGAACGTTGTATTATTTATTGATATCAAACTGTCATTAGTCTAACTGAAAACTGCTATTTATGTTTTCTGCTCAACTGGGCTGAACTAGGCTCAACTCAAGGTGAACTTGATCTCACCAGATGTAATCTTCTTGCTAAGATAGTGATTCACTCTCATCATGTCATTGGCAACGCTTTACTGTACTTTTTTCTTTTATAAAGATGACCCACCCATTTCATTTGCCCGCCGAGCCTCCTTCTTTCCCGACAAAGCATAGGAAGAGACAAAAAAAAAAGAAAAATATATCCAAGACATATCTATTTTTTACTTCCACCTTTTCTCTTTGATTTTTTGCTGTTGTTGTTGTCTAGCTTACTCGCAACTTCTTTTTCGTCACCACTCATTCTTCCGTTTACGTTTAGCAGAGTAATGGCGGGTATCATCCATCACAAATCAAAATGGCGGCCCACAATTACAACATGTCACAATCAGGCTGTGAACATGTCTGACTAGAATGCCACCATCACAGCTCTCGGCCGACATGTCATGGTCACCAGCCAGTGCCACCCGCCTGCCGCATTTAAAGGCGCTGTCACAAAACAGAGCAGCGCCAAATATATTCTTTTTGGCTGCTATTCCGTCATTGTTCTCTGACTCTTCTTAGCTCTCACTCGCTCTTTTTATCTTGTCCTTACTCTCTTTTGCATTACATTGTCAAGTCCCTTCTGTCTTTCGACCCATTTCCCCTTCAACCAGACTTTATCGCAATCACACGTCTCCATATCGGTCTCTGTCTGTCGCTGTCCGTTTTTATACCTTTCATCTCTTGGTGTTTTCTCATTACTTTTGTGATTTCCACGTTATCTCGCTTGCTAATTTTTTCACCAGATTTTTTTTCTTTCTTTCCCTTTTTATTATTTTCACCCTTTTTAACTCCTTATTTTTCGTTGTCTTTTTGTATAATTTATTTTTTACTTTTTCTTTTTTTTCCTCTTATTTTCTATTTTATTTTTTTTTGTTTTCCTTGATTATTTTACTGCTTGTTTTTTTTAATCTTTTAATTGTTTTATTTACTTTATTTATTTAATTGTTTTATTTTCCTTCTTTACCTTGATTTTAATTTCTTTCTTTTCTTTTAAATTAATGTATTTCTTTTCGTCTTTCTATTGTCTGTTCATGTTTTTATTTTTAAGTTAAAAAAACTAATATTTGAAATTTATTCTTTTTAAATTTAATTTAATCAACTGAATGAAACCGGACAGAAATGGGTGGTGGGGATATCAGTTTTTAAAAATGGTTGAAAACATTTTAAAGTTTCAAGTTGGGGACTTTCAATGAGAGAATAAAAAGAAAAAAAAGTTTGAATCAACATCTTTTTTTTTTTTTTTTTTCTTCTTTCGTTGACTATCTCCCCGCTTTTGAAACCTTAGTTAAAATATTTTCAACCTTTTTTTTTTTTTTAAATTGATGTCCCCACCCAACTACTTTCTGACCTGTTTCGTTTCCATTTTATTATTCTTTTCTCTTTTTAATCTTCCTCATTTTGCCAGTTTTTTTTTTATCTTCCTTCCTTCTTTCTTTCATATACTCTTCATGAGACTCTTTTTACTTAGCCGTCTTTCTGTAGTGTAATTGTAAGCTTTGATTAATTTTATGTCCTATTCTAAGGACATTTTTCTTTCTTCCTCTCTCCTTTTATCCATCATATGTTCTATTCCCACCCCTTTTCTTTACAACAAACTTTGCTTTCTTTCCTCCTCCTCCTCTTCCTCCTCCTCCTACGCTTTGTTGACATTTGTCACAATTTTTCTTATTTCCTTCCTTCAGGCAGTCTTCATGCCTTCACTTTACCCCCCCCCCAACTCCCGATTTCCACAGTGCACTTCTTTTTTTTGCAGACAGGGATTTGTGTGTAACAAATTGAAAAAGTTAGGAAAATACAATTTCTTAGATTTCTTTTTAGGAAACCATAACTTAGTCTAAATGAGAGAAGAAGAAATAGTGGATGGTAGAGCAGGGTTTAGGAGACAAAGGACAGGAAATTGTGGAGAGCCATGATCGTCTTTTTTCTTTGCCTGCTGTACCTCCTCAGGAGGTACAGCATGTAAAGAAGAAAGAAAGAAATGGTAATAGTAGCTGTTTCTTTATAAGGAAACAATTGGCATTCATTAAATGAACAGCCAGTTCCACTGGAAGTTGAAATTTTTAAAATCTTTCTCTTCAAACAGTTATTCAGGAAAATAGAATAGAAGTCCAGTAACTGTTAATATCTTTTCCGGTATTGATGGGGGTTTCCTTCCTAACCTTTTATTTGATTTAACCTTTTGATTATGTCATTATTTTCGCTGAGTTACATGCACTATCCATTTTAGTTGTTGCTATTGTTGGAAGTCCTTAAGTGATGTGGTTTCTCTTATTTCATACAATTATTAGTTTTAGTTATGTCATTCTTTCTTCAAGTTACATGTGCTATCCCTTTTAGTTGTTGCTACTGTTGAAAGTCCTCAGGTGATGTGGATGGCCATCAAAGATAAAAATGTAACTAAATTAGCATCGCTGATCTTTCTTGCTGTAAATTTGTTTACACACACACACACACACACACACATAATTCTAATATATTGCACATATAGTGCTGTTGTTAATAACATATAATTTTATATATATATATATATTATAATTGTGTATTTAGGCAGCAATCCCTCATTTATACGTGTTTCATTAAAGATGGCAGACAAGGTACTGCAATTAAGCTTTTTATTTAATTTTTCTTGTGTTTGAACAAGTGTTTTCTTTTTTTTGGACACAGTGTGTAGAAACTGTCGAAATGTTCTGTAATCCCAAGCTTTCAGCTATACTTTTAGCCATCATCAAGGATGATTTTATTTTTACTTTTTAATTGGATGTATGGATTGTGTGTATGCATCTAGAGTTATAGGGATGTTTTATTTTCCGAACACAGAACGTTGTGGCCATATTTGTAGTTAATGTATTGAATTTTGGCTTTTTCTTTATTATTATTCAGGCTTCCATTATTTTAAATCTTTTTTTACATGTGGATGAGGTTATTATGCTTGTATTTTTACTAGTATGTTTCAGATGAAGTCTGGTAAGTTTGTGCGTATGTTTAAATTGAAGCTGTGGTTGGATAGGTGTTACATAAGTTATCTGGATGGGCATGTAGTAGTGTGACCGATGTAATTATGAGTTTGGTTTGATCAGGAATTCTGTTCCTTGAGGTGCATTTGAACCCATAAAGAATGTTCATTCTTTATGGTTTTGATTTTGCAAGTGGGTGCTTATTTTTGAGGATAAGGTTCGAGGTTTTGAATTTTTTTTTGTAGTAGATGGTTTTGTTTGGGTTAACAGGCGTAGTGTATTTCTTTATGATATTCCTAAGTGAAGATTCATCTTGTTTGTAATTGACGTGCATTTGGCTTTTGTAGAAAATATTTGTTATTTTTGACTGTGTTCACTATCATTATTATTTACTTTGGGAAGAAATAGTATAATTTGGTGGTGTATAATGTGGTTAGGAAATCTCTATTCTTAACTAGTGTCTGTTTTGCATTGTTGAGTTCTTTAAGTTAAAGTAGACAAGAGGATGAATTCTTGTGTGCTCTCTTTAGATATTTTTTATCACTGCTGTTTTGTATCTGAGTGGGCATTCACTCTTAAAATTAAGGTGGCAATAGTTTTTGTTCGTTATTTTTTTTTTTATACAATGAGTAAAAGTATGCTACTGTATTCTATGAGAACGTCTAAAAATGGGAGTTTACTTTTTTAACTAAGTTCATAGGTAAAGTTAAGGACATTTTTTTTTTTTTTTTTTTTTTTTTTTTTTTAAATGTGGTTTTGAGAGTATCTATTTTTTTGTGTTTTCCACTAAAATAAAAATATCATTCTGCATAGTGGACATATACAGTGTAACCCAGATATAAGAGAGTTGTTGGGACCGGAGAAGAAGTCTCTTATAGCCAGGTTTCTAATTTGGGACCAGAGAAAATCTCTTATATCCGGGTTACACTGTATTTTAAGTTTACAGACCTATTTAATTATCATGTTTTCTTCATAGTACTTGTAAATCGAGAAGCACGAGCTGAGTGGATTTCCCAAACTAACACCATTAGTTTGGGTGTAGATGTTGCTATTATGGTTGCAGAAAAGGACTTTGGTTGTTCATGCACATAATCATTTTTTGGGGATATTTGCTTTGATGCTTTGGAGGTAGGATAGAATTCTTTGTGTACACAGAGTTAAGGATTATGTCAATAGTTTGATCGACAGGGACATTTGTGTATAAATTTTCAACATCAAGTGACACAAAGATACCTCAGGTTGGTTTTGTACTTTTTAGAACTTGGAGGAATTCATGGGTGGATGTGATGATGTCATTGGTGGGTAGGTATGGAGTAATGATGTGATTAAGGAATTTTGATAGCTTGTTGGTAGGGGTTAGGAAGAAAACATTTGTTCAAACACAAGAAAGATTAAATAAAAGCTTAATCACAGTACCTTGTCAGTCATCTTTAATGTGTGTATATGGCTGGTCTGAGGAGTTACTTGAGAGTGCACCAACGGAGCTATTGACTATAAAGCTGTAGATGTCCAGCAACTGAAATGTGATATTTGTGGTAAGATAGGTGGATCCAGAAGTGGTTTCATGTGACATTTTAAATTGCATGATAATCTACCACCCGCTGTTGGACCTCTTAAGTGCTCTGTTTGTGCCAGAGTCTGTAGGTCTCTTGCTGGGCTAAAGAGCCACATTCTTTCAGCACATCAGTAGATATTCTCCCAAAAAGATATGTAGTAATGGCCATACTTAGATATGAGTTGGCAACCACTAATATATATATATGTATGTATGCATATGTATGTATATTATTATTATTATTATTATTTTTGTTATAAGAGATTATAATAAAAACATTGAAATCGCTACACAAAAGCTTTCATATTTCAGTACTATGATTGTACTTCTTCAGATGATGGTAAGTAACTGGTGATTCAATGATTTTTAAGGAAATTTAAAAACAAAGTGTTACCTCTTTTCCAAAAGTTAAAGTGTGGGGAACATACGGTCAGAATAAAAATAGACTTGTGGGTGTGTCTTGATTAACCAATTAAATGTCAGATCTACACTAAATAGAAAAGTAAGCTCAGAGGGTGGAGGTGGGTGAGTTATTTTTTCATGTCATGATAAACCAGAACATAGACAGGCCATCATTGACGATTATGGAAAATATCTCTGTGACAAATGTATCCTGATACATTTGTTGCTGACATAAAAAAAATCTCTTGGATTTAATTAAAATTAAACAATATTCCTTAAATGTGCTGATCAGCAAGACTTATTTCTTTACAAAATGAGGGATTTACTGGATTTATACACTCCAATTAATTCTTCAAATCAAGCTTTTACTAAATGCCTTGTCCCTTTAGGCTGTAACTGATCATGGCTAAACAGATTTTTTTAAAAAAAATTATCTATGAATTGTTATGATAACTTCCTCAGAAGGATAGGGAAGTGGTTTTCTCCAGTTTAGAATTTGGCATCGCCCCCCCCCCCCTCTTAGACTGGATGCCACCCAAGGCTAGAAAACACAGTCTGTGTGACTATTTAACCTTCAGTTGGAATAGGGAGAAATGATTCGTCTGTTTCTTTAGAGCATTTGTGTAACAGTAAATGCAAGAGACTAAATCATGGATTTAAACTCTGCTCACTGATTTAATTTCTGTACCAGTAAACATTTCACTATCCGCAGACCCTTTCTGTATCACTCACTCGAACACAAAAAGCTTGAAAATAAATTGCAGTTCAAATTCTTGAGTATGCTTTTCTTAAAGACAATTTCTCATGTTTATTCGAAGACCCTAAACACTTTGACTTTATAGGTGACATAGTTTGATCTCCCACTTCTTAGTAATGTCATATGTTTGTCTATATTTCTGAGATGAGGTATTATGTACACTATTTACATTATTCGGGCTATTGTCCTCATCAATAGTCCGAATAATGTAAATAGTATGTGATATGTTGTTGTTGTTATGGTGACAGGAGGGATTACTTAATGCCAATAAGCAGCATGCTTTAAGTTATAACACTAACAGAATATCTTGGAACTAAGTAGGGGAGACCAGCCTGTTCATTCATTACTTTTTATTTCTTTTTTTATTGTTTATTTTATTTGTATATTAGTGAAATTGCAGGTGGTGTAATGGATAGTAGGTCAGAATGAGGAATCGGAGATTTAATTACATTCACTTAACCACAAATGCACTTGGAAAAGGTATGAAACCATTAAATAGTAAGATTTGTATGAGGAAAAAATCATTATTATTCTCTATAAAAAAAAATACCCCCAAAAAACCTGTTAATGCAATATTCACTGTCAAAAAAAAAATTTTTTATAATGAATTACTCCTACAATCCAAAATATGTTCCAACTTTAAAATGGTTGATAATCCACAAAAAAAACAAAAAAATCTGTTAATATATTTGTATATTCTTTTTACTTTCAAGGATTTAAATAGCAAAATTCTTTTTAACATGTGACAGTAGAGTTAACCCTTATCACTCTGTATATGTACAAAAGGTTTATCCTGCCACTGAAGGTGACTCTGATCCATGAACAATAGTGTATTTGAATTTCATAGTTGTGTTGTCATATCCTGCTATGGCAACAGAAAACAACTTTGAGTGAAATTAATAATAAAGTTACTGGAATTGAGAGGCCTTGAAAAAGATTGCAGTGGAAAGGGAAGTAATATTAATAATGCAGAGTGCTAAAGGTTAATTATACAAATAAAAATCTTTGATTACTAGTGCAGAAAGTATAACTAATACAGTTGTAAAATGACTTCAGTATTGTAATTTCTTCACTGTACTGGTAAAATAGTTATAATAAGGTGCTTAAATGTTCTCAGCCTGAACAAGAAATGGATTCCAAAGTAAATTCTGATGTTTGTTTAAGAACTCTTCAGAACATACACACACACAGACACACACACACACACATACATTTCCAAGCAGATAGAATCCAGGTAGAGTTCAGTGTCCAGGACAGAGCAAGAATATAATATAAAAGGCTCAAGTACTAATATTTCATAGTTATAATTTATTACGTTGGAATCGTAATCACAATCCTATTCATCAGGCCTACAAATTCAAACTTTTGAATTTGTAGGTCTGATGAATTGGATTGTGATTACGATTACAATGTAATAAATTATAACCATGGGATATTCGTGTCTGAGCCTTTATTTATATATATATATATATAATATATATATATATGTATGTATGTATGTATGTATGTATGTCAAACATAATATTAAAAAAAAATGTGAAATGAGAAAAAACATCAGTTAATTGCTGAAACCTCCTAAAGAGTGCACTGAACAATTGCAAAAAGGTTCATCTATGAAACTAGTCAAGGTGCTGAATATAACATCAATCAGCTAAGTGACAGATTTTATTTGTATTAATCTCCTCTCTCTCTCTCTCTCTCTTATATATATATATATATATATATATATATATATATATATAAAATGTATGCAATATTTATGGGTTAATGTGCACAATATCAAGGATAAAGTGCATGTAAATATAAAAATGAACATTGAATTCAACACCCAGCACCACCAGTCTGTTTCATGCTTAAACACAAACATCAGACTCTATATAAATATTTATATACCAAAACAGTATTAGGAAAACTAATGACAAAAGTGATAAAAACCTAAACAAAAAGAAACTAAATGAAATAGACTAGAATATATGCACAAATAAAGCTACAAAGAAAAAGTTATATTAAAATTTTTTGTCCTCTCCTCTTGATGTGCTTGTGTGGTTATGAAGGAAAATATCACTTTAGTGTCTTTATAAAAAAAAGTTTTTCCACTTAATCATTAATTTACGAAATATGTATGTAATTTTTTTTTTCTCTACTTATTCAAATATTGATTGCACATGTTTTCATAAAAAACAAAACTGTCTCACAGAGAGTGTTGATATTTCAATGCATAGCATAAAATTTTTACTATAAAAATGAAGGTGTTCGTTAAATTAGGAGTTTGTGCACTTTTTATTTGAATGTAAGTATATTTCTCAAACAAAAAGAAATTGCCTGTTCTTTTCTTTCTCTGTTGGTTTTCATTTTTTTTTAATGACACATGTATCATACCAACGTGATTGGCCCTGATCTGTCATCTCGTCTGCAGTCGCTCTCTCACAGACGCGATGTTGCCTCGCTCTGCCTTTTTTACAAGTACTTCCACGGTAATTGCTCCGAGGAGTTGTGTTCGCTTGTCCCCAGACCTCGTGAATTTAAACGCCCCACGAGATTGGCATCCCGCTCCCACTCTTACACCATGGATACTGTTAGATGTAGACGTCTCTT
Organism: Acanthosepion esculentum; assembly: GCA_964036315.1. Classification (NCBI taxonomy): domain Eukaryota; kingdom Metazoa; phylum Mollusca; class Cephalopoda; order Sepiida; family Sepiidae; genus Acanthosepion; species Acanthosepion esculentum. The sequence continues at coordinate 32,962,020 of OZ038493.1, read as the reverse complement.
CTACTCCAATAGCTTCATATCTCGCACATCTTGCCTATGGAACTCCCTTCCCTATTACTGTTTCCCTGACAAATACAATCTCCAACGGTTTAAGTGTAGTGTCAATCGACATCTCCAGTTGCCTTGATCTATCCACTTCCCTTCTCCACTTCCTTTCATCTTTCATTCCTATCTGCTCTCGCTCCGGATCTTCTGTGGCCCCCTTGCCTTGATCGACCCACTGTCTTTCTCTTTCACCACATCCCCTCCTTTACTACTCCTATCTGCTCTTCCTCCAACCCTTCTTTAACCCCTTGCGTGATAGTGGCCTCCGGCCTTGCTTGGGGTGATACGATTAAAAAAAAACAAAAAAAAACATTATAGGCATGCATATGAAGAAGGAAACAACAAAGTACATGTATATTATTAGGTTGGTGCAAAAATAATGTTGTTTTCTCACATGAAGTTGAACATCAAAAAACAACATTATTTTTGCACCAACCTAATAGATATAAAAATAGTCACATGACACATACATGCACACATATGTATAAGGAGATGGGCACATCAACTTGGTGTAATGGTGAGCAAGCTTGTCTTGCTAGAACAATTACGACTTAGTAGTGAGTTCTCTCATCACTGGGTGCTCCATATTTTCGGCCTTGTGCCACACCTAAGCTATGCTTAGAAAATCAGTATGTGTATAAGGAGAGAAGATGCACATACATTATGCAAATAGATTTATGCAAAATGTGATCATAGAAATCAACGACTGCCAATTTCTGTCTGATGATGCTTGAAACATGAAATGGACAGTTCTTCTGAAGCGTTGATTTCTGTGCATCTATAAATACTCTGTCTCCAATACTGAGCATGTTCACATACACACACACACACACACACACACACACACACACATATATATTTTCTGTTTATATGTTATTTTTATAGATACAATTATTTAAGTAAATGCTCTTGTAATAAAAACAGTATTAATTACATTTAATAATGTATTAATTACATTTACCATTCTAAATGTCAGGGAAATTTTGTAGAAAATATGTGTCCTCCTGCAGGAATCAAACATGTATCTAACACTGAACTGTCATTTGGCCTGACGTGCTATACTATTTAGCTACAGAGGATGTGTCTGGTTAGCATTGTCAAATTACTGTTTTTAACGGAACAGATTTCCCAAAAGTAATTTTCCCTAAATGCATTCATCAGGCTACATGTGGCCTGATGATTGCATTTAGCATGAAACAGTCTGTCACCTCTGAGTGTTGACTTCAATATTCACTTTTATATTTACATATGTTCAATCTTTGATATTGATCACTTTATACCATAAATGTAGCATACCTTAAAACTATTTTTCCTCATATATATATATATATATATATAGTATCTATGTATATATGTATTCAACATCTCAAGTTATTGGAACATTTGGTTATAATTCAACCTGTCAGCAATGGTCATGTGCAACTAACTAGTAGACAGCCATTATGCACGTATGTATAAATGTGTGAGTCTTGAAAAGTTCTCTGCTCCGCCCACTTTCAAAATCTGATAAAGTATTTTTTTAATATTTTCTTGATTGAGCTGAGAAGTTTTCAGCACCCACTCAGAAACAAATACACACAGGCATATGGAGAGACGGCCTGACAAATGGGTTCAAGCATGAAACAGATTGTAGCCACTCAGTGTTGATCTCTGTCTCCGTTCTTATATTTACAAATGGTCTTTCACTAACATTGAGCTGTTTTAATCCATAGATATAGCATACCTTGAAATTATAATTTTATTATATATATATATATATATATATATAATATATAATGGGTTGATCCTCTTTGAAAACAATGAATGAGGATTCGGTAAATTTACGGAACAAATTGCACAAGTGAATAATTTAAGGTGGCGAATTGCCTGTGCTCTGCAATGTATGCACTCTCCATTACAGCATTATCTCCTGTTGTTCTGGTGCACTGTGTGCCACATGTCAGATGATGCTACAATTGCAGGATTTTAGAATAGGAGTTTTCCATCTCCTGTATTGGCTGTTGGTTCCTATAAGAAATCTAGCTATAAAAACCCTCAAAACACTAAAGTTCTATATAAATCACATTAACGAAAACATCTTGCTGTGAGATAGGCCCTGTATGTAAAACATCTTGCTCCCATTCTCAACCTCACCTTATTCAACATTGGGAATGGTGTGTTGAAAGTTTTTTAAAAATTAGAAAGACATTCACTTGAATTCCAGCTGCGCTCAACACACAAAGCTTGGAATAAATTCTACTAGTATTCAAAACAACACAAAATCACATCTTAAACAGTCAAACATGAAGAGAAATTAACGACACCTAAAAACAAATCCGCTTGAAAATAGCTAAAGAAGTGGCCAAAAGCACTTGGGACAGTGGACAATATGGCCAATTTTTGCACTTCCTTGCTCCCACCAAATAGAAAAATGTAAGAATGTTGCAAAAACTAAATAAAAAGTTAATTAAATTTTTCTTGTCTGTCATATTCAGTGAAACATGTTTAAAAAAAATGTTGCTGCCTAAATATATATATAAAGTTATAAACCTCTATATATATATATAAAAGAGATGGATGGAGAAATTTCTATGGATCAAGGTAGAACAAATCTACATAATTCTAAACATATATTATTTTGCTTATATTTTTCTGAGAGATTGAAAGCAATTTGATGCATTTGTCTCTCCGCCCCCCAATCTCTATACCAAAGATTATTTCCTCATATTCATGTCACCCCCTTTTCTTGTCTCTTGAGGGGTTTCTATTTCTGTCTTGACAAACGAATGCACAGTTCTCCAAATCTGCTCTCCGTTGCCTTCGGCTATAACATATCCACCTTTAGGTCCTTATTACTTTGCTTGTCTTCATTTAATAATATTCCTCATATGTCAACTTTACATACACCAAACGACATGGAAGAAGTTTAATTCTACCCAAACTTTTTCTCCCTCAGTCCCACACCTTTTAGAATGATTCTTTATTTATAGCAAAAGGAAGAAAAT
>OZ038493.1:32928991-32953991 GCA_964036315.1 Acanthosepion esculentum | reverse complement strand
AGAATAAAGCAGGAGTTCTTAACCTTTTGATGATTCCAGACCCCCAATAGATTGTCCAATATGGTCCCATACCTGCTTCACTTGACTGTTGAAATTATTATCACCAATCCTATTATTTGCCAGTATGTCTTCCAAGTATTTCAATCACTTGAATTTACTGTTCTTTAGCTATGGATTGCTAGGAACAGAACATGAAATAAAACATAAGCATTGTTAACTTTATTATATTTTTTTTACTGAGAGCAAAATAAAATTATAAAAAAATTCAGTGGTTAGGGGACTACCAGTACCCAGAAATCGAGTCCCATACCCCCCAGTATTTGGTTCCCATACCCACAAGGGGTATGGATACCCCTGGTCAAGAACCCCTGGAATAAAGGCTGGTACTATAAAAGCAGATATTGACATTATTGTAAAAGGAAAGCAGTGTCAAAAACCACATTTAATTTATTTTGTTTTGTGTATATATATATATATATATATATATATATATATATATATATATATATAATTTTTTTTTTTTTTTACTATCGGTAATATAGTATATTTGTAATTAAAATTTGTTATTCACATCATTTTGAACTTTTTAAAAGCATATTTATGTAAAGTACTTTTGTGGCCCGGTGAATATACCTAAATTTCAAATTTGGTCCATTAAGGAAAAGGTTGGGCAACTGTGATCTAAACGATAGTGATTATTCTGATCATCTTTTTGAAGATCGTTAATAAAAATGTCCTCTGATGATGGTGATAATAATCATTGACATTTCCTTATTCATCCATGTTAAACATAATTATAACCTTGCCGTTGATTTCTTCTTTATTTTTGTCAGTGAGAAATAAATTGATCAGTCTTTCTTTTATACATTATTGATGTCAGTGTGTTCCAACTGAGGAATAGCTATAAAGAAAGCCACTATGCATTAGCTATTGGTCATTTAGTTATTTTCATCTGCTCTTTAGGTTGGTGGGTAATTGGATGTATATTGTGATAGATTTGCATTTAATAGTAAGATACCAGTTCAATGAACAGAGAAAAGTTAGTTGTAATAGTTCTCATTAACTATGAAATCTCTTTAAACATTTTCAGCAAGATATCAGTTTTCTAAAGTCATTTTTTTTCATCATGTTAAGTCTACTTAAAGGTACTACTCTAGACATATTGACAAAGAGCTGACCATGAGAGAGACCTCTGGTTATTTTTTTTTGTCCTGGGTAAGACGTTAAACTACATCCGTGTCCTGGGTAAGACGTTAAACTACATCCGTGTCCTGAGTAAGACGATAAACTACATCCAGCAGCAAGGCCTCTGATTAGGAGGTTTTGAGGAGCATGGAACTACCTCTTAATTGCTGGTGTTCTCAGGTCCAGCCTGACCCAGGGTGGTAGCACCTTTTAGGGTCCCAGCTATGGGAAAATAGTTAACTATTACCAGCAATACAATTTTGAAGGAAAAAATATTACCAGAAACAGATTTTTGACAAAACAAAATATTACCAGCAATAAAAAAGTTGTCAGCATTAAATAACCCATTGTGGTTGATATGCCATGAAACAAAATAAACCAAACCAATCTAAACCAAAGAATACATATTCTTTTCATACAGATTTATCCTAAAAATGTTATTGGCATTAAATAACCCATTGAGGTGTTGATATGCCTTAAAGCAAAATAAACCAAACCAAACCTCTGATTATTTTTCTAATGTTTGTATTAATAATAATAATAATAATAATAAAAATGAATTCAGCAAACTTATTTAAATAATTTGGTAGTTTTCAGAAAATAAAATTAACCAAATTATTTTAACTTAGATAATTCCTAAAAAACAATCTTTTGAGCCTGGCTCAACTAATTTGTTATAATGTGAAAAGGCAGATGGTAACAATGGTTACTACAAATGCTGCAGGAAATAAGATCATGACTAATTTTGATGGGCATAAAATTTTAGAATTCTATAATAATTTTAATATTTATAAAATTATTTACAATTCTTACAAGTTAAGATTACATTTATTTTACATTTTCTTTTAATGTAAGCACACTTATATTTTATTTTGCTAATCTATGACTTTTGACAAGGCAGATTTAAATTCATTCTCTACAAACTCAATGCATTTTAAAAAATTGGCAGGAACTCTGCTTGTATATGGCAATTATAAAATGAAAATAATGTACATGAAATATTTATTAAAATATGCTTTTAAAATTGTTATGCAGATTAAGTGTTCATACTTACATTGTAAGTATAATTTGTTAGAAATATATATATATATATATATAAAGCTGATGATAAATTTATTATACGTTAGTAGTCTGTGACACACATACATACATACATTTATATATATATATATAGTCATTGTCAGATGAGATTTTATTATGCAATTTTTAGAATAAACTGTTATTTACATACATATTTATACACATGCACAGACATAAAATGGGCATTAGTGTGTGTGTATGTATGTATGTATATATATATATATATATATACATACATACACATATGTATATATATATATATATATATATATATATATATAAGATTTGAAAATAGACAAAACCATTTATTTGAATGATTGCAGAAAGTACTTCAAGTTTAGTCAGAAATGTCCAACAATATTCCGCTACATTACTATTTGGTCAGTTACCTGGAGGACACTGGCTAACTAAGTGTTGGTCAGGGTCTGAAGGTGAGCTGAAATGTTTTGAGCTGCGTGATTCATCTGTGGACAAGCAAGGATGTGGTCAGATCTCCTGCCACATTTGTGGACAGCCAGCTGAGACTGCAGACAACCAGGCGTTGCCCAAATCAAGTACTGGACACAGGAACAATGAAATGTCATAGAGGAATTTCATCCGACCCTTTTCTTTCTGGAGGACAAACAAGGAAGAAAATAATTTTCACCATAGATTTGAACAGCTCCAATTGGTTTTGAGCCATCTTTGACCCGGACGTGGCACAGTGATGGGCAAAACAGATAATTAGATCGTAGAGAGAATAGAGAGTCCATTTGCCGTTGGCAAGATGGCTGACCATACCATCAGAAGGATATGACTTGATAATCATGCCAAGCAGGAGACTGGTTCTCTTATGGCTTCAGTCTTTAGAGTCGAGAAACATGAAATAGGCAGACCAATGAAAAGATGATTGAGAGATGGACCCACACTCAAAGATCATGCCATGATACCCTATTGAATAGAAAGAAAAGAAGAATATAGTCATTTAATAAATTATTATTGATCTAAATAAATGCACAAAAACCACTTTTTTGTATATTTCTCTATCAGTTTGGTCATGACAGTAATTTTATGCTAAATTTTACATGTATGCTTTTCGCAGAGGAGAATTTATGTATATCGGATTAATCCTTCAACATCTTAAGTCACTTACTTTTAATATTTTCTGTTTTAAGTTTAGATAAACAACAATTCACACTGTACATTTTTTTTAAATTAAAAAAAAATTTTTTTTTAGATGTGGCATTTTTAACCAATGTTATAATTAATTTTGATTATAATTTGCTTTCATCTTAATTTTATTCTAATATATTGTCATTTCTATATGATTCATTCTGTCTACTTGTGGTCATTGATTAAAATTTTTATGAAAGTTATCTAAAGAAATTAAGATAAAAGTTAATGCTGATCAAAATTAATAATCTAGTATGTCCTGGGCTCATGTTAGATGATGCTGAAATATACATTGCATTCATAAAGACAGGTGCAGGGTTAAACTGAGGTGCCCTCTTAGCTGCCAAATGCAAACCTACATGATCAGCTTAAATGCACATGCAAGAAACCAATCCATATTGCTGACACTCGCTCAAGCACATTTGTGTTTGCTCAACACCCACAGAGCCAACCTGTGGCTTATACTGCAACTATGCTGAACAGACCTTAGTTACAGTTTCTGGGAGAGAGTATGTTATCTAACGTGATCAACAATTTGAACAAGGCCAGCACACTCAAACCCTCAGTCATGATGACTTGTGACTTCATGCTAGCACAGCTATCGATGGCCCCCAAGTGTTCCATCTACCCAATTTCACTCACAAGGCTTGGGACAACCCGTGACATGATTTTCAGACACTTTCCAAAGGTGCTGCATGCTGTGATTGACCTCGATCCATTCTGATAACATCAGGAAGTCTCCTTCTTGACAAATTGACCATGGTGAGCTTCGAACCGGGTCTCATGGTTAGAATGCAAACGTATACAAACATATATATATCTGGTTCACACTCTTCCCTGTTCTCTTGAACTGGAGTAGAGGTTTATCACTTGTTTCTTTTTTAGGATTGGGTTTCCATTTGCTACTAACGTTTCTGCCAAAACTCTGAAATTTTATTTACTTATTAAATTATTTTTTATTTCTTTCAACAGGAGTAGATATGTTTGTCAAGTTCACACTCCTCCTTGTCTTTTTTTTTTCTCAATAGGAGTAGATATGTTCATCCGGTTCACACTGCTCCTGGTCTTTTGAACAGGAGTAGAGGCTTATCCCTTTTCTTGTCTAGGATTTGTTTTTCCAGTTTCTACTAAAGCCTGACAACCTAAAAATATTTTCTGGTTTTAAAATAACCATTCAAAAGGTTGATAAAACTTAAAAACCAAATCAATCATTAACAAGGATTCCTTTCGACAAAAGTGTCTTTAGTTTCAATCTGACTCAAAATTTATTATTTGTTGATGATTTGGCAGCATCTATACTATTCTTCTTCTTCAGGCTGTGTCCCTTCAGAATGTGGAAAATCATGGCTCTCCACAATTTCCTGTCCTTTGTTGCTCTAAGTAAAATTTGTCTTTTTGCTATTTCTCCTAATCCCTGTTCTGCCAATCATTTACCCAATATTGTTAGGTCAGTTATGTATTGTTTTTCTGTCTCTTTTGCTTTCAATATGTCTTATGAGTGTCAAATTCTCCAATCCTTTTTTTTTCATTATGTACCCTAGAAATTTCAACTCACACTTTTGGGTTCTAAGTATAAATGTCCTTTTTGTTTCCCTTTTCTCTAAAATTTCATTGTTGCTCACATGTTTGGTTCATAGTATTCTCAATATCCTACTGTAGAACCACATTTCTACTGCTTCAAGACTTTTAATCTGTGATGTGATTATCCAGTATTTACTGCCATAGAGGAGAACTGATATTACATAACAGTTCAGTTCAAAATTAATAATAATTAGTGATGCAAACTGTTTTTATCATTTTGAGATAATCAATTTACTCTGATCTTTCTACTTATGTTTGTTTAGGTTGACACAAAGTTATTTGTTTGTGCTTTGCCAATATTTGATGTCAGGCAGGTCTGCTTTGTTTGGTCTTGCAAATCAAAATGAGAAAAAAAAATTTTTCTTCTCTTATTCAGCGCAACTGTAGTGCTAATCTTAAAAGATCAATGTGAAGCAAGACATAAAAGTGGCTTAAAAATATCTCTAATAAAATAACTTCTTGAATGAAAGTGTCTTGATGTATCTGCAAGCAAATTAATGATGAAAATAATGCTTTTTTTTTTTGTTGTTGTTTAAAGTTCAGCCATCTTAGTATTTCAGTAGAATTAATAAGAACAAGAATACAAAACATTTCCAAAAATGCAAGACAATCTAATTAAGGGTTGATGTAGCATTGACCGACTTTCAGGTGTGTTTAAAATATAGCTATATAAGCAGCAAAATTTTTTTTTAAAAAGCTGTATTGAATTCAATGAACAATTGTATTTTTCCAATTTTTGGATAAGTTGTTGCATATCCAATGTTAATGTTTTTTCTTGAGTACTTTACACTGTCTTCGTCATTATCAAGAACTAAATGTTTTCAGTATTGTAGACATATCAGTCGTTACATTGTAAACAGAGAGTATTCATAAACAATATAGTTTTAACTGAGGTGGAGGGTGATTGGCGATTAGATTAATTTTAAAAACATTTTTATAGTAAATTATAAATCTAAGGTTTTTATTGCACTCATTAAGTGATATGTACGTTAAGGCTAATTATATTGGCATGCCAGTGACATGGTTGGGGAAATTGGGTTTGATTATTGAAATACAGTTTCTGGTAAGTCAGTCAGACTGAGAAATTTCCAGCACACATTTGTATATGTGTGTATGTATATTTCTTGGCTGTATTTCACACTATTAGTCACTTGTAATTTTTCTTACTTTTAGAAAACTGACAAAATGATTCGCAGAAATATTTGTGATATTAATGTCCAGGATATTTCCCGTACATATAAATTATAGTAGATTACATGCCGCTCTTAGGATGTGGTGACAATTTTATGAATTTTACATGATTTTCCAAGTTTTACATCCTTAGCCAGATTGTTGAAACTCATAGAAACAAAGCTGTCACTAAAAATGATTATTGCAGAACCTGTGCAAGGTTTACAAAGACAAAAGATAAATAGAATGTCATTGTAATAATGACAAAATTAATGTGAAATCTATGATCCAGTTTCAGAAGTCATTCAGCCTCTAATATTTTTAAATATATGTACATGTGAAATAAATTGCTCAACATCCAGAATAATATTCCAGAGTTCATCTTTGCAGGTAAATTGTTTTCCTCCAATGTAAACGTTCCTCTTTGGAAAGATTCACAAGTACTGTATATACTTGTATATCATGAGACCTTTGAAGACCTAATTTTGAAGTTAACTTGACTACAATAGATCTATAGTTTGGTCATATGTACAGTAATTTTATATCTCATATATGATGTGATCCTCTTAAAATTAGCTTCAAAATTAGGTCTTCAAAAGTCACATCATACACAAATATATACAGTATTTATTTAAGGTTGAGAAAAACAAGCTGGCTACTTCATAGGTCTTTGAAACCTGTTTTATTTATTTATATGCACATTGATTTTCTTTGCTAAATATAATAGAGTGTTGTCATGGTTTTTACTGGGCAATGGCTCTATGTGTGCCTTCAAAAGAATTTATATCTGAGCTCCCATTTTAACATCACCTTGAACCTGCAATGTTCCTCCCACTTCCCCACCTGTAATCCAAATTGAAAACAACACACAGCTACCACTTTTTTTTTTTTTTAAACATTTTAGCTTTTTCTAACTTCTCTTTTGACATGGGACACACTGAAATAAATTACTCAACTGACCTGCGTCAGAGTATTTCAGGATCTCCATTGAACATATTCATTGTTTAGTGGTACCTGTCGAACATTTTTACAAATTCTTGTTTTATTTTTTGGAGCTCTAAAATTATTATTTTTATCTGTCAAATGAGCATTATACACTTATTTTTAAAGCTTCATATTTGCAGAAAGTCTCTAAACTTGAAACTGCAAAATTCAGGGAATTTTGTCAGAATGGCAGCCAGTTGTTTGCATCTGTATAGAATGAATCTGTTTCCATCCCAGCTGCATGGATTGATGTTGCTGCCATTTAACAAATAAACCTTTATTTTTTCATTAGCATTTATTTTAAGTATTTATTAAAAAAAAACATCAAGTGGCTAATAACTTCAGTTGTAGTGTATATATGTGTATGGTTCTGTTTGTGTGTATGTGTGGGCATACATTTGTGTATTTATATTTTCATATGTTATATATGTATTCCATATGTGTATGTTTTTTATTCATGCATGTTTTTATATATATATATATATATATATATATACGCACACACACACACACGTCTGTGTTATTTTATATAAATTAATTTTTTTTTAATCATTTCATCCCAAGCAAGGTAATAAAGCTGCTAAGACACAAGAGGTTACTGAATGTTACAGAATGTGAGAAAAAAATAGCACTATTAATGAGTGAGAGCAATAAAAGAAGAGGAATTAAGAAGACCGTAGGTAATGATCGGCATGACATTTAAATTTTTGGAGATTAAAGTTAGCTGAAAAGCAAGAAGCTAGAAAAGTTTCACAGACAAGAAGTGGAAGAAAAGAAATTGTTAGCAAAGAACTTAGAATTACATCTAGCCAATTCAGTTGTAAAATGATGAGACTTTGTTGCCAATAAAGTACTCATTTAAATTCATAAAGTCTATATACCACAGAGCAAAGTTCATCTGAACAATTAGGATGAAAGTATTTATAGAAAATGCACAGGTAAGCTACATTACGGCGGTGGTAAAGTGACTGAAGCTGGAATGCCAGATCAGAACCAATAATGTTGCAGATTCGTTTTTGATTTTATTGTAGAAATACATTCTAAATCACAGTGATGTCAGTGGTCAGGAATTAATGCAGATATTGTTGATAGAACAGGGCTATTCTGTATATACCAGAAATCTGTCCGTTAAGTGCTGTACGTGATGAACTCTTGGGTAACCATGTCTCTTTTTGAGTCATGACTGACTAGACAGAAGATTTTCTGCAGTAGATTGCCATTTCTTCCTGTGGTAGACTTGTTGCTAACCAAGGCTATAGGACCCAGTCTGTCCTGCTATTTAGCCCATAGCAGGTAGGAAAAGAGATGGATTTATACTTTCCTAAGGGTATTTGCATGTAAGTGAATGTAACGAATCTGTGTGGAATTCGAACTCAACTCTCTGACTTTTCATTAATGACCTGATATCTATTACACCACAACACACATACCAGAAATGTATTGCTCATAAATTTACTGTAGGAAAGCATTGAAATTCTTTTAATGGATATATGCATTGAAAATCAGCAACAAAAGTATTAACGTTGTTTTAGCTATTATTGCAGGCTTTACCTTTAAGATGACTCTGAAAGGCAGGCTTCCTGTTTATTTTTATAGAAACTATAACAGAGACGGGGAACATAACACCACCATTCTTTAAAGATCATATTCAACCACAAATCTTTACTTTTCCACATTGTCACCACCAATGGCTATTTTCAAGGTATACTTCATTTTGTGGTTTGATAGTTATGTAGTACCACCCAGAATGTGACTTGTTGCACATTTTGCTGTTGCCAGTGATGAAATGCATTACCCACTGCCTAACTATGCTTGCATCCACTATTTGGTTTACATGAATGTTACACTGTTTGTGCACTTTGGATATGTGTTCAGATCGGATACTTTTTTGTCTGGGTGAAATCTGTAGCAATACTGAAAATTAGAAGTCACTGGCAATAAGTCCAACTCTTTCCATTCACAACACCAATATCTATCTCTGATGTTATTGACAAACATAATAAAATGGGAGTTATTATTTTTGAAGCACCCTTGTAATAAAATAATGCTCATGTATAATTAATATAACACTGGTACACTGCTATTCTAACATGTGTATTACAACTACTAAGCAAAAACAGTTTGCCCCTTCAAAAATAATGATTGCGCTTTTTTGATTTCTTTTTATCATTTCATGTAAATTGTTTATTTTAAGAAACAGAAACATAATATTTGTTTTTTTACACTGTCAGCTCATCCAGTACAAAGCCCAAGAGCCATTCATGGTGGAGAGTTACTGAGTAAGGTTGTTGTAAGGAAGGGTGAAAGAAGGATTAGGAAGAGTATATTAGGAGGACATGTAGGTTAATATCAGTTGACCATAGACTTGAAGAGACTAAGATTGTAATTATCAGTAAAACATTCTCTTGGGAGTTTATTCCACAAAGTAACAGTTCTGAGGAAGAAGTTGTTTGTGTGGAACTTGCTCCTTATCAAAGGAACACAAAGGGAATGCGGATGATTTGCCACTGAAGGTCTGAGCTGGTGGAACTAAGGAATGTAACTCATCTGAACATCTGGCATAGTAATAAGGTAGTGAGAGTCTAGCAACATTTGTTTGTGGGATAAGTGTCACAGCAGGGTGGAGAATAATTAATGGTAAATAAGACTGGTATTAACTGACATGAGTAATCTCCCCTTAATATGTAATGCAGAAAGAGAAAAAATTATGACTGTAAATTGAATAAAGAGTTCAAAATTAAAAGAAAGTTTCTGGGTATAGTATGATGACAGCTACCTGAAGAAGGCCGGAGAGCACAACAGCCAAAACATGAGTATTACAACCAAAATAATCTTTGTATATCTAAATTTTGTGTGGGTGGTGTGTCTCACTTTATGCCATGCTCTTTCTGTATATGATTCTCCACAGCTTTCTTATCAAATTCTCTAACTTTCAATATGTTATGTCACTTCTGAGCATGTGCAATCATGGCTCTCCACAGCTTTCAGTAATACTTGCTATCTTACAACTCTTTATGCTGGTACTTTTTCATCTTCCCATTGGTTGACCCTGGACAAAATTGTAGTATAAGTTCTGGAGAAGTAGCTCACTCAGGGGAACTTGCCTTTTATCTAAGGAGGATGAATGGAATAGGGATGATTTGACATCTTGTACACAGAATGGTGGGTGCAAGCTGTGAAGGTCTGAACTGGTGGAGCTAAGGAATGTAACTCGTTTGAAGATTTGCTATAGTAATCCTGATAGAGTAGTGAGAGGCTAGCAACATTTTGTTTTTGTGATAAACATTGCAGGGTGGTAATTCGTCATGGTAAAACTAAACGTATATTACATCTGGCTGTGAAATACCTTGTGCCTTTTAAAAGAAATAAACTTAAGCATTACTCAGTAAAAAAAAAAAAAAAAATTATCATAGACTGTCTTTTCAAGGATCAGACTTGGACAATTTGTTGCCACTGTGTCAAATCCGGCCTGCTCGTATTTTTCTTGGGGCTATTGGCAAATTGCCATCAAACTGATCACTTTACAATGTACATAAACTTTTCTAGCTAACTCCATGCTGATATAATTTCCAAATTGATTATTGGGGTTATCTGCTATTTTTCTGAGGAGCTGACAGATTAATTTCAAACAATTTACAGAATATTCTAAAACAACATAAAGAAATTCACTTTTCATCAGATTTTTAGAATATTATGTTTTATACACTTAGAACTGTTTCTCCTCCTATATAACACTAGGTGCTGTAAGCTTGAATGTGCAGGTGGTGTAATGGATAATAGCTTCGAATTCTTAATCAGAGAGCTGTGTTCCAATACCTGTTTTGTTGGTTTTCCTCACTTCTGCACAAATATCCTTGGGAAAGGTATGAATCCATCTATTCCCCCTATGTATAGGTTAATTAGTAAAACTTTTATCACTAAACCATTATTATGTCTCAAAAAAAATTATTACAATCTAAAAAAAATTCCTGGCTTTAAATAACCTGCACCAGGTTGATAAGCTGTAGAAAATTAATCAATCTTTGATATACGTGAACAATCATAGCTACTCACAACTTCTTATCCTTTGTAGCTCTTAATAAAGTTTGACATTTTACTATCTCTCCCACTTCCTGTTCTGTTGTCCACTTACAGAAGCTAGTTAGGGAGGTTACTCCCTGTATTCCTCTATCACTCTTGCTTTCAGTATGTCATGTGAGTACTAAATTCTCCAAGCCCTCTTTCCTGATTCTAAGTGTCCTGTTTGTTTCCAGTTATGAAATGTGATTTCTTTTGTACTTTCTGAGTCCAGCAATAATTGTTATCTTGTGTATCCTATTCTACCCTTTCCCTTTGCTGCTTGGACACTTTATATCGTCTCTTTGCTTTAGCTATGCTAAATAGACAAACATTTACATATTTCTACATTTCTATTTTCCTTAAAAAAACTTCCTTGTTCATTCCATAATATTCTTATCATCCTTCTGTAGAACTACATTTCTGTTGCTTCAAATCTCTTCTTCATACATAATCATTCTCTTTTCTTTTTTTCTTACAAAGTTTTCCTGTTACTTTGCTTAGCATTTGGAAGGTATCTTTCACTATTCCAGATTTTGGTGTCTCATTTTCCATTCTTTGTTCAAATATTTTAAATATATTTAAATTTTTGTGCTTGCTTGATTTTGGTATTTCCAATTTTTGGTTTGCATTTTGGGCTTTTTCTCTTGCTGAAAACTGTATTTTCTGTCTTCTTAGGCAATCCAGAAAAGGAAAATTGATTTGTTTAGGGAGGCACAAGGTTAAGTAATAATATCATTAAGCTAAAATTTGTATTTTTTTCTATGGTAATAGAGTTTTCAAAGTAGTTTGTCCTCCACTTTATGAAAAGGATTTTTATTTCTTTCGGAAAATTTTCATTTTTGAGAAACTTTAAATTTTGCAGTTGAAGCAAAGTGACTCTGAAGTGTGAACATGGACTCTGGTTGGGAAATTGGAGGTTTTGAAGAGCATAAAACCATCTCTTAATTGCTGTTCTAAGGTGCCAGGGCAGTAGCACTTGTTAGGGTCCCAGCCATGAGCAAATAGTGGAACTAGAACAATCTACCTTGGTGGATGAAATAAAGGGTTTGGTTCGAAATTCCACTCACCTCAAGAAAGCCTGAGCATACACCGGCCAAAACATTGGGAATATGGCAATAAAGATGAGGACAACAGCCTGAACAATGTAAATAATGTAAATGATTATAATACCTCATATCAGAAATATAGACATATTTTCGTAAAATATTATCAAATAAAAATCAGATTTTTAGCATTAAATGACCCACAAGAGTTGATATGCTGATACAGCAAACAGGCAAAACCAAAGTGCGAGTTCAGATTACAATATACATATAATGTGAAACTGGACCCCGTCTTTGTGTCGGGAATTGTGATATTGAATATTTTGTTTGTGTCAGACATGGATATCAAATATTTAGTTTCTAGTGTAGATGTATTGCTAAACTGGACCCTGATTTGGTGTCCAGCATTACCAAAGTTCATTAGTTCCTCTGTGACACTATGAGTCGGATATATGCGCACACGTGTGTGTGTGTGCGCCCGCACATCTGTGTGTGTGTATATATACACCCCCACATCTGTGTGTGCGTGCGCGCACACACATATGTGCGAGAAGATTAGTTAGATTTGACCTGGGCATCAAACTTCAAGACCAAATGATTAGATTAGGAATCTAGATAAAAACATATGGCGAAAAGGGTAGATAAGTGTTAAGTACTTGTCAAAATACAACGATAGGAAAAAGACCGGCTCTGGTCAAAACTTAAAAGGGTTTGAATTTAATGTCCCTGAATCGGAGTCAGCTAGGCTAAGAAATATTTTTATGTCCACTTTCTTCAAAGAGAGAAATGGTCATGAAAAAGTTATGGGTTTATTCGTGGGTGTCCCTTGTCCGGAAATGATGAAAGAGGATTCTCCATATATACGGCAGCGTTTTGGGCCACGGGGTAGTTAGACTTAGTTTAGGTTTGAGGAAGGTTGATTTAGGCCGGAGCACGTAACATCGAAGAGCGACCCATTAGCAGCCGGACATTGTTAGTTAAGATATATATTTTTTTCCGCCAACCGAGAATCAACCAAGAGTTATCATCCACAAAAAGGTCACACACCTTCTCTCCTCTTTTCGTCCTACCCAAGTTTGTAGTTGTGTTTTTCTTTTACCTGTGAGCCTACCTCTCGCTCGATCCACCGCACAGAAATTCTACGACGTGGGGTCTATATCTTTGTGCAGCGAGTTGCAGAGGTGGGTAGTCTCACACCTCTCATAGAGCCAACATGCTGCTACCTCATTTTCAATGAGATCAAACTGTTCTCTAAAGACAAGCTTTTCTTTCTTTGATTGAAACAACATACAGGGATACCTGATAATGTACTTGGTCAAACTGAAGAGGGAACTTAATTTTTTTTTTTTTTTTACATCAATTAACATTTTCTTTATACAGTGTAACCCGGATATAAGAGAGATTTTCTCTGGTCCCAAATTAGAGCCATACTTACCTAAACAAAATAGACCAAACCTGGATATAAGATACTTCTTCTCCGGTCCCGACAACTCTCTTATATCCGGGTTACACTGTAGCAGCAAACAGTCAGACTCAAAACAGACAGAAACTCTGGGTCCAGTTTAGCAATATATCTACAGTGTAAATTTAATGGAGAGTACTATGCCAACTTGCTGAGGTAGTTACAATAGGCTATCAAGACCAAACATCCAAGAAAACTAATGAAAGGTGTCTTGTTTTATCAGAACAATGTTCCAGCACAGAAGTCCTTGGTTTCAATGGCTGCTGTACGTGTCCGTGGCATTGAACTAGTTGATCAACCTCCCTGTCCCCCTCATTGGATTATCATCTATTCCTCAACATGAAAAAACACTTGGTTGGGAACCAGTATTGCACTGATGATGATGATGATGATGATGTCATATCTGTTAATGACTTTTTTGACCAACGGGATGAAAGTCTTCTTTGAACAGTCAGATGTCAGTTTTACCCAGAAAGAAACAATGCAGTTATTAATAAGAGTTGAATTTAATGCATGCAAGTTTTCACAACTCTAATGTTACTCCTTCATAGTCAGCCTATGAACTTTTCAGCCCACCCTCATACATAAAGAGTGGAACTAATGTGGATACAATCAAGATTAGCATTATGTTTTCACTGTAAATCGAATATTTGATGTTATAATGTTGGTCACAAATTCAGGGTCCAGTTAGGTATTATATCTACATTGTAAATCTAGCCCCGTTTTTAAAACCATTTTGCATACTCTAACTTGTCCCCAAATAAATAAATGTAATTTTCTTAAAGAGTAGAATAAAATACATTGGAAACAGAATAGCACATCTGCCTGTAAAAAAATGTTTATGAAGATTATAAATGAAACTATTTATACTTGAATATTGACGAGTTTTTTGATAATCCGAAAATCAAGTCAATGGTCTTGGGTCTCACCTACTTTCTTAAATGTCATTCAATCTCCCATCAACAGAAGTTTTTTTTTTTTTTTTATTTATGTAGACAAACAAAAAATATGGGTGATCATGGCTCTCTAAATCTTTTTACCCCTTGTGGCCCTTAGCAGTTTTTCTACATTTGCTAAGACTCGCCACCCATTTCCCACTCCATTCACACAAGTTCATCAAGCTTAATGTCTTCCACTATCTCTCTTGCCCTCAATATGACCTGTGAAGGTTAAGCTTTCCAAGCTTTTATTCCTCATTATGGGTTCAAAGAAATTTTCGCTATCTCTTCCTAATTTTGAGCATAAACAGAATGTTTGGTTGCCATTTTCTTTAAAACTTCCTCATTGCTTGCTTGCTCTGTCCATGGAATTCTCAGAACCTTCTGTAGAGTCACATTTCTGTTGCCTCCAGTTTTCTCTTCATCTGTGGAGAGGTTGTTCATCATTGTCATATAAGAGGATAGATATCACATAGCAATTCAGCACTCCTTTCTTTGTTTCTAATGAACTGCTACTTGAGCCAAAAATGTTACTGATGATAAGCAGTGTTGTTGTTTCCTGATCATTGAAAGTGTGCTAATGATAAAGTATTATTTATTTATTTCATTTTCTTTTCTTGTTTCAGTATTCTTCAAAATTGCAAACCAAATATGAAGACACAAAGAAATCCGAACTGGAATTTTGCAACAAACTGATAGTGTGTCAACAGGTAGGACAAGTTATTGAATTACTTAATCATATTCATAATTACATTAGTATTATGTATTTTACAAGTAAAATGAGAACACAACATTCCAGTAGTAAAGTCTTATCTTAAATTTTACAATCTCTATTTTTTAATGTATATTCACCATTTATGCACACATCTAATTACTCATCTTTTTCTTATTTCTAGAAATGTTATTTTAGTGGCTTAATGTGTGTTGTGTAGACATTGGTGTTTATTTCCAAACTGTGAAATTAATGCCTACTGGCTTAGATTATTGAAGCCATAAGGAATCTGTATCTATTGCCTTCAGTGGCTAAACTTTAAGGTTTATCCTGACTCATTTCACTAATGATTCATGCCAGAATTACATATATATATATATATATATATATATATATATATATATATATATATATATATATATATATATATATATATATATATATATATACACACACACACGCGTGTATATATATATATATACATACATATATATATATATATATATATATATATATATATATATATATATATATATATATGCATACAAAGTCTGTTCAGATTCTGGTCATTTTGAATATCTTAAGAACTGGTTATATAGACTTACTATAACTTGGCAACCAACTCAAATGAACACTACTGGACACATATGAACTGATACTCTCCCATGGGGTTACTTAGTCAGCAACAAGACACCATTCATGGAGATTGTATATTATGTGTAGCATTCACTCTGATGTCTTTTACACCCCCCACCCCACAAAAACAGGACCATTTTGAGTGTAAAACAAACCTTTAAGTTATTGAGACAGCAAGTAAGAAATTGCATTAAAATTAGTTCAGATCAGTTTCACATTTTGTTGGGAATGATTTTTTGTGAGGGGGCCTTGTCCCCAATAATGAACCTGGCAAAACATCAGATCAACCAGGTCTATCATCCCTCTACAGCAATGGCTCTCAAGCTTTTCACCAGTTTTCAGAATGTCATTCATTTTGTTTCCATTCATTTTTGTTTCTTACTCAAATGATGCATATATTATTGAAACTCTTCATTCTTTTCCATATTAGTACATTTACATAGATTATTTTTATAAATTAACTTTTTATAAATATTGCTTCAACTTTGTTCAATCCAAAGAATTCATTTGACAAAACTTTGCAACAAAATATACATTGAGGCCTTTCTTTGTTAACACTTATGATGGGCTCCAAATCCTCTAGTTAAAAAAACAAGTAAAAGTAAGATTCCACCCCACTGAAACCCTGAAATTACCTCAGGATGATTCCCACCTGGTTAAGAACTCCTGCTATACAGTCTAGATTCATAACGTAAAATTCCTGTTGAAACCTTCTGCATGAAATTAAAAGAATATGACAAGGCAGATGATGATCATCCCAAAAGAGGACTTTGTATAATATTTTCGAAGATGGAATAGAAAAAGGGATAAGCTTGTGATGTCTCAAGGGGCGTACTTTGAAGCAGGTCTATGATACCGCAGTGCTTGGTAGTTGATTTTTTTTTTTCATTAATTGTAAATTGTGTGATACTTTCTGGACTGATATTGCTGTTGTCAGAACATAAGTGTTTTGTTTTGAGCCTGAGGACTGAGTTTGAATTTCATTATGGTCAGTTTGTCAGGGGAGTTGACTTCTTAATAAGATTGGACTGGGGAAATGATTTCAACATGTGACACCACTGGGAAGGCATCTGCAGTAGGCAGTAGTTAGTCACCATAATAAACTTCATAGTCTGCCTATGGACAGATAAATTTATGGTGAGTTTACCCAACAACAAAAATCTCCTCAACTAGTGGTTCCCAACTGAATTCACCCTTTACACCATATGCCAGGATGTCATGGACATGTATACATAGAATTAGAAAGAGGCTGTTGAAATTTCTGGAATACAAAGACGAAAGTGGGTTTCTGAATTTCTGGGGAGAGGAATTGTCATCATTTATACTATTTACTATTAGACTATTGTTCTCTTCTTTGTTGTTGTTATCACAATGTTTTGGCTGTTGTAGCCTCTAGCCTTCATCAAGGATATGTTGATCTGGGTTACTGATAGGCAATTTCAAACTTAACCTTATATTATCCCACGGTCCAATTACTTAGTGGATTAAAACAGTCCATTAATTTGGTTAGATAGTAATTGTGAGTTCAATCCCTAGGTTAGCAGTGTATTTGGACTCAGTGGAAATGGAGCAAGCAGTACTAAAATAAGAACTAGGAGAGACATCCCTAGATATAGGCAGTAAAACGAGAACAATCTACCACCATAAATAAAGGGTTTTATTTGAAATTTCCTGTAGGTGACATGGTTCAAAATACACCTGATGAAGGCCAGAGGGCACAACTGACAAAACAATGTGATAACAGCAACAAAGATGAGAACAATAGTCTGCATGTAAATAGTGTAAATAATGAGGAAAGTGGGCATGGAAAATTTGACACTCACATATTGAAAATAAAAAGGACCGAGAGGGGAAAAAGTGAGTAACCTACCGAATAAGCTTGTGTAAATGGTAGAACAGTAGGAGAGAGGGTTATTAAAGACATTGCTTAGAACTAAAAAGGATAGGAAGTTGTGAAGAGCCATGATCACCTATGTCCTGAAGGGTCATGGCACATAAAAGGAGGAGGATAAAAAAAATTACACAACATGGCTCAATTTCAGTGCTGACTGCATTTGAACTTGGGGTATTTTTAATTGTCTACTGACTTTATAATGTCTTATACCCTCTTCACCATAACCATTTTTTGGCATAGACAAATATTTCTCAAAAATTGGTACACTATATCATAAATTGAGGCAAATAGCTAAAATAACTAGGCTGTGAAATCCTTTTCTTTGTGTGATTAAACATACAATTTTGTATTTTATTTTTTATCTAAAATTTACCTTACCAAGATTTGGAAATCATTTTTTTTATTTTTTATGTTGTGCTTTGAAAATGAGAATAGAAAGTATTATCAGTGGCAGGTATGGGATGAACCAGCCTTGTCTGCTAGAGCACCCATGAGCTGGATTTCTATTCAAAAATATATAAAAGAAAGGATATAAATCTTTTTATTTTTTTTACCTACTCTAGGATGCTGTAGGTACAAGATGTTGTTCAGTCTTCTTTGGCGGGAAACACTTTCCAGGCTACCAACTACTTAATTTCAATCCAACCAAAAGCATACTCATGAATGCTCTCTACAGCCAGTTCCATAAATAAATTATTTTTTTTCTTTCCTTTTGAGCTATCTGCATTTAATTTTCTCTTTCTCTTCTTTTTTGAACTATGTTGTTCTTCATAAAAATCTATTAAAATATCCTCTACATATTGAATTTGTTTCTTTTGAAAGTGTTAAATGTATTCATTATACCTCTCCACTACACAGGAATGATTACAAGTGTTATTGACTGAATTTTGATATTATACATACGTTATAAATACACTCATAATTTTACTGTTGTGTTCACTTTGCACTAATACCCTTGGGAAAGGCATAAATACATTTCTTATCCCCAACACCCAACTCTTCCTACAAAAATAATGACAGCTCACTTCTTTAGCAATAAACACTTATAAGATAAAATATTTCTATTTTAGAAGAAAAAATAATAATCAGAATTGCAATGCATTTCTAATGACAAAACTTAAAATTACTTTTTTAGTGAGCCTAATCTCCCCTACTACTTAAATTACCTTTTTAGTATGCCCAGTCTACCCTACTATTTAAATCACCATTTCAGTAAGCCCAATATGCCCTACTATTTAGTAGGGGAAGAATGGGCTCATTAGCCTTGGATGGCAGCCAGCTTTGGAGAAGAATTATTCTGAATTGAAAACTGTGGAGAATGCAATGTGAAACCACACCTATCTTTTCTAAACTTTCATACCAATAAAGAAAGTGTATCTATGGAGAACTGTGATTGCGTATGCTCTGAAGAGATGTGATTTTACAAGTAAAATGCTTTGAATTTTTAAGGTAGAAGGTATTGTTTGTGGTCAGGAAATAATACATGTTACTGACAGAACAATAAGGAGATAAGGAAATTTAGCATAGAGGTAATTTGCCTAATACCATAAATTGCTAGAAAACCAAAACATTAACCTGAAAACTTGAGTCATGTTCTTAAATAGCCTCATCAGATCAAGTCTAGAGGTAGTTTCACTCAACATTGCCAATTACTACAAAACCAAAACATTAACCTGAAAACTTGAGTCATGTTCTTAAATAGCCTCATCAGATCAAGACTTACAATTTGATATCCTGCATAGTACCATAAATATCTAAACCATCAGCTGTATACAACTTAGATAAATGGTTAAAATGGCTTTAAGTGAGGAAAGCCTGTAGGTTTTTGTGAAGACCATCTTTCTTCAGACATTGTGGGCCCGTGCAACATAATCACAAAAAAAGAACTTTACCAAATAACAGAAACCACATCACTTGAGGACTACCAATAGCATCAACATCTAAAATGGATAGCACATGTAACTAACAACATACTCAAGATGTTGACATTCTGCACTACTTCAAATAAAAGGTGAGGAAGAAAAGAGCAATAACAGGTACTGGACTTGAGAAACCTATTTTCCTGAAAAATTGTTTCAAGAGGAAAATTTTATAATTTTCAACTGAAGCAGTACTGACTGCTCAGTCAGTGAATGCCAAATGTTTCCTTGTAAGGAAATGGCTAATATTACTATTACAATTATATATAGATTGAGTGCATTGCTTCTGATTTTAATAGAGAAATGCTTTGAAAATCTTGATAGAAGGTATTGTTAGTGGTCAGGAATTAATACATGTTATTAACTAACTGGATATAGTTATGATATAATTATTGTATGGAGATTATTAATAGTTTTAAATTAATGAAAATATATTTTGGGAGTAGAAAAGATGTAATATAATTTTTGAGTACTATGCAAGTTAATTAAAATATCAATGAATACATTTGAGGAAGAAGTTAAGTTTTGTCATTAGAGATTATTATTATTTGACCGTAATAGAAATATTTTTTCTTACAATTGCTTATTGGTAAAGAAATGTGCTTCCATTATTTTTGGGGAATTGATTTGAGTGTATTTTGCTTAAAAGCTTTGAAGAACTGCATAAATACCAAGTTAAAAGAGTCTGGAATATAACATTTCAAACGATAAAGACATGCTTGTATCGAGTCTTACACAATCAAGACTTGGATATAAAAAGTAAAATAAAAGGAATAAAAATCAGTGACCTATTGAAAAGACACTTAAGTTGAAATCCTGATTTTTCTCCATTTCCTTCTGGCTTGTTCATAGATTTGTAACAGAGATTGCAAAGTATATTTAAACAGGTTCATTTTACCGAACCTTTCTTGGTTCCTTCCTCTCGAAAAAAAAAAAAAAAATGGTCTAAAGAACAAAGCATTCAAAGTAGAGGTTTTCATTTGTGGAGAAAAAAGAAAAGCCGGAAATTTCACTATACATAACTTTGAGTCCTATAAGGAAAGCAAGACAACAAAACATGACATACAACCCAAGCTGCTGGTTTATTTTATTGGGAGGAACTCTTGAGACCCCATAGCTCCGGGCAAAAGACTCATTTAAGATCCCTAAGAGTCTTTAATTTGGTGACCTCTGAGCAAGTCCGGCATTCTTAGCTTAAAGTTCACTGTCCTCAAAGCTAAAAACAGAATGTCTTTCAGCCAATTCCTGGCAAATCTTTTGGTGGCTGGGCAAAAAAGAAAAAAGAAAAAAAAGACAAACAAGAGACAGACTTTTGGACCTCTGGGCAATCTTTTAATTTATCTTTCCCTTGGGCTACCTGTGTTACACCTGTGTGTTTGTGAATGTTTCTTGTCTTCTTTCTCTCTTGTACACATACATTCTCTCATTGTATACATATGTATGTACATACATAAAGATTAATAGATTTGTGTATATGTATGGCCACAAAATCTTATTTATGTGTGATAATGTGTGTGTGTGTATACATATATATATATATATATATATATATATATATATATATATATATAAAAAGTCAGCATGTTTGCTCCAGAAAAAGATACCTTATCTAATAAATAAATATATAGACACACACATTTTATCTTTGAGATATGTATATTTAAAGTTATCTATTAGTGAACAGTTTTGTGTGTCCTGTTTCTCCCGATTAAAATAATTATGTATTTCCCACCGGTGCCAGAGGATGATGCTCCAACTTGTCAAAGACAAGATTTTAAATTGCTGATTTTCTTGGTTGTCAGTGTATGTGTGTATGTTTATGTATATATTGTTAATTTCTGATGTGTGTGTGTGTACATTTATGTATATATTATTTTCTGATATATGTGCGTGTGTGTTTGTATACGTTTATGTATATGTTGGTGATTTCTGATAGATGTTTGTGTATGTATATCATGGTGAATTTATATATATATATATATATATTGTATATACTTGCGTATTATGCGGCCTTTAATGACCTAATTTTGAAGCTAATTTGATTCCAGTAAATGGATATATAGTTTGGTCAATAGCATAGCCAGAGCCAGCAGTACATATGCTAATTTTATGTCTCATGTATGATGCAACCCCCTTAAAATTAGCTTCAAAATTAGGTCTTCAAATGTCACATGATAAATGGGTATATATTTATGTGTATATGAGTGATTTCTGATATGTATATATGTCTGTGTATGTATATTTGGTAATTTCTGATATGAGTGTGTGTGTGTGTGTCTATATATTTGTATATATCTGTGAGTTCTGATGTATATATTGGTGATTTTTGATGTATGTATGTATGTGTGTGTGTATATATATATATATATATATATATATATGTGCACATGCATGCATGCACACACACACACGTGTGTGTTTGTATATGCATAATTTAGTGATTTCTGAGATCGTTATGTTTGTGTGGGGGAGGTGTATGTATATCTCAATGATTTCTGATATATATATTGGTGAGTTCTGATATTTATGTCTGTGTATGTATATCTCAGTTATTTCTTTGATATACAGGGGTTGGACAAAATAATTGGAACAGGTGTAAATTCCACTCTTATATTTCAAAGACCTATTATATTAAGAACTTTAACTAAAACTTCATAATTGCAGGTTATATCTATTGTAAATACGTTTGTTTATCTAATTTACTGTCTTTGGCTTATTTATTTTTAGAATTTAGTAAAATTTAAGCTAAATGCGTGACCTCTCGGAGTTCTAAAATGGGCAAATTGTTGGAGCTTGCATGGCAGGAGCCTCGATCACTAAGTTTGCTAAACTGTTTGGTTTTTCAAGAGCTACCATATCAAGAACTATGACGCAATTCAAGAAACGGTAAAACCTCTAGCAAGTATAGCAATTCAGGCCGGACTTGCAAACTTACTGACAGGAACCAACGTGCATTGAAATGCAATGTGGCTAAAAAGCATCGGACTAATGCGGCCAAAGTGACGGCTGAGTGGAATAATCATCTGAATAGTCCAGTTTCTACTAAAACTGTTTGTCGTGAGCTCCATAAGTCTGGACATCATGGAAGAGCCACCGTAAGGAAACCTCTTCTCTCCACTCACAACATTCAGAAGTGGTTGGAGTGGTGCAGAGATCACAATGCCTGGTCTGCAGACCAATGGAAGCCAGTCATATTGTCAGACGAGTTCAGTTTTTCTCTTTTCCCAACTTCAGGGCAAGTTTATGTGCGGAGGCAGCCCAAAGAATCTTACAACCCTGACTGCCTTCTTCCAACAATGAAGCATGGTGGTGGATCAGTGATAGTTTGGGCCGCTATATGATGGAGATGTCTTGGTCCAATAGTTGCACTGCATGGTAGAATCAACAACAAAGATTACCTGAACATTTTGGGTGATCATGTTCATCCAATGGCCCAGACTTTATTCTTTGATGGTGACTGCATCTTCCAAGACAATAATGCTCCAATACATACCACTCGAGTGGTTAAGAATTGGTATGAAGAGCATGAAAGTGAGCTAGAACATATGGAGTGGCCTCCCCAATCTCCAGATATCAGTATTATTAAACATTTGTTGTGCATTTTGGAGCAACAAGTTAGGAGCCTCTATCCTCCACCGTTGTGTCTTAAATAGCTAGAGCAGCTGTTAATGGAAGAATGGCTGAAAATTCCTCTGGATGAAGTCAGGAAGCTGTATGATTCCATTCCTAGACGTATTAAAGCTGTCTGTGAGGCTAAAGGAGGACCAACTCCATAATAAATAAATTTTCTTTGAATTTAACAAGTGTTTCAATTATTTTGTCCAACCCCTGTATATGTCAAACAGAGAGAGAGAGATGGATATCACTGTTTGTCCAGTTATTTAAATAATTATTTAACTTTACAGACTTCAGTATCTAAAGAAACGATGTTGGGAGCTTTCTCTCTCTCTCTCAGGCACACACATATCAGACCAGGACTCTCTTGCTGATTACAATATAAGAGGGCCTAACAATGCAATTCTTGGAACTGAATAGCCAGACTACCTACACATGATTTTTTAATATAAGAGTCAAATTCTTTGGCTGATCCAGCCATACTTTTCAAAAGAACTAATAACAGAGAAATGATATACAGTGTAGCATCAAATCATCAAACAGCCTTCCTCCGGTTTTGAATTAAGAGATTTTGTTCTCTTATATTGGTTGCCAACTAAAGTCTGCTGTATTATTTAACCAGTAGCTTGCTGGAGAAGAGATGAATTCATATTTTTAGCAAGAGTATTTGTGTGAAAGTGATTGCAATAAGCTTGTTTAGAATTCAAACAACTTATTTCTCATTCTGAGCCACTATTACATTACTTTACATAGACACATATTTATTAAAGTAAATACTATTAAAAACAACAGAAATTTTGTGTTAATTCATTTTAATGATAGACTTTTCCAAATTACAAATAATACTCCTCAAGCAAGAAGGAAATTCTGTCAGAAACCGTCCAAAGTCCCAAAATTCCCTACTCTTCAGATAAGAATTATTCATAATTTGGAAAAGCACTCATTAAGATTAATTAACACAAAATGCTCGTCATTTTTCATAGAATTTGCCTTAACGAATATTTGTTACCTAAATATACAGAATATATATACATATATATTATGCATTAATGCATATACATATTTTCCTCACCAGTAGCATGTGTTATGCTTCCAGTGAGAAAAAAACATGTATGTTTATTAATAGTAATAATACAATATGTTAATCCATATGGAATTTCCGGAAGGATCCAGGGAGACCTCTATGTCAAAAAACAGAGCAAAATTAATTAAAGAATATTAATTTAATGAAATAAAAATTATTACCTATGGAATTTTAAGTGTTTGATCTTCTTTAATTAATAATATATTTATTAATGTATAGATAACTACATTGTATTGAGCAATATTTTATGCGCGATATTATATTATTATCTATTTTTTATGCTAAGACCCTATCTTTTATATTGTACAATGTATGTGCCAAGTTTGGTCAAAATTGGTTGGATGGATCTTGAGTGAAAAGTTATCACACAGACATCCTCTGTTTTATATATATATATATATATATATATGTGTGTGTGTGTATTTAGGCAGCAATCCTTCTTTCAAGCACATTTCATTAAAAACGACTGACAAGGTGCTTTTATTT
>OZ038493.1:32893991-32923991 GCA_964036315.1 Acanthosepion esculentum | reverse complement strand
GTGGACATAGGAATCAACACTGCATGAGGACTGCTAAGATGGCTACTCTGCCTAAAGATTGCATTGAGGTGTGAACTGACAGTCACCAGGTATTGTTGGTTTCTATATCCAAACTATATCCATAAGTACTTTATTTTTGATAATGAATACTCTTCTATAAATATAGCAAATTTTAAACAATATGTATACATGTATATATGCATGTGTCACACTGTGAGGATGTCTTTGGTGATCTTGTTTCACATGTCATTAATTTTGTGCTCTGAAAACAATCTTTAGTAAGTGCTCTGCACTTATGTCCTTGTGTCAGGCTAAGTAAACCTTACTCATTACCTGTATATAAACAATTGGTCTATTTTTTTCTTTTTTTTTTTCTCTTTTTTCTGTTTGTGTTTTGTAGTTTTTCTCACATTTGTTAAACAAAAACCCCGAAACAAACAAGCTCGGAAATTGTTTCACTTTCTTCTCAATAGAGAGCAAATGAGTAGACAATTTCTTTTGGTCTTGTTTCGCACATGTGCATGTCTTAAGTGCCAAACAGTATCATATTTGAAAAAGAATGTTTTTGACAAGGTGTTTTTTTTTGTTTTTTTTTTTTTCTTATAAAGTCTATCATTGCTTTATTTTTAATACAGAAAAATATCTTTTTTTTTTATTTTAGCTTTTATTATTATATAATTAATATTTTTCTTGTTGGCACTCTTTTTAGTAAGAGAAATCGTCTTTAAAACACTTTCTTAATTATCATTTTAGCTTTTTATTTATCGTTGATATTAATATCATTTTTGTTTATCACAATCCTTTTTAGACCTTGTTTGCTTTTTTAAAATCTTTTTTTTTCAAGAATTCTTCTTTTTCTTTCAAGTATTCTTAAAAGGTCTTATTTTTCCTCATTCTTTCTTTCAATATATTTGTTTTATTGCCTTTGCTGAATCTTCATGACAAACATAAAGTGTGCTGTTTCAATTCTCAGCCAGCCATTAAATGATCAGAATGTCATTTGTAGCTTGGCATCAAGTTGACCAAGTTCTGCGGAACTGTCAACTTACGTTCTACAGATTAGAAATCAAGTGATATCATTTTCAGCAGTGGCAGTCATCTCACTGTCAGTACTTGTCTTGTACACAATGCCAGAAACAGTTGAAATCTTCCAGACTCTTTGGGGCTTCGATAAATGTCAGCATTGCGTTGTCACTTACATGCATTGGAGCTGATTATTTCTCGAAATATGTAAGCTTTTCACTTGCCTTCTTGTTTTTTTTTTCATTTTATTTTTTGTAATGTAGAAAATCCAAGGAGAAGGTGTGTTGACCACATTCTAGAATGGATTTTATAGAATTTGTAAAACAAGGTTGAAAGCATGCTTATTATGGTTTGTTTTCATCTTTTAACTTTTTTGTCTCCTAAGTGGCACTGAAAGAACATTCTTGTTCACTAATATATATATATATATATATATATATATATATATATATATATATATATCTGAGAATTTGTTATCAGAAAATTAGCTCTATCTATAATATAGAATGGTGCAGATGAAACAAATTTTCAAATAAGATTACTCAGATTTTTTAAGAACCTCTTTTTACTTTTAGAATTGCTTAATAATTTTACTGAACAGGTTTTTTTAATAATGTCACATCCCTTCATTACATAGACAATCATAAATCTCCACAGATCATGAAGATAGAATTCAATATTACAAGACAGAAATTATGATCTAGAATTCGAATGAAAGCAGTGTGGGTACCTACCCTGAATCCATAATAAAAATTTTAAACCGTAAAAATTTAAATGCAATGTCAATTGCTATCTACTGTCCACCTGATTACTTTCTTCTCCTTCTGGTCATTATTAAAGTTTCTATTCCTAATTCTTCTACACCCTGTAACCTCTTGTATTTTGGTGGTATTACTGCATTGGTTGTGGTGATTTCAATTAAAAAAAAAAATTTTAAATAACGGATATACCCGTAAACTTTATTTACATTATTCAGACTATTGTCCTTATCTTTGTCGCCATATTTATTACAATGTTTCGGCTGTTGTCTGTCCGGCTTTCTTCAGGTGGTTGGAATGTCGAACTGAACAAGGACCTCAAAGACACGTGGCACAGTGGATAAAGGCGTTAGTTAGATCCAGTGACAGGACCCAAAGAGTGTGAGTTCAATACCCGGTTAAGGCAGTGGAGAACTTTCAGAGAGAAATTAACAGGAGATAACTGGTAACTGACATCCATTAAACAT
The DNA here is from genome assembly GCA_964036315.1 of Acanthosepion esculentum. NCBI lineage: Eukaryota > Metazoa > Mollusca > Cephalopoda > Sepiida > Sepiidae > Acanthosepion > Acanthosepion esculentum. Next base: position 32,921,743 of record OZ038493.1, on the reverse strand, counting down.
GGCACATGGAACTAGAACAGTCTATCCCACTGTGTGAAATGAAGGGTTCAGAGTTTACAATGGCCAAAACGTAATAAATATGGCGACAAAGATGACGACAGTAGTCCAAATAATTTAAATAATATACATAATACCTCATCTCAGAAATATAGACAGATACCCATAAACTTCTGTTGAATATCCTAAACAAATTTGACTATAAAAAATTGCAAGATTTGTCTTTTTCTTTGTCAGGAGTTTAAAGCATTTTTCTCAACAGTGTTATTTTAATTTTTATATAAATATCTTTATTTTTGTCATTCAGGAATTGAAGAAGAGAAAACAGCAGATGATGGAATTGGAAAAGAAACTTGCCACCCAAAAAGAGAGAAAAAATGTTGGTGTTCAGACTGAAAATATCTACCATGAAAATAGTGTATGTATAATTATTATATTTTATTTTTAGTATGAAAATAGTGTGAAGAGTGCTGGACTCTTATGTGATATTGGACCTTCCAAATGGGAGCGAACAGTCTCCTCACAGATGAAGAAGAGACTTTAGTTAATAGAAATGTGGTTCTATAGAATGATGCTGAGCATGCCATGGACTGAACATGTAAACAATGATGAAGTTTTAAGAAAAATGGAAGCAAAAAGGATACTCATACTTAGCATCAGAAAGAGATAGTTGAAATTTCTGGGACGTATCATGAGGAAACAGGGCTTAGAATATTTGACACTCACAACACATATTGAAGACGAGAGACAGAAAAAGCAGCACATAATGACCTTTTGTCAATGGTTGGCAGAACAGGAATTCGTAAAGTTAAACATTAATAAGAGCTACAAAGGGCAAGTAGTTGTGGAGAACTAATTATCCTTAAGGGATAATTGTTCTATTTTTAGTATGAAAATAGTGTGTATATAATTATTTTATTCTAATTTAGTATGAAAATAGTGTTTATATAATTATTTTATTCTATTTTTAGTAACATGTATAAATATTTTTTCTATATTTACTTCAAAAATAGTACATGTATAATTATACTTTTGTATGAAAAATAGTGCATATATAGTTATTTTATTCTATTTCTAGTATAAAAATAGTACATGTTTCATTATTTATTCTATTTTTAATATGAAAATTGTGCATGTATAATTATTTTTTAGAATGAAAATTGTGCATGTATAATGATTTTTTAGTATGAAAATTGTGCATGTATAGTTATCTAAGTAGTTTGTCAATGTATATCATCCTTCCATGAAGATGTTTTCAGTGTTGACTACATCATATTCTGAGTTCTTGAGACAATTTATATTAAATCAAGACAGCTTTCTTTGTGTAAATGGCTTTTGGATCTCAGTGTGATCTGTTTATTAGTAGACCTTTGTCGGTATATTTTTAATAGTTTTGTACTTCTCAATTCCTTCCCCTTTCTTTTTTAGTCTATGTATACAATATTTTACTTCCCTATTAGTTAGCTGTGATGAGAAAGGAACGAAAACCTGTCAGCTGATTCTATATTTGTTTTTTCATATTACCATTTGCAGTGACTGTAATTTCCTTATTTTTTTTCTTTTTCTTTTTTAGCTTCCTGTCATCCTTTTTTTTAATATGCCTGTTTTTATAGCATAGATCTTCTATGTTTCCTTTCCATTCAGGATGAGTCTGATCATGGCTCTTTACAACTTCCTACCCCTTGTAACCCTAAGCAACATTTATCCATTTTCTAAGCTTCTCAACTGTTCCACTATCCATTCACACAAGCTTATAAGGCAGGTTCCCCCCACTACCTTCCTGTACCCCTTTTTTCTTTGATTGCAACAGAAATATGGATCTACAGAAGGATGCTGAGATTATCATGGGCTGAACATGTGAGCAATGAGGAAGTTTTTTAAAAAATGGCAATTAAAAGAACTTGCATGTAAAATCAGGAAGAGTTGAAATTTCTGGGTAACATAATGAGGAAAAAGTGTTTGGAGAATTTAACACTCACAGGATATACTGAAAGCAGGAAGGGCAGAAGGAAACAGTGAGTAACCTACCTAACAAGCTTGTTTAAATGGATGGCACAGTGTAGAGAAGGAGGAATACTAGAGAGTTGAATGTTGTTTAGAGTAAAATGGAACAGGAAATTGTGAAGGGCCATGATCACCCATATCTTAAAAGAAGAAAACTATATTTCCTATTAATTATGCTATTCTCGTGAATATTACTTTTACTAAAGACATTTCTCATTTGTAAATACTATAGTCATTATACTTGCTGCATTCCTTGTTGGCACTGAACCCCAACACTACTGCATAGATGCTATCAACAAAAGACGCTTTCTTTTTCTTACTTGTTTTGTGTCCTGGGTAAAACGATAAACTACATCCAACAACAAGGACTCTGATCAAGAAGTTTTGAGGTGTGTGGAACCACCTCTTAATTGCTGTTGTTTCCAGGTCCACCTTCACCCAGGGTGGTAGTACCTGTTAGGGTTCTAGCTATGGGCAAATAGTTAACCTCTTCAAACTGGGGTGAAAACAGTATGAAAGTGTGAAAATAGGTTTTAATACCAACAATAAATTTTATGTTAAAAATCTTAATACCAGCAATACATTTTTGAAGAAAAAAAAAAATCTTACCAGCAATACACTTTTGGAAAAAATATTACCAGCAATAAAAATCTTGTTGGTATTAAATAACCCAATGAGGTTGATATGCCATAAAACAAACTAAACCAAACCTTACTTGTTTTATTAGAGGAGAAGGGAAGACATAGCAGGATGTATTCTTGGAGGCAACAGGAGGAAAAACTTCAAGGGAATGCACACCACTAGCATCCCTTGGCATGTGATCTTAACCTGTCTCTTGAACTTGGGGGTGTGGAGTGTATGAACACTTAAAAATTCCTAGAGCCTCTATTGACTTTGCACTGTTTTCGTCTTATATCCAAAAGTTAGACAAAGACTATCCATCACTGTCAACATACCACACCCACGAGGCACTCTGCGCAACCCTTGACCATTCTGCACAGTCTGCACCTGTTGTGGCCTTGTTAGGGGCTAGAAATAAAGACACAAAGAAAGGAATTGAGTGAACAAATATATTAACAGAAACAGTAATAGTGTTACAGCAAGAATGTTCAGTCCAACTGTCAGAGCTGACTGCTGGAAACTTCCCTCTCTAAAAGGCAGTACCTGCTCCTATTTATAGTTGGGATAGTCCATGCATGTGTGAGTAAATTACCATAACAGTAACACATTTAATAATTGTTATCATTGAATTTAAAATTGCATCATCTTGTCTCTTTAAATACTTAATTTCTTTTGATGGTATCAGAACAGTATAATTTTTGCTTAAGTGTTAGATTTAATCTTTTACTTGGTTCACTTTAGTCATGATGACTTATGTTCAGAGATTATCTTTCTTAAAGCTTGACATTACCTTAATTAATCCTCATCACTTAATATCATATTAATCTTCCTTAACATTTAGCTTGAGAAATCAGAATTAAATAATTTAATATAACATATTCCTATTAATAAGTATTTATTAATTCTCAGTGATTATGATATTATAATTAAATGTTATTAACTATCTCTTATGACATATCTTTACACTCGTATTTCAAAGTTTAAGCCATACATTGGAGATTTGAAGTATGGAAATTTAAATATCTAGGACAGGAGTTGGCAACCTTTTGCAGAGAGAAGGCCAGAAAGCTCTGCAGTATGTCAGAGGAGGGCCATGATATCATGATACTATAATAAATTTTCTCAATATCAAACTGCTCCACCCAGAAGGCTGCCCTGGTCTGGATGCCTAAAGAAAAAACAACAAAGTTAATGTTATATTATTTAAACAAGGTTTCTTATTTTAGTTCAGGAATATTATTATCGCTCTCCCGTCGAACTCGACGTATGAGGGTCAGACACATCAGTTCCCAGAAACTGAAAGCCCGACAGCCACACAGGATTTGATTATAGTGGTGAAGGCTTTGTGCAGGGCCATCCACACTTTTTGGAGGGACGAATACAGGGACCTGGTGCAACGGATGCCACAAGGTCCCCAAACGACCCTCCACAGGTTTTTGAATTCAGAGTTGTCCTTCTCCTAGACCAGTTGCCATCCAAGGCTATAGAACCAAGTCTGTCCTGCTATTTACCAATAGTTGGAGGGAGAAGAAGAGGATTTACACCTTTCCCAAGGGTATTAGCACGTAAGTGAATGTAATGGAATCGACTAGAATTCGAACTCGGCTCTCCGATTCCTCAATCCAAGCCGTTATCCATTATTCCACCGTGCCTCAGGAATAATAGGATAATAACTAACACAATCAACAAAAAATGTTAATTTCTTACTACTAATGAAATACAGTTAGAAATGGCGAATTATTTAATGAGACACTTGTTTCTGCTCATTGTCCAATAACTTCTCCATATCAGGTGAAATATTTGTCAATGACTTGAACAAAACATCATCCAGGTGGTCATCACCAAATCATGTTCTTAAACAACTTTTAGATTATTTCATTTTTGAACAAAGTTATTCACAAACATATGTACTTCCAAATAATGATACCATCATGTTCATATTATTCAATTGGCTTTTATATTGGCAAAACATTTCTTGTAGAAGTCAGTGATAGATTCGGAATTAAATTTTAATTTTGTAAAAAATTTGCCTCATTGTAAGTTGATTTCTGACACTTGCTCCACAAATTATTTACATAATTAGTGTTCAGGTGTTAAGTTGGCAGGTTGGACAAAAATCCTTTGTGGGCTGGGGGTTGCTGACCTCTGATCTAAGAAATGTTTCTGCAGAAGATAGAAAATGTGACACGGAAATCCAAAGGTGCATTGGGATAGCAAAATATACCTTCCAAAAGCTAAGTAAAGTATTAAGAAATAGGAAAAATTCATTAGAAATGAAGAAAAGAGTGCTCAACTACTATGCAATATCAGTCCTCCTATATAGCAGTGAATGTTGGACAATCTATATATAGATGAATAAATGACTTGAAGCAACAGAAATGTGGTTCTACAGAAGGATGCTGATGGACTAAACATGTGAGTAATGACAAGGCTTTCAAGAAAATGGAAAAAAAGATAGTTGAAATTTCTAGGATACATAATGAAGAAAAGATGGCTTGGAGGATCTGAAACTCACAGGATATATTGAAGGCAAAATGAACTGTGAAAAGCAATGAATAACCTATCTAACAAGCTTGTATGAATATTTGGCAGAATACACTTTAGAAGGGATAGCAAAAAGACTAACCTTACTAAAGGCTACAACGGACAGGAAGTTGTGGAGAGCCATGGTTGTCCACATCCTAAATGGTCAGAGTACATCAAAGAATCTAATTAGAAACAAAGAAAAGAGTAATTAACTGTTATGCCATGTTGATCATCTTATTTGGCAGTGAATGCTGGACAATCTCTTCATGCCTTCTAAAAGCTGAGCAAAGTATTAAGAAACAAGACAATCTCATTAGGAACAAAGAAAACAGTGCTTAACTACTATGCAATATCAGTCCTTCTATATGGCAGTGAATACTGGACAATCTCCTCATAGATGAAGAGAAGACTTGAGGTAACAGATATGGTTCTATAGAAAGATGCAGGGAATACCATATATAGAGCATGTGGGTAACAAGAAAGTTATAGTGAAAATATATGAAAACATTTGTACTTAGAATGAGAAATATAGTAAAATTTCTAGGGCACATAATGAGGAAAGAAAGGCTTGGAAAATTTGACACCCACAGAACATGTTGAAGGCAAGAGGGTCAGAAAGAAACCGCAAAAACCTACCTAATGGGCTTGGGTAAATTAGGGTGAGTGAGGAATTGTAAAAAGACAGACCCTGCTAAGAACTTAAAGGATAAAAAGCTGTGTAGAGCCATGATCATTCATGTTCTGAAGGGGTACAGTATATATAGGAATTGGAAGATTTTGAAGTGATTGTTAAAATCACTTCACAATTTTTTGTTAGAATCTAAACTTGTCATTGTAATATATGTTGGTCCACAGATCTACTTGTTATCTATTCTTTGTTTTGTAACAATCTTGCCAGCTGAGGACACATCATATGTATCCAGAAAACATTGGGACAAAGAGGAGGGAGACTGTAGAAATGATGTCCACTTCTTGAAGTAATAATCCTATCACGTTAGGATACCCTCATATCATGAGACTGTAAATATTCCATGTTTCCAGAAAACATTGGGACAAAGAGGAGGGAGACTGTAGAAATGATGTCCACTTCTTGAAGTAATAATCCTATCATGTTAGGATACCCTCATATCATGAGACTGTAAATATTCCATGTTTCCAGAAAACATTGGGACAAAGAGGAGGGAGACTGTAGAAATGATGTCCACTGCTCGAATTATTTTTCTCTGTTAATGATGAGAAAGATGATGGTAAGCAAACACAGAATATTATTGTCTGTGCTTTGTGCTCAATGTTATGGAGGTCTTCAAGGTCTTGTAGATAATATGCAAAGCATTTGATGATGTTTGTCAATTTAGGGAAAGTTATTAAGAGGTACAAGGGACAGGAAATGGTGGGGAGCTTTGATTGCCAATTTCTGGTACCATTTTAAACTGACACTTACTTTTTTTTCCATATATATAAATCGTTATTATAAAATATAATTTTGGAAAGTGAAAATTTCCAAGTTTTCATCTGAATGTAAGAAGCAGTGAAATGACCGTAATATGTGTAAAATGAAAAAAGTGTCTGTTGAAACTGACCCCAAGAGGTTATGGATTCATGAAAATCTAAGAGACAGGTGAATGGTGAGGGTGAAAACTGAAAAAATGACTCGGTGAAATAATATTTATATTAGAAAAAAAATTCAAGAATATATAACGGGTGCAAGTTCAGCAAGAGAATGAATCCAATAATCCCACTCATCAATGTCAGAAAAAAATGTGACGTGTAGGAGACAAACATTACTTAGAGCTATGAAAGATAGGACATTGTAGAGAGCCATGATCATTCATATTCTGTAGGAATATGGCACATAAAGAAGATTGATGCAGAAGTGCCAGCCATATTGTTATGTATAAATGTCATTGACCATTGCTTTCATGAAGCCATTGAGATGATGACGCCATATATAATTAGGATGCCAGGTCCACTGCTCATTCAAGTTGAATTGTTTGTAAGAGTGAGGATTGAGATAAACACAATTGCTTTCTGTTCAGTGATGAATTTGAAGATATTTAAGGAATCGGGTGGTTATTTTTTGTGCCGTTGAATTCAATATTCCAAGATATAAGTTATGATCTGGAATTGGAATGAAATCAGTGAGGACACTTGCCCTGAATCTATCATAAAAATTCAGGATGGGGAATTAGTAAATATTAAACACTTCAAATATCTTGGTGTATGGATCTGTTATAATAAATTTAGTATAAGAGATCTTTCTTTTTATGAGGCATGTCCTTTCAGGACGTAGGCAATCATGGCTCTCCACATCTCTCTATCCCTTGCAGCTGTCAGCAAGTTCCCTCCCTCTGCTTCCTCCTGCAGAACATGCTCTATCATCCACTTCCCTAAGCCTGCCAGATATGTCACGCATTGTTTTCTCTTGTCTCTCTTTCCCTCTATTCGACCTCTGAGTATCAGATTCTCCAGCTCCTCCTTTCTCATTATGTGTCCCAGAAACTTCAGCTGCTTCTTCCTGAAGGAAATTAAATATAGAATAGGCTGTGCAAGAGGTAGTTTCCCCTAACAAATGCAAATTGCTACAAAATCAAAACATAAACCTGAAAACTTAAGTCATGTTTTTAAATAGCCTCATCAAATCAAACCTTTCATGTTGATGCTATGCATGGTACCAAACCTGTTCAGAAATATCTAAACTGTCAGCTGTATACAACCACTTTCTAAGATCAATGGTTAAAAACGGCTTTGTGTGAGTGAGGCCTGTAGATCTTGGTGAAGACCACTATTCCTCAAACGTTGTGAATTGGTGCTATAGAACCACAAACAAATAACTGTTCCAAATCGTAGAAACCACATGAGTTGAGGATTTTCAACAGTAGCAACAACTAAAATGAACATTACATGTAACTCAAAAGAATTGGGTGATTTGAAAGAGTTGTAAGAGACAACGGTAAGATTAAAAACATATACAGAGGAGTTGATGAAGCTGAAGTTTAGGTGTTGAACTAAGGGAGTAAATGTCATCTGCAGTTGTTGGTTATAGGGAATGAGATTCTGATATTTTAGAGCAAAAATTGGCTGTGGAAAGTGAAGTTATATTTGAGAACTAAGTTTCCTTTGAGCAAGAAGGTCCTGTTGAAATTGAACAAGTTGGAGGCTGAGTTTGATTGCTGATGAGTTAGGCTATTAAAAGTATTTTAATGTGAAGTTAGCAGTTGATAAGAGAGTAAAGTTTTGTAGAGGGCACTCAGTAGTTTGTTCAAGAATTGATGACTATCTTGTTCAACTAGAGAGAGAGAAGGTATTAAATACATTTGTTGGGCTTCAGTCATTGTTCTGGTACCCAAAATCAATAGTGGAATAATTCATTATTTACAAATTGACTAATGTTCTCATCTTTGTTTCTTATGGACTGGCGCTAGAGAATAACAAAGCAAGCACGGTACCAAATGACAGAAATCACATTACTTGACATCTTTCAATAACAGCAACAGCTAAAATGGATAGCACATATAAGTTGAAGAGAAAATAATCCTATAATCAAGATGATGATGATGATGTTTCACACTCCTTCAAACAAGATGATGATGATGTTTCACACTCCTTCAAACAAGATGATGATGATGATGATGTTTCACACTCCTTCAAACAAGATGATGATGATGATGTTTCACACTCCTTCAAACAAGATGATGATGATGATGTTTCACACTCCTTCAAACAAAAGGTTAAGAAGAAAACCCCCATCAATAATGTAAAGAACAATAACAGTTACTGAACTTGAGAAACCTATTTTCCTGAAAAAATATGATTAGAGATTAGGAGAACAGATACTACACTTTGATCCCAGCTTAATGGCCAGGGAGTGAAGGTAGTGTAACTTAAGTAGCAATGGTTGCTCGGTCGCTGAATGCCAAATGTTTTCTTTTAAAGAAACAGCTGATGTTACCATTAGAGATGAAAAGAACAGATACTACACTTTGATACCAGCTTAATGGCCAGGGAGTGAAGAAAGTGTAACTTAAGTAGCAATGGTTGCTCGGTCGCTGAATGCCAAATGTTTTCTTTTAAAGAAACAGCTGATGTTACCATTAGAGATGAAAAGAACCGATACTACATTTTGATCCCAACCTAATAGCCAAGGAGTGAAAGAAAACATAACTCTAGTAGTACTCGCTGCTTGGTCAGTGAATGCTGAATGTTTATTTTTATAAGCGAACTGCTAAAATTGCAATTACCATCACAGCATGACAATAGCATAGAGAATTAAAGAGTGAGTTAATGAATTTGTGGCATAGTAATTGTGGCTGATCTGAGTAATATGGATATATTCAGTTGCACTAGAAACAGGATTAACAGTAACTGACAAGTATTAAAAAATGATTAAGACAAGATTTACCTTGATGCCGACAGCAGAATGAGAACCACTTATCCACAAAGATTTATCGTTGTCAGCTTTATCTGGTATGCAAGAATTTAATTTCTTCTTTTCTGATCACTTTCTTTATGATGATGGCTAAGTAGACCAATTCATGACTGTATAGTAATGTTGGTGGAGGACAGTTTTGTTGAGCCTTTTTCTTTTGTCATTTGACTTCTTCCTTTTCTCTTCTGTTGACTTTAAAATTTTTGGTTCCGATAGTGATGGAACATTGCCAGTTGGTACAGTCTTGTAAATGTGTTATCAATAATTTAAGCTCAAGTCCAGTAGTGTTTAGTGTTTTTTTGAGTTGGTTGTTATATTTTTGAAGAGGGCAACCCTGTGGTATTTACCCTGAAGTGAACTCACTGAATAAGACTTGACATGAAAACCTTGACTGCTCCATTCTTACTACATGTCCTGACCATTGATTAAATAAAGGGTTAAGTTAAAAATTCCTTGAATGTTATCCAGATTGACAGAAACATGAAGAAGGCCAGGGGGCACAACAGACAAAATTTTGTGATAGAAACAACAAAGATGAGGACATTAGTCTGGCTGTAAATAATATAAATAATGATAACTCATCATCCCAGTAATTCAGACATTGATCAGTTGTTTGGGGACAATAAATAAGCCATAAACATATTTTCACCTTCTGTCTATATTTGTGGAATGAAGTATTGTAACTATTTAGACTGTTGTTCTCATTTTTACTGTCACATACACAACGTTTCAGCCATTGTATACTCAAGCCTTTTTCAGGTGATATTTTATCCGCTTGGGACACATGGCCCAGTGGATAACAGCATTGGTTGATTGATTCAAAAAGTGACTTGACCCAAAGACTTATGAATTCAATCCCTGGCTTCAGTGGAGAGAACAAAACCTTGAAGTGTCATCAAGGTGAATTAACTTAAACTGAGATATCCAGAGGCATGGTACATGGAATTAGAACAATCTGCCCCATGGACTAAATAAAGATTCAGTTTGACATTCCAATAAATATCATCTGAAGAAGTCAGGAGCATACAATAGCTGAAAGGTTGTGAATGTGACAGTAAAGGTGAGGACAACATTTTAAACAATGTGAGTAGTGCAAATATTTTCACCTTGCGACACATTTCTAATACCAATACTGAGGAATTGTTTGCTGCCTTAAAAGGGGGAAAGAAATTTACTAAGTTTGATTAGTCATATGTATATCAGCAACTCAAGCTAGATGAAGAAACATAAGTGGTGTCCACTGGGGCCTGTATCACCTGACTCATTTGCAATTCCGTGTGCAAATGTATCATTGGCATCTTTCAACTCAAAATGTTATTGTATTATTGTGAACATATGATTATGTCCATCAGACAGTATTTTATTGACTGGTCAGTTTTTCCCTACACTGTATTTTGTGAAATTGGATGGAAATATGATAGAATGACAAATACTTAGCTTCCATATTCTACAAAGACAAATCTTCAATATTGATTAGTCATGTCTTAACATCTCGGCTTCAGTCACTTTTCCCACTGGCATAACGTAGCTTCCCTGTGCCTCTTCTTCTTCTTCTTTTTTTTTTTTTTTTTTTTTTTTTTTTTCATGGTAATTGTTCTGATGAGCTTTCCTCTTTGGTACCTCACTTCATGAATTTATGTATAGTACTAGATTGGAAGTTAGGTCTCATCATTTTACTGCTAAAATATCTACATGTAACCCTAAGTTGTATTCTAATAGTTTCTTCTCTTGCATTTCTTGCCGATGGAACACTCTTCTAGATTTTTGCTCTCCTGTCAAATGTGATCTTCAAAAATTGAAATGCAATGTCAGTTGCTATCTTTTACATTTTTTTTAATCCTGTTCTTCTCTTGTCATTTCTTATTTTGTTGTTTTCACATGTTGCCATTTCTCAACTCCTCTACAACATTAACAGCAAATAATCCAAGCATTAGAAGTGACCTTCTACAGAATCGTCCTAGGTATTTCCCATGTAGACTATATTACAAATGACACAGTGTGAGACACAACCAACCGAGAAGCAAGCCCATTGGAAGATCTCACATCCACAGTTAAGAGAAAGTTGAAATAGGATCGCCATGTCACAAGAGCCAACAATCTTTTCACTGCCATCTCACAAGTTTCCACCTTAGACAAAAGAAGAAGAGACAGAATGAAAAAGCAAGCTGACGACATCACTGAGTGAATTGGGAAATCCTCCACAGAGAATCAGACATTGGCACAGACATATGGAGAAAGCTGATCAGGTACTCAGCTGTACTATGACCACACCTGGTTAAATATTACTCATTTTCACTTAATATTTTCTTCATCTTAATTCCAATTGTGTTATTTGCAACAGTAGTATTAATAGCAATAATAGCAAAATAATAATAATATAATATGATAATATTATCTTGAATTTTATTATATTTAGGAAATGAAGCATAAGTCTTTGACTCGCATTTCTTTTGCATATTGATCAGAACTACCCAGTCCATCTATGGTCATTGTATGTTGATTCTGTTTATTTACTTATAATATAGGTTCCTCCTATAACATGACTGCTAACAATCTTGTTTTGCATACCAATGTATAAGTGAAATCAGTCTTCATAGATGCTACGCTATTATATCTGTGTACTAAAAAAAGCTGATCTTAGTAAATATTGTTTTGTAGAGTAGCTAGCACCTCTTCAACACTCTACCAGATAGCCTGGATCATAGCCGTAAATAGTCTACGATTAAGGACTTCAGCAGTTGATTAATAAGTTGATACTAAGCAGATTAATATTCAAACTGATCTTACTTCATTTGGCTATACAGCATTTGACCCTCCTTTATTCCTTGTAAGTTGTCTTGTTAATTGTTTCGTAACTAATTGTTCTGTGTTTTTTGTATGTATCCATTAGCATCAGATTCTGGTGCTGAATAAATATATTAAACACTCATTCTTCTCTGTGTATCATTCACCTCGACTATACAACATATTGCTTGGCTTCCCCTATTAGGTGATTATTACCAAGCTCATCTTAAGGACCAATGTGTCAGTTGTATGAGCTTGATTCTCATGGGTACTGCACTATTGTGTCTAAGTAGTAGAGTAAGCTGTCACCATTAACTGACTATATTTGACCACCTTGCCATGTTAGTAATAGCTCATTAATACTGACTCGGTTCTCCTATATGGCAGTGAATGCTGGACAATCTTCTCACAGATGAAGAAGAGACTTGAAGCACCAGAAATGTGATTCTACAGAAGGATGCTGAGAATACTATGGACCAAACATGTGAGCAACAAGAAAGTTTTAAGGAAAATGGAAACAAAAAGTATACTTATACTTAACATCAGCAAGAGAGAGTTGAAATTTTGAAGGCACATAGTGAGGAAAGAGGGCTTGGAAAATTTAATACTCATTAGACAGATTGAAGGCAAGAGTGACAGAGGAAAACATCACATAACCTACCTAATGAGCTTGAGTGAGTGGATAGCATAACAAGGTTTATGAGAGATAAAGATACAAAATATATTAAGAGCTACAAGGTACAGGAAGTTGTGAAGAACCATGATCATCAATATTCTCGAGGGACACTGAATACAGAAAAAGAAGGTTGATCCTTATCAAGTGCACTTGTATTTGTGGGCCTGTGTTATCATCTTTTATCTTTTATGTGCTGGGTTCCTTTGGTATATGGGCTATCCACAACTTCTTGTCTTTTTTAAAACTTTAAACAATATTTCTTTCCTTGTTATTGACCTCAATCCCTGTTCTGTCAACCATTTACACAAGCTCATTAGATAGGTTTCCATCTTCCCTTCTTCAATCTACCTTCACTATGTCCTGTGAGTGTCAAATTTTCCATGCCTGCTTTCTTTATTATGTACCCCAGAAATTACAACTGTCTCAGTAGAAGTGTCCTTTTTGTTTCCATTTTCTGGAAAACTTCCTTGTTGCTCACATATTCCATCCATTGTACCCACAGCATCCTTTTGTTGGCTCACATCTCTTCATGCTTGAGGAAATTGTTCAGTATTCACTGCATTTCAGAGGATTGATATTCCATTATATTTCAAGTCTTTTATTTCTTTCTGACAAAATTCTCCTGATTCTTAAGACTTTGTTTATCTTTTCGAATGCATATTCAGGTTTCTGTTTTACATTTTCTGTCATCAGTTAAGACAGTTCCAAAATAATTAAATTTCTCTAATTGCCTCATTTGACATCTCTAATTTGTAGCTTGCATCTTAACTTGTTCATTATACCATTCTGTCTTCTTCCAATTGAATTTTAGTTCTTCCTTTTCTCTTCCCTTTACTACCTTGTCTCAAAGTGTCTGCAGTATTAATTATATAAATATTATGTTCTTAAAAGAACTGCTATTAATTGTAGGTTCTTAAAAAACCGCTATTATAGGTTCTTAAAAAAACTGCCATTATAGGTTCTTAAAAAAACTGCCATTATAGGTTCTTAAAAAAACTGCCATTATAGGTTCTTAAAAAAACTGCCATTATAGGTTCTTAAAAAAACTGCCATTATAGGTTCTTTAAAAAACTGCTATTATAGGTTCTTAAAAACTGCTGTTAATTATAGTTTCCTAAAAAATCCACTATTATACTTTTTTAAATAGTATAGGTTCCTAAAAATGTTGCTGTTAGTTTCATTTTTTTAAAAATATTATGCATAATAGTTTCCTAAAAAAAAAAAAAAAAAAATTAATTAGAGGTTTCTACTCTTAGTCACAGTGGGGTAATGGATAGCGGCTTGGATTGAGGAATCAGAGAGGTGAGTTCAAATTCCACTTGAATCCATTACATTCACTTACATGCTAATACCTTTGGGAAAGGTATAAATCCTCTTCTTTGCCTTCCAGCTATGGGTAAATAGCAGGACAGACCAGGTTCTAGAGCCTTGGATGGCAACTGCTCCTTGCAGAAAGAAATGGTAACCTACTGTGGGAAAAAATCTGCCTTGATAGTCATGTATCAAAAGATACATGATCACCTAAGCATGTATCACAGATGACCCAAAACTGACTGACTAACCTATAACCTGTTAATGCCCACCATTCCAAAAATAAGATGGTGGGTATTAATGGATTAAATTAAAATCAGTCTATGTTGAAATTGCATCAAAAGATTTTGTGATTGAGTGATTTGTATTCTTGTTTGTTTTTAAACATTTCACCCCAAGCAAAGCAATAAAGCTATTAAAACACAAGGGGTTACCGAGTGTGAGAGAATATGAGGAAGAAAAATTCTGTTATGGGGAGAGAACAATAAAAGAATGGGAATTAAGAAGACAAAAGATGACTGACATTGCATTTAAGTTTTTAAGGATCTTAGTTGACTGGGAAGCAAGAATCTGGAAGAGAGTTCCACAAGCAAGAAGTGCAAGAAAAGAAACTGTTAGCGTAGAACTTAGAGTTACGTCTAGCCATTTCAACATTTTATAATTCCAAGGAAAGTAGTTGTTATTTACATTACAGTATAACCCGTATATAAGAGAGTTGTCGGGACTGGAGAAGAAGTATCTTATATCCGGGTTTGGTCTATTTTGTTTTATTAACACAGGCTCTAATTTGGGACCATGGAAAATCTCTCTTATATCCGGGTTTCTCTTATATCCGGGTTGGACTGTATTTACAGTCTGACTTTGGCTTTGTTGTTGTTATCACAACATTTCAGCTGTTCTGCTCTCCAGCCTTCATCAGGTGATTGCCAATCCAGGAAAACTTCAGAGGATTTAAAATTGAACACTTTATTTAATCTACAGGGGTTGATTGTTCTTGTATTGCTGTTCATGTCCTGGGATATCTCATCTAGTTCTTTAGTAATGCTCAGGTATTGCTCACGATGGTTATACTGACCAAGAACTCTATAAAATACAAGGTTCAGTTCAAAATTGCCTGAAGCTTATCCAGATTGTCTATTAGCTGATAAAAGCACAGCAGCTGAAATGTTGTGATAACAACAAAGATGAGGATAATAGTCTATTTGTAAATAATGTAAACGATAACTCCTCATTGTAGAAATTCAGACAGCATCTTCATCTTTGTTGTTGTTATCAAAATATTTCAGCCATTGTCAGGAGGCACAATGGCTGAAATATTGTGATAAAAGTAGACATAAGGACATTAATCTGATTGTAAAATACATGTAAATAAATTCACAACTATCAATTACATTAATTTTTTGTCTTCACAATTCACCCCAGAAGATGATCTTAGATGAGATTAAAAGTACTTGGAGAAATAAAACAAACTACGGTGCCTTCCTTAATGAGTTTAATAACAACATTAAGAAATTGATCCATGAATTTGCGAAGATTAAAATAAAATAGACATAATATGTCTAGATTATTCAACAAAACATGCTTTTATATATATATATATATATATATATATATATATATATATATATATATGAGAGAAAGAAAAGATGGAGTAAAATTCCACTGTTGATAGCATTTACTTTAAAAAAAAAAGTATATGACGCTGACATATTTTCTGCAATTGCCAATGATGGCCTGTCTATGTTCCAGTTTATCGTGACATGAAAAAAATAACTCCCCCCACCTCCACCCTCTGAGCTTACTTTTATCTGACATTTAATTGGTTAATCAAGACATACCAACAAGTCTAATTTTAATTCTGACCTTATGTCCCCCCCCTTAACTTTCAGAAAAGAGGTAATTTTTAAAAAAATTTCCTTAAAAATCATTTAATTACCAGTTACTTACTATTACCTGAAGAAGTACAATCAACGTATTGAAATATGAAAGCTTTTGTGTAGCGATTTCAACATGTTTTTATTATAATCTCTTACAATAAAAATTACATATATATAGATATAAATCTTTTCACTTCAAGTAAGGCATTAGTGGTTACTGAGAGTAAGAGAATGAGAAAACTTTAGTGAGGTCAATAAAAGAGTAGATTTCAGGAAGCCAGAATTTGCATTTACATTTTTGATGATTGTTGCTGGCAGGGAAGGAAAAAAAAAAATGGAAGATAATTCTACTCATGAGAAATGCAATAAAACTATTAGAATGTAACATACATTTACATTTAGTTATTTCAACAGTAAAATGATGAGACCTAGTTGCCAATCTATTGGCTAAATTCTTGCAGTTGAGGTACCATGGAAGAGAGCTGATTAGAATAACTACAAAAAAAAAATTTATAGATAAGGCAGAGGGAATCCATATCACAGTGATGGGGAAGTGATATAAGCATTGCACTTGTTGCTTAAGCCATTACAGGATTCCTGCACAATTCTTATTCACCGTTTTTGGCTTTTGATTAAGCACTTGATATGCTGGAGAGCACATATTTTTCTTTAATAAGATTTCATGAATATACAGGCTAGCGAAGGAAAATATACTGTTTAAAAAAATAAATGGAATAGCTACTCAAATATGGGAATCCACTAAAAATAACGTTTAAGTAATAAAATCTGTCATTAATAAATAAAATAAAATAAAATCCATCACTTTCTTTATAAATATATGTATATGAGAGCAATAAATAAACATCAAGAAAAATTCTATTTCATCAAAAATTGGTCAACCACAAATTTATTCTGGAAGATAACTGTTTTTATAGAGAGCATTATTTGCCATCAAGTCTCCAGATTAGTAGATGTGATTCCGTGATACTCAGAGCAGGGACATTCTTAAGATGAGTCAATAAACTTGAACAGCAACAATAACAGCAACACACACACATATATAAATGTGGATATTAAAGTCAACATCCAGTGACAACAGTTTGTTTCATGCTTAAATGCAATCTTCATGGCTTGAAAATTGCATTTAAGCAGGAAACAGATTGTTACCACCGGATATTGATCTTAATGCCTACATTTATATTTACGTATGCTCTATCCCTCATATTAAATATAAATATAGCATACCTTAAATAAATAAAAATATATATATATATATATATATATATATGTGTGTGTGTATGTACTCATAATATTTGTAGTTAGTAAATACCAACTTATATCAAATATGTGGTAAAAAAAAGTGTTCAATTTGATATAGAAATGTAAGTGATTAGAAAATGTAAAATATGTAATACCTTGGCTAACTTAAATAGCCAAGGTATTACATATTTTACATTTCTATATCAAATTGAACACTTTTTTTTACCACATATTTGATATAAGTTGGTATTTGCTAACTGCAAATATTATGGTCAGGGACCTTCAGACTAGGTTATAAGTTTAGCATTCAATGAAACACACACACACACACGTGAGTGAAATTGGGTAGGTGAAACTGTCGATGGTTGTGCTAGTGTGAAGTCATAAATCATTGTGACCAAGGATTTGAGAGTACTGGTCTTGTTTGAACTGTTGATCATGCCAGAAATGCACTCTCTTAAAAGGTAAGGTTCACTCAGGATAGTTGCATTATTAACCACAGGTTAGCTCTGTTGGGGTTGAGCAAACACAAATGTGCCTGAGCAGGTACATTTGCTACAGGGACTGACTTAACACTTCAGTATACTCAGAAACAAAGCAGCCAGTCATATATATATATATATATATATATATATATATATATATATAATGTCCAGGTAAGATGAGAATGAATAGGGTACAATCCCAATGTTCATAACATTTAATTTAAAAGAGGGCTCAATACAAAGTAGAGCAATGTTATTTATTTTAGGATATTATACTGAAAACATGTCACAATCGCTACACAATTGCAGTTGTGTTTCGATGTGTATCAATGCATCTCATCAGGCAATTGTAAATTACTGGTGAGTGTTTTATTTAGATTTTTTAAATCTAAATAAATCATTCACTTGCCAGTAATTTACAATCACCTGATGAGATGCTTTGATACGCATCAAAACATGATTGCAACTGTGGAGTGATTTTGACATGTTTTTAGTATAATATCCTAAAATATATATATATATATATATATATATATATATATATATAGTAAAGAAAGATTGTCCATGTAGGCTACTTGTTATATGTAGCCAATGAAAGAAATTCAAGAGATAAAAAGAACAGCAATAATGATAAGAATAAGAATATTTATTGTATATTATTAGGACTTACAATAGATAAAAAAATTCCAATTTTTAATATCTTGCTTCTATTTGCTCTAAAGGCCTACTAATATGCAATAAATATTCTTATCATTATTATTGTTGTTTATTTTTATTTCTCTACTATATCTACACACACACACACACACACACACACACATATATATATATATATATATATATATATATATATATATATATATATATATATATAAGGCATTTCAAATTAATTTAGCAATATTCTGCTATTTGATCATTTGGAGAGGATAATTAGTATTTGCTGATACTTTCCTCCCTCTGATCTTAATAAATATGAACTCATACATACCTTTTCTGTCCCATTGCCAGTCAACTTAAAGTATTTTTGCTGTTTGTATACCATGAGATTTTACAGGGATAAGTTGGCAAGTTTATAGTAGGCCACTTTGTTCATAATTACACTTGTAATTGGAACAATTGGCTGCTATAGTTATTGTCACTTACGTCAAAATATCTTCTGTATTTTACCAGAAACTTTTGATTGCCCATCTCCTTGAAATATCTTCATTATATAGATTTTTCAGAACTATATCTCAGAAGACTATAAACTGAAGAGTATGTATTTATTTACTGTTTGAATTTTTAAAAATATTTGTACATGCCTCCTCTTATTTTTTAATAAAAAAAGTGATTATTATTTTTGCTGTTATATTTTTAGTTATTTTATTCTTCAGTTATTTTGTCAAATTTTAGAGTTTCTTCTGTTAGATGGAAGCATTAGACATGAACCTGTCAATATGTGTACATTAATTTCCAATTGATTTGCCTATTTACACTAATAAATACCATAAAACTGACACAAGTGTGCGAATCTAATTGTTTATATGTACAATTGTTTCTTTTAAAAAACATTTTGCTTCTTTATTTTTTTCTTCCTAAGTTTCTGATTAGACACTCAAGGATTTCTCTTTCTTGGTTTTTTCCCCACCCCACCTCCACATTGCTTCACATCAAGCTCACTTGCTCATATGTCTTGTTTATTCGTTCATCCCCTCATCTGTCATGTCGAGTGAATAGTTTGAATAAAGATGACTATCAATTGTTCCCACTTGACATCACTCCGAGGAACGGATAACAGAATTAACAAATTGAATTGAGGTGGTCACTTGGGACTGTCAGGATCTGTTTAGAATGTCAAGCCACAAGCGATGACTCCACGTTTATCTGTATAGGGTCTCTCGGAGGAATTGGTTAAAACGTCTTTATTCTTCTTATTCTTTCCTCCTTTTTTCTTACTTTTCTTGATAGATTTCTTTGCTACATCCGAGTTTATTTTCTTTTTAAATTCCCAATATTCTTAGACTTTTCCTTTCATGTTTCAGAACTTTTAGCAGATTACTATTCAGTAAATTTGAAATTATATTCTTTTAAAACCAGAAAAACATCTTCAAGAACACTTGTACATAATAGTAGTCCATTAGTGTTGAGCATTGTTTCTTTAAGCACTTGGCTTTGCCTCGAGATCAAACATTAAGCATTCTGTGCTTATCCACAGGAGTAAATTCATGTCTTTGTGCAAACTATGACATTACAGTTGTCAACTGAACTAAAAAGCAAGTAGAACATTTATAAATTTGTAAATATTACATTTTTCAGCCATGTATTCATCTTTCTTTTGAACTTATGGGATGAGGAATTAACATTATTTACAATATTTATACTTGGACTATTGTCCCCATCTTTCTTGTTGTTATCACAACCTTTTGGCCATTGTTCCCTCTGGCCTTCCACAGGTGTATATTGATCTGGGTAAAGGCTCAAGAGCCACTCAGGATAGAAGGTTACTGATTGAGGTGTATAATATGAATGTAAGAGTTGGAGGAGGTAAAAAGTTTAATTTATGAGAATATGTAGAAAAGATAACTGTTAACCCTGGACTTGAATAGGTTAAGATTGTAGTGATTGAGAAAGCATTCTCTTGGGAGTCTGTTCCACAAAGTAGCAGTTTTTGGGGAAAAAGTTGTCTGAATAGAATTTCCTTCTTACTAATGGAACACAAAGGGAATGGGGATAGTTCATCCCAGTGTGTATGGCATGGTACTTCTTGTGAAGTTCTGAACTTGTAGAACTAAGGAATGTAACTTGTCAGAACATTTGCCATAGAAATAGCAATATAATAACAAGAAGCTTACAATATTTTGTTTGTGGGAAACGAGCTTTAGGTTGGTTGTTTGGGGTTTTATGGCATATCAACCACTATGGGTTATTTAATGCCAGATCCAGTATTTACTAGATGTTTCAAAAACGTATGGCTGGCAACATCATTGTTTCAAAAACGTATAGCTGGCAACATCATTGTTTCAAAAACGTATAGCTGGCAACATCATTGTTTCAAAAACGTATAGCTGGCAACATCTTTGTTTCAAAAACGTATAGCTGGCAACATCTTTGTTTCAAAAACGTATAGCTGGCAACATCATTGTTTCAAAAACGTATAGCTGGCAACATCATTGTTTCAAAAAACGTATAGCTGGCAACATCATTGTTTCAAAAAACGTATAGCTGGCAACATCTTTGTTTCAAAAACGTATAGTTCGCAACATCATTGTTTCAAAAACGTATAGCTGGCAACATCATTGTTTCAAAAACGTATAGCTGGCAACATCATTGTTTCAAAAACGTGTAGCTGGCAACATCATTGTTTCAAAAAAGTGTAGTTGGCAACATCATTGTTTCAATGTGCTGGAAAAGACCTGGAAGTTCACTATTTTCCCATAGCTGGGACCCCAACAGGTGCTACCACCCCGGGTCAGGGTGGACCTGGGAACACCAGCGATTAAGAGGTGGTTCCATGCTTCCTCAAAACCTCCTGATCAGAGGTCTTGCTGTTGGATGTAGTTTAACGTCGTACCCAGGACGGACGAGCTTTAGGATTAAAAGTACTAAAGGATGGCTGTGTAGACGCTTTTGAACTCTATCAAGCCTGGGAAGTGAGGACTGACCAGCTCCAGGCCAGATATGGCAGCAGTTTTTGGTCTTATCTGGTTCTTATAAAGGTTGTGGCCAGGTGGAACACATCCAAGGTATTCAAAGCTTCCTTGAGAGAACAATCGTTCATCATGATAGGCAAAAATTTAGAGTCTGCCTTCTGATGATAGAACATCACTAGTATTAGTCGGAGTTTGGTATTTGAGTTATTCAATGTTACTAATCGGTAATTCCCCCCCATTGAGTTGTTAGAGACCATCTGCCAACTTCTGCTAATTTAGGTTTTTGGAGGCGCACCCATACATTGTTGTATCACCTGTATAGGTATTCACTAAATGTTCTTAAGGAGATAATTAATATAAAGCAGAAAGATGGTAAGACTGAGAAAAGAACCTTATGGAATGCTTGCATGGATCTCATGGGCTTTAGAAAACTGGCCATTAACGGTGACCTTCAGGACCTTCTGTTATATATACATGGTACAGTGGATAAAGTCGTTGGTTAGATCCAGTGACAGACCCAAAGAGTGTGAGTTCAATACCCGGTTCAGGCAGTGGAGAACTTTCAGAGGGAAAATTACCAGGAGATAACTGATAACTGACATCCATCAAACATGGCTCGTGGAACTAGAACAGTCTACCCCAGTGATCGAAATAAAGGGTTCGGTTCGAAATTCCAACCACCTGAAGAAGGCCGGAGCGTACAACGGCCGAAACATTGTGACAAATATAGCGACAAAGATGAGGACAATAGTCTGACTAATGTAAATACTATATATATATATATATATATATATATATATATAAAAATTATGTTCCTCTGTTTGTCACAGAATTGCCTTGAACATAAAAGGAATTTTTTTCTTTTTTACAAAAATTAAATTTGATTTAATAGAAGTTACACAAATAGAAAATGAATCAAATCTCAGGGTAAATTAAATTTCATGTCATTTTCTAAACTAACAAAGATTTGACTAAATTTTCGATCAAATTTTGAAAGCAAAAATTACTTTGTTCATCATGAAAAATATAAAAAATACTTTTTTTGTTTTTTGGAAATTTTTCTTTTTTTTATAATTTCAGAGGAAATAATGAGATTCAACACTTCATTTGTATGTTGGTAAGGATAATATTAGCCATTAGCTTATAAGGAATAATTCAGTATTCAATGACCAAATAGCCAGTCCCACTTTCAGTTGGAATTTATAAAATATTTCTATTAATAACAGTTTTTCAGCAAAATAGGTTTCTTAAGTCCAGTCGCTATTATAGTTCTTTCCAGTATTTATGGCAGTTTCCATCCTAACCTTTTCCTTTTGTTTAAGCAGTGTGGAATGTCAACATCTTGCTTATGTTATTATTTTCTCTTTGAGTTACACATGATATCCATTTTAGTTTTGGCTGTTGTTGAAAGCTCTCAAGTGGTGTGGTTTTTGTTATTTTGGTACAGTTCTTTGTGATTCTATAGCCCCAGTCCACAAAGTTGGAAGAAATATGGTCCTTGCTGAGACCTACAGGCTTCATTTGCTCAAAGACATCTTTAATCATTGATTCACAACATTTCATGATTTAGAACAAGATATATGATGTTGGATATAATTATTTTTATGAAAGGAAATGTTTAGTGAAGAGCAATGAATACAGTAGAAGATGACAGTGGTCAAGAAATATTACAAGTGTTACTGACAGAATAGGATTTTAATGCCAATTTATTGGTACTGATTTTAATTTAGAAATGTATTGAACCTCAGGAAGAAAGGGGTTGTCAGCAATGTAAGAACAGAGATTCCAGAATTGGTCTGATATATATATAATAATTTATATTATATACTGGACTCTCCCATCATTTTTGATGCATGAGGTTCAAGCAGCTCCTTTTTTTAGAACCAATAACCAGAATATCCGCACATATCATTTGAAGGCTTTGTGCAGAGCCAGCCACACTTTTCGAATACAGAGAACTGGTGCACAGTATGCCACAAGATTCCCAAATGACCGTCTGCAAGTTTTGAATACAGAATTGTCCTTCTCTTAGATTGTTCACCACCCAAGGTGGTGAACAGTCTAAGAGAAGGACAAGTCTGTCCAACTATTTACCCACAGTTGAAGTGGAGAAGAGATGGATTCATACCTTTCCCAATGATAATAGCATGTAAATGAATGTAATGAACTCGATTGGAATTCAAACTTGGCTATCTAATTCCTCAATCTGAGCTGCTATCCAATACTCCACCATACCTCCATAAGGGAGAACCATGACTTCACACACACACACACACACACACACACACACACACACACACACACATATATATATGTCCAAATGAGAGAAAGAACAGATAGAGTAAAAATCCACTGTTCGTAGCATTTACTTTTAAAAAAGTGGTCAATAAAAAGTATAGCAATATATTATTATTATTCTTATTATAAGAGATTATAATAGAAACATATTGAAATTGCTACACAAAAGCTTTCATGTTTCAATACTGATTGTACTTCTTCAGGCAATAGTAAGTAACTGGTAAGCTCAGAGTGGGGAGGTGGGTGAATTATTTTTTCCCCAATGAGCTTACTTTTCTATTTAGCATAGATCTGTCATTTAATTGGTTACTCAAGACATACCCACAAGTTTATTTTAATTCTGACCTTATGTCCCCCCACTGCTTTTAACTTTTGGAAAAGAGGTAACACTGTTTTTAAATTTTCTTAAAAATCATTTAATCACCAGTTATTTACCATTGCCTGAAGAAGTGCATACTGATTTACCAGATTCTGAAGTTCCAAAGCTTAGATTAACCAATGAACCCAGTCTTTTATCAATACTAATTCAAACATTAACAAACAACTATTTCATCACCATTTTTGATAGTCATAGATTCTTACTAGTTTATATCTATGTTCAAATATTATTTTTAGTGAATAACCATGCTTAAAATATATGCCCTGTTTTTATTTTAAACTGTGTGTTATGCCTACCAGCCTACACACTCCACTCAAGAAATTTTAATTGACAAAATGTGTGCATCTGACTGTTTAAAATAAAAACAGGGCATCTGTTTCAAACAGGGTTATCCACCAAAAATAACATTAGAAGTAATAAAAATGCTGAATTAAAAAGAAATCCATTAATTCTTTACACACACACACACACACACACACACACATATATATATATATATATATATATATATATATATATATATGTATATAATAGGCCTTTTGAGGATTAATATAGGCTTGGGATTATGTTATAAACTACCATTCTCTAAGATAGAATTCAAGGATTAAATTTAAACAAAATTACACTGTACTCTTTGTCTGGTTTAACTTATCTTAAAAGCAAAGTCAAGTCTTCTACTCTAAACACTCACTCAGTAACCTGATTATGTTATTCCTTTTAAAAGCCTTGATATTTATATGAGCTTTCAAGATATTATGAATAAATAAGTTATATTTGCAGGTGAGATCTTGATTCTTAGTACCATACGTCAGTGTTCAAGCCCAAGTGAAAATCAGGATCTCACTTACTGATTTTTAAGGTCTTAAGGTTCTCCCTATATTTAACAGCATTCAGCCCTATGAGAAGTATGTCAGTTGAAGTAAAGATCAAAAATTTTCCTCATGGTTGAGAGAGTTGTCTATTTATTTCTGGTGCTAGGTGTTGTTTTATTTCTGGTAATTGAGTATGTTTGATTTATAAAGCAGAAAATTCTTACCAACATTTTATATACAGTCAGTAAACATCATCATCATTTTATATACAGTCAGTAAACATCATCATCATTTTATATAGTCAGTAAACATCAGCATCATTTTATATACAGTCAGTAAACATCATCATCATTTTATATACAGTCAGTAAACGTCAGCATCATTTTATATACAGTCAGTAAACATCAGCATCATTTTATATACAGTCAGTAAATATCAGCATCTAGAGCCTGACTCTTGGCTGAGATAGTTATATATTTCCTCTTGTTTCCATAGATAAAGCCTGGATAAAAAAAAAAGAGACTGATTTTCATGGAAGGAAGTTATTCTTTCTGTATATTCCCTCTATCTGGTCTAGTAATGCACTAACCTTCTTCTCTGCACTGTCACTTCAGGTCATGGCTCTCCCTAACTTCCGATTATTGTAGCTCTTAATGTTACTCTTTTGATTATCTCTTTCCATCTCTGTTTTGCTTTCTGTTTACACAATCTTGATAGGTTACTTACTGTTTACCTCTCTCTCGCTTACCTTCAGTATGCACCATGAGTGATAGATTTTCCATTACATCTCCCAATTCTCTAAGACCTATATCCTCATTATGTATTCTAGAAATTTCATCTCTCTCTTTGTGATTCTAAGTATAATCCTCCATTTTAATTCAATTTTCCTTAAAACTTCCTCATTGCTCACAAGCTCCATCCATGGCATTGTCAGTATCCTTCTATAGAACTACATCTGAGATATCTCGTCTACCCTTCATCTGTGGGAATACTGTCCAAATTTCACTGCCATATAACAGGATTGATATTACATACCAATTCAGCAGTCATTTCTTTACTTCTAACTAGCATAAAAGTTTAACTAAAGGAATCTCTGGTTCAGATTAGAAAACAATGAAAAGAAATAACTGAATTCCTCAATTCGCTCCATGGAATTTTAAAACCTCATTTTAATTTTGATTCAGGCCATAAGTCCAGTTCTGTCCAAAAATCTGATTTGGGCTGAAATCACAATTCAAACCCAAAACTGAGTTCTTCAAATCATAAACTCTGTGGAGCTTCAAAACTTCACATCACAAAACCAATCACTTTGATTCCTTGGCATTTTGCAGAAATAAAATTGATTTCCTCAATTCAAAAAGTTTTGGAGATATTTTAAACTGAATTTAAAAGAAAATTTTTAAATTCACAAATTATTCGTGTTACTTTAAAATCAATATAAAT
This sequence comes from Acanthosepion esculentum, assembly GCA_964036315.1. Classification (NCBI taxonomy): domain Eukaryota; kingdom Metazoa; phylum Mollusca; class Cephalopoda; order Sepiida; family Sepiidae; genus Acanthosepion; species Acanthosepion esculentum. Next base: position 32,895,215 of record OZ038493.1, on the reverse strand, counting down.
TAAAACTTTTAAAATCAGTAATTTTTTTCACTTATTTTAAAATTTGAATTTTTAACTGTTCCTTCCTCATGTAGACAAAATTCCAATGTTCAAGCACCAGATGAAGGGCAGATTTCCAGTCCCATGTTCATCCTGACTCCAAAAGGGTATACTATGTCTCTGTAGAGCAGGTGTGGCCCAAGTTAGGAGGGGTTTCAGACATACAGACACAGACAATTTGCTGTTTATTTATTTTGATAGAAAGATAACATTTTTCCTTTTTCTTAATACTTTGTTTAGCTTTTAACTCTTCTAATGTGCTTTCAGATTTTGGTGTTATATTTTCAACCCTTTACTAAAATATTTCCCAAATATTTAAATTTTGTAAAATATCATTGGTTTGTTTAAGCCCCAGATTGTTAAATAAACTATCGTAGAAAATTCACATAGTCTATAGTTACGATTTCTTTATAATCTGTGCGATGTCACTAAAACACAAATTCTACTTTAAAACATTTTGTATTGAAAAAAAAATAACATGGTTTCAATTTGACTGATCACTTAGGAAATAATTCTCATTATCTCGTTTTTAAGAAAAGTTTTCTTTCTTTTTGGCTTATGTAAGTCTACTTAGTATTGAGGTCTAATTATCAGGATTCTTGACAAAATCCAAAGAAGAGTCTGCAATGTAATCGATCCTTACCTGGCATCTCAACTTCACTTACTTTCTCACCAATGTGACTTGGCATCCCTCTGTCTTTTCTCCAAATATTTTTATAGCAACTGCTCTGAATAACTTTTTTCTAGACAAATTTTTACTAGATTGGTAACTAGGTCCCACCATTTTACCGTTTAACTAGCTAGATGTAACCATCACTTTTATTCTAAGAGTTTCTTTTCTCGCACTTCCCACCTATGGAACTCCCTTCCGATTACTTGCTTCTCTGTTAATCTTTAATTCTATGCTATGTTCTTTTTACCTTTGATATGTTCAAACATTTCTTCCTCATTATGTGTCCAAGAAATTTCAGTGTCTAGGCATCAGAAATGTCAACCTTGATATGGACATTGTTGACACTATTTACATTATTCGGACTGTTGTCCTCATCTCTGTTACCATATTCACAATGTTTCGGCCATTGGATGCTCTAGCCTTCTTCAGGTGATTGGAATTTCAAACTAAACTCTTTATTTCATCCACTGGGTTAGATTGTCCTAGTTCCACGTGCCATACCTCTTCTTGAT